>CM077504.1:44747440-45347440 GCA_039654745.1 Houttuynia cordata | reverse complement strand
GATTATAGTGTAGCTGGGGTCTCAACTCTCAAACTTACATTCCCTTCATCCAATGAAGCGTGTATGTATTTGAAAAAACATGATTCCATCATTACATAGCTGACTTCTGTTCCTCGCTTCTATAAACACCGGAGGGGTGGGGGAAACCATGGTTCTAAAAATCGGACAGGTCATCAACCCGGAATTCTTGAGGTGTAGGTCCAACCGGGTTTTTTGGGGGTCAACCCGGGTTGACCCGGTTGCTGATGTCATCAATATAAAAAAAATAGAAAAACCCCCCTTCTCAAAATTTTATATGAAATAAAATTTTTGCATAGTCTAATACTCCCTATATAGCAATATAATAAACAAAACAACCACATTATAAAAAAATAAAACTCTTAAATAAAAAAATTAAAAAATATTTGAGACATAAAAAGAAAAAAAATATGCGGTATGAGATTCTACCAAGATTGATGTCGAAAGAAAATAAAATGATGTTGCAAAGAACAAGAAAAAAATAAAATTATGTTGAAAATAACTTAAATCTAACCCAACCCATGGGTCATAGTTTTAAAACCCAGGCCGGCCCGGCCAATTCGACCCTGTTCAATTGGGCGGGTTAAACCGGGTTGACTGGGTCAATCGACCCGGCCGACCCGGCTCGAAAACCCGACCAGCTCTAGTCAAACCGGCCGGTTCAGTCCAAGTTTTAAAACACCGGGGAAAACTCTATTCTTTTTTGTACGGGCCTTAGAGTTTGTAAATTTAACTCATTTTTAAATGTAGGCAAGCTTCATTAAAATGGAAGGAGTACGAAGGACCTGGTCAGTCATATCGGGGATTGCCGGTTCAATCAGGTCAAACCGGCTAGTCCGGTCCGGGTTTTAAAACACCGGGAGAAACTCTATTCTTTTTTTCCTGGCCTTAGAGTTTGTAAATTTAACACATTTTCAAATACAGTAAAGCTTCGTTAAAATGGAGGGAGTTCGAACGACCTGGTCAGTCAGATCAGGGTTTGCCAGTTCAATCAGCTGGGTTGTGTCGGGTTTCAAAACATTGTCTAAATGTGTCCCTCGAACCTTTCACCCAAAGAAAACGTGTCAATTATATACTCCTTCCTTATCACATTAGTAATCCTACTTACTTTTTCAAAATAAACTAAATCAGTCAATTTCAAAAAACAAATAAGATAATCAGTCTGTAGGAAGTATTATCGTAGATGCAATTTGATAACCCTGGAGCAACTTGTCGAGAATTTGAAGATCCCCACATAATTTTCCACGAGGCTCTAAAGTCTAAACCTGTTGGTCACAATTTTCCGTAGGAGATAGCATTAAATTTTGGTACGAGAATTCACGTGCTCCTTCGCAGTCCAAAAAAGGTCCATGTAGCCGCCGATTGATGACGGCCAGCAAGAGACTTCGAGTTTATCTATAGAAAAATTCCGGGTCGAGCTTGGCCACTCCGATTCCAGTCAAACGATTTAGGCAATCTTAGATGTCTAACAGCTTCCTAATCCTATCTTGACCGCCGTTAGCTTTGGTCGACAAGTTTGTAACGAGCGTGCCTACTTGCTTAGGAATACATTTAATCATGGACATGAGTTGAAAACAAAGAGACACCATGCACATGTAATAAAAAAACAACGACCTTCCAACCGAAACATTCCTTTTCGTACATTGTTATTGGACATGTCTTTGGACGCAATGTCCCACGGAACACAATGAGACCCATGTGGCCATGCATGATTGATTTTTATTTACAGTCATGGGCCCCATTTATGCTTCGGCTGCGCATGACCATTCCCCTTGAATTAACTGGTGTCTCAGTCCATGGGGCCTGACTAGAATTGGTAGGGCAACTAGCCTCTTAAAACACGAGTTCGAATAGGCTGGTGAAGTTTCACCAATAGAGTCACTGTAAAGCTTCGCCAGCCGTTGATTGCCATAAATTGACGGCGCACAAGGAAACCGTATGAGCTCAGTTAAAACCATGTGGTTTGTTCGAGCGCACACGGTTTCCTGTGCACCGATTTCCTCGCATCGACGGTGAAGCCTCACCAGAGGATTTTGACTTCTTAAAACACTGTATCCTGCTGCCCATGGATAGGAAAAGAAAAAGTTCTTTGGAAATTCTCTGGATTTATTAATTGAGGGCATATAGATAAATGAAGAGGCATTTTGTTTTTTTTTCCTACCATTGAAGATGTAACAAGTGTTCCTCATACTCGTGGAGCTAAATTATTGGCATGTGCCCCGGTATGCTTTCATTGATCAAATAATATATTGATAATGACTCAAGTTATTTCTGGCTGGACCTTTTGAACTTGGTAGGTGAATATTGGTGTGCATGTTGGTAATACATTGGCAAGTCATATACCTTCGAAATCTTCAGCGATCTATCAAATTGGATGAAGGCATGCGCTCGTGGTATGACATTCCTTTCATCGTTGTTGAGTCGCTTCTTGCTGATGAGGAGTCCACAACTTCTGTTGGTTTGGTCCAACGTGAATCCGGGTTGGCTTGGTTCAAGCTCTACACTTCGGATGAGTTCAACAGCCTTAAAAAAAATTGCAGAAGGGTCCTATGTGGCCCATTATTGGTTCATTGTTTTCTCGAAGGCATACTCACGCCAAACCGGGCCCACTCATTTATGAATCTAAGTCCATCCAATAATTCGTCTATATGAGCATTGGTGGTCCCAATATACTTTGATTAAATTGAGTCCCGTACATTCTCGAACGACTAGATTCTCCTCATCATTGTGAGCCGCCCTCCTCTGCTCACTGTCGCACCAGCGCCTATGAACCTCCATGTTCTAGCTCGGCTAACAAGATTGGCATCGGCGTCGTCACCCTCGACGACACCATCCTCTCCAATCCTACATCAATCCCCCAGCCACGGCTTCTTCCCGTGAGACACTGCCCACCTCCACCTCCACCCTGTCCTTCCCCTTGTTCGCTCCGCCCTCTGGTTTGAGGAAGACGAAAGAGCAGATCTTGTGTTGGTTTGGTTTACGCCTATTTTCTACTCGGGTCGGTTCAACAATTTTGTCAAAAAAAAATTGCATACGTGTGTTGTGGCGACTCGTCTACAAGAACCTTAATGGTCCTACCACATTTTGATGAAGTTGCCTTCGATGTAAAAAGACAAGCACCTCTAGGACGAGGTGATGCGAAAGCGTTGGTGGAATGTTATGACTCTATTCTAATTAGGTTAGGATTAATTTCCTCCATTAGTTAGATTCCTAGGACTAGTACTTCTATGTCAATTAAGATTATGGTTTAGAGTCGATAAATAAGTAAATGGTCTTCCCTAATTAATCACCAAAGAAATCAATTAAGTTTATTTAATAATTTAGTATTAGTTTCTTAGCCCTAATCCTACTCTTTCTTTCCTTTCTCCTATAATAGAATTACCTGTAGATTACTACATCATTGGACGGTGATCTACATGAGAATCTATAGAGGAATACATCTATAACTAAGAAAATAAAAACATAAAATAAATTTAATTCCTCATTATTTCTGTCTAATCCCGTTTTAGCTATAGGCCTCACATATTTAAAGAGTAAAAATAACCTAATCCTAGTGCAAGTAGTAATTCTTAACTAATAAACATAATTAGATAAAGAATCATACTCCTAATAGAATTATGAAACCTAATTGAGTCCATAACATTCCACCAAAGCTTCTACATCACCTTGTCCTTGAAGTACTCTTATCTTTTTGTATCGAAGGCAACTTCATCAAAATGCAGTAGGGCCACTAAGGTTCCTGTAGACGAGTCGCCACAGCACATGTATGCAATTTTTTTTTCACAAAATAGCTGAACCGACCCAAGAGTAGAAAATAGGCGTAAACCAAACCAACAAAAGCTCTGCTCTTTCGTCTTCCTCAAACCAGAAGGCAAAGCGGATGATGGGAAGGACAAGGTGGAGGTGGTGGTGGGCGGTCTCTTGGGGGAGGAAGTCGTGGGCTGGGGGAGTGATGTAGGTGTGGCGGGGATTGGAGAGGATGGTGTCGTCGAGGGTGACAATGCTCACGGCGATCTTGTTGGCTGAGCGAGGGCATGGAGGTTCAAAGGCGTTGGTGCGACAATGAACAAAGGAGGGCCGCTCACAATGACGGGGAGAATCTGGTCATTCGTTGGCAGCTTCAGCGGAGGCGGAGATGTCGAAATCGCAGAAGGCAATGACAAGGCAAGCATAACGGCGGGAACTCCAGCAGCAATTGGGCGAACGGGGTGAGGCTCAAGGTGGAGCGACGGCGAGACCGAAAGTAGAAAGTTCGCAGCTTACGGAAGGTTTGGGGGATGAGCTGAAGGTGGTGGCTTTGGAGGAGGTGGCGGCTTTGGCGATGATGGCTTTTACAGATCCATAGGCAACATGGCCAGTGGACCTCGCTGAGGGACCTCGACCGGAGGTGGCTGAGGAGGAGGTGTGAGGGGCAGCAGATGCGGCGGGGAGTACAATGGCGGCGGTGGCGGTAGCACGACAGCGGTGGTGGGGTGGACGGAGGGTGGTGGTTTCAGATGTTCCGCCGAAGCTCCAACAGAGAGAAGGTCATCCACTCAAAGTTGAGGAGGTGGGCCGGGGAGAGCCAAGGTGGAGGCAACAGAAGGGGGAGGACTGGAGGAGGAGATCTGGCCAGAGAGAGGCTGGCTCGGCCTCGCGGGGGGTGGGGAGGCGTTGTGAATAAGAAAGACGCCACCTAATTGCATGAGGTGTCATTGTCAATCAAGGGAGGCGGTGGGGTTGGGAGGAGATATTGTCACCACCGTTGAAGGGGGAGGCCATTCCACAACAGCAAGGGTCTGGCCTGGCACTGCCACGGTATCCGACAGACCCGACGGAGAGGGCGTCTGCAAGGAGGTGGCGGTCATGACGCCGGTGAACTGAGGGATGGCCATGACGTGGTTTGGCGGCACTAGAGAGCCGAAAGCGAGTGATGGGATGAACCCCGACGATGTTGAGTCCGCCGCAAAGGTGCCCGACGACGCTATGCCCCACCAAGGTGACATACCGGGCAGCTACAATTGCATGCCGGCGGGGAAAGTAGGTGGCGGAAGCATATCGTGGTGGTGCTGAAGCTTGGAGAAGAAGTCGACACCGAAAGGTGACGCAAGAAAAGCAAGATCTTATCAAAGCGACTGTCGTTCACCTATTGCCTCGCATCGATCGAACTCTTCAAATCGGTAAGTTTTATATCAACTTTCGCTTCGACTTTCGCTTCCAATTGGGTAATCCAAGAGGTCGAGGTAGTAAGGGTGGGAGCCGATGGTCGACTACTCCGATACCAATGATGTAGACGATAGTCTACATGAGAATTCATAGAGGAATACATCTATAACTAAGAAAGTAATTAAAATATAAAATAAACTTAATTCTTCATCATTCTTGTCTAATCCTAGTGCAAGTAGTAATTCTTAACTAAGAAACATAATTAGATAATAAATCCTACTCCTAATAGAATTAAGAAACCTAATTGAGTCCATAACATGATGATATTATATATCTTTCATTAATTATTTTGGGCAGTGTTGCTCTTCATGCATCTTCAACTTCAAAGCTCTTTGTGAGAGTATTTTTTACTGTATTACTCGTGGTTCTTGGATTCACTAATTGTAGTTTCAGTGAGGATTTTATATTAGATACAGGTCCAAGTGAGGAATTCAGACTAATTAATTCCTCTGCTTTCCAATGATGCTGACTCTAATTGTCTCCTTCACCTTTCGGTAGATTTTCCATGGGCTGATCTAGTTTGGTACAGGTTTGACATACCCAAGCACTGCCAATTTGTGGCATATGTTGAAATAAAGCTCTCTTGACCCTTGACTCTCTTCAAAAAAGGGGGAGTGCCTCTCGTCATTAAATGCGTTTTATGCATGGCCAGTGCTGACCAGGAAGTTCAAAGGCTTAACTCTTAAGATTCTATTGCTTTATAAAAAAAAACACCTAATTAAGCGACAGAGGCTAAGGATTCATGAGGGTAATTGTAAGATACATCCATCTTAGCTCTCCCCAAAACATTCTCCAGGAATTATCCAAATGCAAGTATTATTTTGAAATTGTATAGCCATATTGCTATCTTATTCATTTGGAGGGAGAGGAATAGAATAATCTTCAATGGAATTTGACTTCACTTAGTACAGCTTTTTGCTTGGATCTCCAATGAGCATCGCACCTATATTTCAGCCGTGCCACAATTGATTTCTTCTTCTTTTTTTTGGATAATTGCAAAAAAGCTGAGCTTTACTCCAAAATCCCAATCTCTAAGGAACATGAAAAGAAACATGACCTAGATCCCAAAAAATAACAATAAAGAAGATCGGCAAGCTGCCCACCATCAGCGGACAGCAGCAGACAGCTTGCTATCACTCCCAAAAGCGGGGAAGAAATTGACAATGCAGGAGGCACAGCTCCTTCATTCTAAACACAATGACAAGCTCTCTAACTCGATCAATAAGTTTAGCAGCTAAAACATAAGTTTCCACTTTCTTCTTCAAAAACTCTTTAGTTTCTTTCTTCTCAAACCATAGTAATATTATAAGCAGTGAAAGCCGATTTGATCAAATTTCCTGCAAGAGGCCACAATTGCTTTCCCTCCGTCCAAAACTATTACTAACATAAGGTTTTCCCAATGAAGTTAAATGAAAAAATTAGTTCATTTGGAAAACGTTATGTTAATAATAATTCCGAACGGAGGGAGCATATGTCCAATTTACTGTCTGCAAAAGGGAAATGACAATTGTGATCTGGGTTCTATTTTGTATGGAGGCTGATAACTGAACACCGAATTTTTACAACAAACCCATGCAGCCGTATTTCTGTTGGATAGTGAGTGTTAAGTCGGCCTCACATGACCCACTTTTTCACTATCCAACAAAATAAAATTGTATTGTTTTGGTGTACACTTTCGGAGTAGGATTATCGTTTTCCATTTTCTCTTGCCCCTTAGGCTCACTTATAATATCTTTCTCTCTTGCCCGAATATTCCAATGCGAAGACAGCGATTTTGTTTTCACCTCCAAAAAAAAAATTCTCGATAAATAAAAAATAATCTCTTGGAATGGAATTTTTTGGCCAAGCCCCACTTACTTAGAACAAGAATAAAACTAAAGTCTTTTTGCTTAATTCCTGGTGAAAGGCTTTTCGTCGGGACGTAGGCGATGAGATGCGATAATACACAAACAGTCGGTGGCGACACTCTGGACTAGTAACGACACTCGCCTAGTAACGACACTCTGGACTAGATGATACAAGCATGAGCACCCAACAACTCCTCCTGGCACCTCTCTCCCAGCTTTCGATTAATACTTTTCACTTAGTCTATTTTTATTGCGGTGGCAATGCAGGGAAGGGCAATTTCAGCAGGACCTTTAGCAGCTAGCAAAGTAAAGTATTCTACATTTTGTGACAGGGATGGGAGAAAAAGCTTAAAACCTGAAGACCAACTTCAACTCCAGTGACCAAGAAGGAGAGGAAAGAGGGAAAGGAAGGGAAAAGTTTGACATCTTTTATTGTTATATGGGTTTGGTTTGGCTTGGTTTGGTTTGGTTTAGGTTTTTCTTGCTGCCTTTTTGTTTGGCTTTTGCTATTGTCTGCGGATTTGTTTTTGTTTTGAGGGGAACTGTATCTGAAGCTATGTTATTCATTTTTATTGATTAAAGGTGGTAGTGGATTTTTGGAGGCTTTTTTTAATATAAGGAGAGTGTAGATCAAATTCATTACCCGCATACTTTCAATTTTGTCCTTGTTTTTATGTCCGCTACTGTGTTTCTCTGGGGCATGAGGGGGAGGACCAAGGTCTTCGGATTTAATGCTTAGCTTTAGGAATTTCCGGTAATATAGATCGAATCAGTCGGTCAAGGAAACAAACAAAGGAGCAGAAGCAACAGACAGAGGAATTGGAGCTAACTAGTCTGAAGAATATGGCTTCTCCTTCTTCATCTACTTCATTTTTTGGAATTATGGAGGAAGATCCAAACCAGATAAAACAACAGCATCACCAACATCAATCCTCTTCCACACCCGTTTCATCAACAGCCCCATCCACAGTTGCACCAACTCCAAAGAAGAAGAGGAATCTCCCTGGAACCCCAAGCAAGTAGCTAAAAACCATCCAATGGATTTTACCCAATTTATTTCATTACTTTCTCACCACAAAATTTAGTTTATCATAATTATGCTTCTTCTTTTGCTTATAGATCCAGATGCAGAGGTAATTGCACTCTCTCCCAAGTCTCTCCTGGCCACCAACAGATTCATATGTGAAGTCTGCAATAAAGGGTTTCAGAGGGAGCAAAATCTTCAGCTCCACAGGAGAGGCCACAACCTGCCATGGAAGTTGAAGCAGAAGACTGACAAGGAAGTGAGAAAGAAAGTTTATCTTTGCCCGGAACCAACTTGTGTCCACCATGACCCTTCAAGGGCCCTGGGAGACCTCACAGGCATCAAGAAGCACTTCTGCAGGAAGCATGGGGAAAAGAAATGGAAGTGTGACAAGTGCTCCAAAAGATATGCAGTGCAGTCGGATTGGAAAGCTCATTCAAAGACCTGTGGTACTAGAGAATACAGATGCGACTGTGGAACCCTTTTCTCCAGGTATTACCAATTAATTGATAACATACAAAAAACCCATCAATTAGAATTCATTGGAAGTCCTTTCTCTGATGTGTGTGTTTTTTCAAAAGCAAAATTCTAATTAGGGTTGTTATACCTAGATTCCTTAAAGTGACAGTTGGAGAAGGAGATCTATGGATGTATGACCGATTTCAATATGGGCTTGATATGTGTTGTTTTTGTGTTCTTGTGTTTTGGGGGACTAACTGCTCACACGTGAATCCTTCTCTTCTCTTGGGCTAGAGTCTCCGGAGGGGAGGAGGGAGTCATAGGGGAATACAATGGCCAGGAGTCATCTTTCTCCTCGGAACCACCGCCCCTTTTTCCTGACCTGATTTCACGTGCTGCCATCTAACAAGACCACTAGTTTTGTTTTCTTGTACGTTTGCCAAATCTGTACATGGCTGTCCCCTTGAAGCTTCCCCATCTTCTCATGAAAAAGTTGTAAAAGCTGTATTGCAGTTGGAAGATTGTCTCCATGCTTGTTTCGAATAGGAGTTGGCTTCATGGGTTACTAATTGTGCAAAGACTCCTAGAAATGGATCCTGAGGTTGGTGAGTTGCAGTTACTCTAGTTTGTTACTGAAAGCTTCTTGTTTTGAGAAAGGAAACATACTGGGAATGGTCATCGAATGAAGCACAGGTCCTATAATGGAGATACTGTATGCTTTCATGGTCGTTATGAATGGGAAATATTTCCCACATTAAATGAAGAGCTAGCTCTAAAACCGGGGTTTTTTTTTTCATTGATTCATCACTTTCAGATGTCTGTAACATCGAAATTCTTGAACCTCAATTTCCTCCTCCCTATTTATTATCTTCTTGAAGCCTGTCATTCTCCTTTGTTTTCTCAAAGTAGACAATCTAGTCCTCTAGCTGTTAAACTGCAGCGAGCATTACATGAGCTATTGGCTTGGTAGTTTCCTTTTTTATAATCTTGCTTCTCTAGTAATGGAACAATAATGATCAATTACATAACTTCTTTACCTTTCAACACGTATCTGATTGCTTTAGTTATTGAAAGTGAGAAAAGTTTAGATTGATACATATGTTTATCAGGAATTACAAATAAACTCATATCTTCTCTTGAAACAAACATTTTACAACTCACCAATTTATCTCCAACTTTTTCTTTTTCTTTCATTAATTACCACAGTTACAATGAAATCGTTATGCAAAATTACTACTTACATGAAATGACAAAACTTGACATGCAATGTATATTCTGAATTTGACAGGAGGGACAGCTTCATCACCCACAGGGCCTTCTGTGATGCACTGGCTCAAGAGAGTGCCAGGCTTCCCACTGGCCTCACCACCATGGCCGCCCAGCAGCTGTACTCAGGCAGCAGCAATATGGCCCTGGGCCTTTCCCAAGGGGCCCCCCATCTCTCCCCACCATCCACTGATCTCCTTAGGCTAAGCGGGGCCGGCGGGACCCAGTTCGACCACCACCTCCCCCCAAACCCCAATCCCTCCTCATTTCGCCCCCCACCAAGCCAATCTCCATCCTTGTTCCTCCAAACAGAAGATCACCAACTCCACCATGCCCTCATGCAAAACAAGCAGCCCTTCCATGGCCTAATGCATCATTCAGACGCTTCCAATGCTGCAGCTAGCAATCTGTTCAACCTAGGGTTTTTCTCTAACAGTAGTAGCACTAGCACCATGCATAACACTACCAACAACTCGAACAACACCCACATCATGACCTCTTCCGGTCTAATCCTCCAAGATCAGTTCGGCGGCCCCAAAATGGCACCCGAATTGGCGACAACTCTATTTTCCGGCAATATCGGAGCCGGAAACCTCTACAGCTCATCAATGGCCAGTGACTCCCTCCTCCCACAGATGTCTGCCACTGCATTGCTTCAGAAGGCAGCTCAAATGGGTGTAGCTACGAATAACATCGCCTCACTCTTCAGAGGGTTAGGGAGCTCCTCCCCATCAACTGGTACAAAACCACAAACGTCCATGAACCTATCATCTGCTTATTTCGGGGATAATATGAAACTACAGATGGATAACGAGGCCAATCTACAAAACCTGATGAATTCCTTCACTACAACAGGATCAGGCATGTTTGGAGGGAGTTCTTCCAGTAGTGGTCAGGAAAGAGAGTTTGGATTTGGTGGGTTCAATCCCGGAAGTCTTTCAATGGATCAGCAGTCGAAGTTGCACCACAATCTGAGTGTAAGCACTGGAGGGTCTGATGGATTGACAAGAGACTTTTTAGGCGTTGGAAGAACGGTGGGTGGGGTGCAGCAGAGAGATTATTCTTCTCTCCGTGGTATGAGCATGGGCTCATTTGATCAGCCGGAGATGAAGTCGGAGCCAAGTAGTGGAAGCCAGCATTTTAGAGGTAGGAATGTGCAATGAGGATTGAAAGACGAGATGGTGGAAGGGAAAGATGTAAGAGTGCCTCTAGACTGTCTAGGTATGTAACTCAACTTGGTTGCATACGTAGAGGAGAGAGCTTATACGTTTTTTTGTTAGTTGTCGTAGTAATATGTCTTTTCATATACGTATAAACAGGCCTCAAGTCCAGGCCTTACATTCTATTCTGAGTACTATTTCTCACTCAAGTGATCTTGTCGTTTAGTTGTTTCTGTTTAGGTACATATGGTATTATTAAGGTAGGTTTCCACGGATGGGTCAGCGTAATGACTTAATTCCTTCATATATATTCAAAGGGTAAATGTCAATTTTCCATGAAAATCCTTCTCAGAGTCAAATAGGATTGTGACATGCCAGAACGAGTAATTTGTTTTTACATTTTCATGCTGATATATTATACATTGTTTAAGTACAAAGCTTCATGCTGATATCAAATTTTAGTCCCTTTCCTACGATAAATTTGGGTTCATGAGTGAGAATGATGATATTACCAAAAAAGAGAGAAAATGATGGCATCTTTTGTATATGAGATCGAGCAAGAGAGGGAGAAAATGACCTTGAAATTGCCTCTTTCTTCTACTACATTTAAAGTTAATGTAGGCTGCTTATTGTCTTACTTTTTATTCGAATTTACCCATTTAACAATAAACGCAGCTATTTGGTCACCGAGAATCTCCTCTGTCCCTTGCTACTTTTGTATCCCATCAATAAAACTAAATCTTTCTCACCCGTCCTTCAGTTTTAAAATAATAAACTGAATATCTTTTATAGGGAGTGGTCTCCATCACATTTCTGTATTTTCCTCCTTCTCGAATTTCTATTGGCTTATTACGACCCATTGCAATTTTTAACCTTACGGGGATTTATCCCCGAAACCCTCGGTTTAAAAAGCCATCATCTCGTTTCTTACTAATGGGGAGGGAATCCCGTTATACTTGTGTAATTTAGCTGGGACCAGACACCCAGACCCTATGCCGAGGAGTGAGCAGCAGCCAAGTCTCGCGCAATCGTCGCCAGATGATGGTTGTCCACAGGCAGGTCAGTTGAAAATGTGGCACCTTTGGCTTTGTCGTGGCCAGCCAAAAATAAGAAGAAAATGTAGAAGAAGAGGAGAAGAAGAAGAGACATGAGTAAGAAGAATAACAGGAGGAGAAGAGGAGGAGGTCAGCAACCGACAAGGCCACCGAAAGAGGATTATTAGGGTTCATCGGTGGCTCTATCGGGAAGAAGAAGAGGGAATGTGAGAGAGAGAGAGAGAGAGAAACTGTTTTGGGGTATTGGGGTATGGTGAGAAAATTATCAGTGGGGAATGATGGGGGATAGGACCAATTCAAAAAAAGGTAAAAAAATGTGGGGGATCTAGAAGTTTAATGGGTCGAAATAGCCTCATTATTCAACACTATCGTGAATAAAATTAACACATTAATAGTCCTATTTGGTTTTCAAGATCAACAAATTTTAGTTGATTTTTAAAAACCAAAGAGGATTATTAATATCGAATGTAAAAAGTATTATGCAGCACCTAGATCAAGTAACTAAATATGCTCTTTTGCCAAATCGACCCTAATGCTCTCTGTATCTCTCTGACACACATGCATACAGGTTTAGGGGTTTTATGATTCTTCCTGCTCCATGCTAAACCAGGCTTTTTGGGTCAAATAGATGCCGGCGGCCACACCACTGGCAGAGAAGGGGACAGGCGGGTCCAGAGGTGCTGAGAGGAGCAGCAGAAAGGCAAGTGTGGCTGTGGTCGATGTTAGTTATGGTTCGGAATTTTTTTAATGGTCTGATCATTGCCTCCTAGCCTCATCTCTTCTGTCCTTGTCCCTTCTCTTAGGTTTTATGCATGCAAGTTGAAGGTCTTTTACAACCCCCAAAAAAAAAGAACAGATCAAACGTCATTTTCTATTATTCTTTTCTTTTTTCTCTTTCACGCAATCATTTTAGCCTCTTGATCGAATATTAGCAGTTCATTCGAAATTCTGCAGAAGCATAAGGGTGTCGGAATCTGCTCACGAGCACAACAGTGCCTGTACCCCCGTCTCGTCGTTTCCCTCGACTGCGTGCATCATGCAGATGAAATACTTTCACTTTTCCATCATAAATGAATAAATAGTTTGTTCACTGGATTGATACGTACAATGTTGATTATACAGTATGATTGGCAACCATGCATGCATGTGAAAGGCTAATTAGCATATCCCCCAAATTTGCATATCTTGGGTGTATGATAATCATGCATTGTGAGCTTGTACACCATATTTTAATTAATCACCATTTTTTGTTAATCAATATTAAGTTAGAGAATGGGGAAGCCCCAACCCCAACGCCTAAAAAACAAGGAAAAGCTACCGACGCATCAAGCCATCAACAAAACCAAATTGGTCAATATGTAAATCGCTGGCTCATATCATCTCTGAGGTTGGAGTCCATAATCCAACGGAGTTGGTCAATGAAAAGTTAATTAAGGAATGGAATTATTTCTGTTTTGTCTTGAAATATTCTTCTGCTTATTTTTCACCATTTAAAACACTTCTTGTATAGTCACAATCCAAAGCACTTACAAATGTCTTTTTCAGCAGCTCTTGATCCACCAACCATATCATGCCATCCTCTCATGTCCAGGATTAAAAGTGCTATCGTCTACCAAGTAGGTCCCCCAAGTTCAAATAGATTGTTGGAACGAATGGAATCCCAAACCAGGGGTTACCATGACTCGACGGAATCAATTTAGTTGTGGACCTAACCAAATCAAACTCGATGATTCAATCTAATTCGTCTAATTCAAGATTGGACCAATCTTCTCATTCATACATCAGACAAGCATGGTAGTACAACAGCGATGATAGTGACTCCTCCTCTATGTGCTCTATTTCAAATTCCAAGATTAAGAAAACAATCTCAAAAGAAGAAAAGAGGAGAAAAGATATTTGAATTCTTATTTCGATTTTTATTTTGATATTTGGTTATTGATCTCCTTCTTATCGGCGTGATTTATGTTTAGTTCCCAAACAAGATTTCACCTTTCACAAAATTATTATAAAAAATTTCACCTTTCGGCAAATACCTTTTTTATACTCCCAAACATTTGTCACAAATAAGCTATTTTCAGGGTGATAATTTTCACCGTGAAATGCAATCATGCTTGATAGTTTTTTGGCTTCTAAACGCACCCTATATTTGTGTCGTTCTCAATGGACCTTGATGCTACGGATCTAGTAAAGGACTACCCCTCTGCTAGGGGGAAAGAAGTGGTTCGGTAATGGTTGGTTTGTTGTGGGTTTTTTCCTTGGGGATGCTTGTTGTTTATTGTTGGGTTCTCATGAAGAACATGTTTGGCCCCCTCTTGGGTTTCTATGTCCTAGATATGCTATAAAAAAAATACCCAACCTTATGGAAATGCAGAAGCTCAGCAATTTGGGCTTATGAATAATGGGCAGTCTTGTTCTTTTTTTGTTTTTTTTTTCTTATAGCAATCAGCACACTAAAAGTGAGTCTATTCCGAGGAATGCCGTATCGGATATAGGTAAAATATCAGTCACCAAAGAGACAAAATATTGGAGATATTGTGTAAAAAAATGTCGGTGGTTGAAAACTATTTTTTACTATGTATTTTTCACAATATAACTTCTAAAATGAGTGATACTAATTTAGACAAAGCATAGATTTCAAAATATGCATAAAAATACATATATAATTCAAAATATGTGTCCGCATTTTAAACCCGTATCTTGCCATTTGGCATAGGATGGGAAACAAATGAGAAATTTTTTTTTTTAAAAAATAAAATAAATATTTTTTTAAAATACCGATATACATATGATATTTTAAAAATAAAATAAAAAACTAGATTACACAATATCGTTTTATCGGTTGAGGCCCGATATCGATATATCACCGATGCAACTTTCCATGGTCTCTTCTCTTCTCTCCTGTGTATGCAATAATAATCAATAAAAGTCAGAGTTGGTTCATGATGGGCTATAACTTGGTTAACTTTAATGTCACGAACTTCATGGTTTCAGTCTTGATTTATTCTTGGTTGAGAGCTAATTAGAGGTTTTTGGAAATAATGAGTATTTCTTAGCTTGAGACATGAATACGTGGCATTTAGGTTTATTGGTCATCGATTTAAATGCACATGACCGGTGCTCTATTTTATAGTGCAATATCAATAAACTTTTAGCACATGTGGCTTTGATATATAGTTGAGTGATGCCCATCATTTGAACAGGAACAGAAAAGTGTATACAATAGTCGGACAATTGTAAATTCGACCATGGTTATTCATGACTAAGTACGGAAATTTTTGAAAAAACATAGAACAATGTGGACTCTAATAATTCGGACTCAAGCAAATCATACTCAGGCTCGAATGTCGACATCCATTAACACATGCGTTGTGAATTATTTTTTCTAGGAGGGGGGTCAAAGAAGAAGATTCCATAGTAGACACCATGAAAAGTATGTCATTAGGGCAGGAGGAAGAATGGAGTTGTTGGCAGCATAAAACTCCAGTGAGAGGAGCGCCAGCGCGCAGTTGAAAGACGGTGGCAATGGCTAGGGAACCTTGATCGCCGTGATAGCCAGAAACCTCCCAACATTTCCTAGCCCTCTCATCGTACTTTATTGCTAAGCTAATGAAGAAAAAAATTTATTGGTTGGTTAAAAATGAAGTTGAGAATATAAGTTTATGTTGGAAAACTAAATAGGACACTTGATATGGGATGGAGCATACTCTATCCACAAACTCCTGGCAGCATTTGGAAATGAGTTGAATTTATTGGCCTATAGGGCCTGTAGTATTTCAAGCCCCACTTACTCTTGCACATGCACGTTCATGAATATCTATTTAGCATGTAAGGCAAATTCAGTCATTTAATTCTAGAAATTCTTTAAATGCAGCCAAGTTATATTGGACGGAGAGAGAGTATATGTTTTTGCTTTTAAGAGAGTTATAATAGTGCCTGTCCTACACGTGCACAAGCAACCAATCAAGACGCACTTTAATTAGCCTGATGACGACCTAAGGAAAAAATTTATTTGTCATATCCAAGTTTATTAACCAGCTCCACTCCAGTTGAGGCCTGGGTACGAAAACAATATTTGTTTTGCATAATTGTAAATTTTTATTATCACATCTCAGACAAGATAAACAAGATACATCAATACAAGGATGGGCCTTCCTAAACACCAGGCAAACAATAGAAATATAGACATAGTAATTTAAGATCCTGACCTCTTAGAAAACTGGGTCAAGGAAGAGAAATTATTAGGTACGCGGCGCATAAGAAGAAGTCATGCTCATCACCAATCGGTGATGAACACGATTTTTAATTTGTGGGTCGCTTGTGGGCCCTCATGACAAACGGGGGTGTCGTGTCAATCACCCATCGGTGATGAGCATGACTTCCTCCTATGTGCCGCGTACCTAATAATTTCTTGGTTAAGGAGCGAGCAGCCTCATTTGCCTCTCTTTTCACCCAGGCAAATTTAGGGGCCGTTTGGGGTGTGATTATAAGCAAATATCTACAGTGGATTTTTCAGATCCATTGTAGCATCAATGTTTTTTTTCCTATCTAGCTAAAACACGATATGAGGTGTTTCAGCTGGATAGGAATAGGAAAAAAAACATGGATGCTACAGTGTAGCAAAACATCCACAGCGGATATGCAAAACATCCACACTGGATATTATGACTTTTTCATGCCCCAAACGGCCCTTAACCACGCCCCAAACGGCCCTTAACAACGGATACCATGTCTAGTTATTACAACTTTATTTGATTCAAACACTAATTTATATCTTTCTCGACTAAGAAGTACTCTACTAACTAGGTTCTTCCTCACACTAGGCACATGCATCACATTACGAAGAGTCAACGTGTTGCCTGATGTAAACCGGATGTCCACATTTTCAACTCCATAAACTCTAGCCTCATAGGAGTTCCCCATCGTCACAGTCATATCCTTTACTTCCTGATAGAAAGAAAAAGAAGAAACATCAACACCGATGTGAACAGTTGCCCCTGTATCAACCCACCAATCGGTAGATTCACATGCCAAGTTAATTTCAGAATTAGTTAATACTAACCTGTCATCTGAAGTAACCATGTTAACATGAGCAGAAGATGCAGCCCCACCATGACTATGGTCTTGACCTTTCTTCTCTTTGCACTTGTTTGCAAAATGTCCCAGTTTCCCACAGACCCAGCAAACCTTCAACTTCTTGTCCTTATGGATATTTGAACCAGGTTTGAAAGACTTATTCTTAAACTTCTTGTTGTTCTTCTTATTGCCATGAAACTTTGGTTTCCCTTCTACAACATTTGCTTGAACACTATCTTGACCCTAGAAGATGAGCCTTCTAAGATTTTCATCTTACCTCTATGCTTTTCTTCAATTTGTATGGCCACCATAAGATCATCAACGGACATTGCGTCCCTTTTGTGCTTCAAGTTAACTTGGAAATCCTGCCATGAGGGTGGTAGCTTATCTATAAGCGCCGGAACTTGGAGCCTCTCATCGACGGGAATGCCTTTCCCAATGATCTTTGCTACCAAATTCTGTATCTCAACAACCTGATCTCTAACAGATTTGTTATCGACCATCTTGTAGTCAAAATACTCGCCTACAACATATTTTTCTTCCCCTTCATGCTCCTTTCCAAAATTTTTATCAAGGGTATCCCATAGTTCTTTAGCAGATTTAGTATTCACATGCAAATCATATAACTCATTGCTCAAGACACTCAATATTTGTCCATGGTACAGTTCATCATCTTGTTTAAATTTATCACTATTAACAGGCTTGGTTGTTCTAACATCAGACGAACTAGCAGTCTTGTCAGATTCAGAAGACAGTTTTTTCCACATGAACAACAGAAATAACATAGAATATGTTCAATTGAGTTAACCAAAATTTCATCTTTGTTTGCCATCGCATGAAATTCTTGCCATCAAATTTCTCAGACTTCAATAATTTGTCAACACTCATAATTGCAGTAGTATTCAATCAACAAGAACAAGAAATATCTGTTTCAAGATTGTTGGGATTGTCACATAAAAGAAGGGCTAAAATACTACCAAATTATGCACATACAATTGACAATTATATTTATAAAATACAAGAAAGAGTTTTAGAATTAGAACCAGGTTCGAGGCATGCTATGCGTTGTCTTTGAAATAGATACGCCGCCCTCCGTGCACAGGCGAATAATAGCATTCCGTTCCCGAGATACAACGAACCACACTGTCAGTTTAAAGTTGCACTTCAAATCAAACTGACTGGATCTCGATCAGAGGAGACTCTATTGCTCAATGATGGATGATGAATTAAAGGAGAAGATGAACAAATTTTTCCTTGTTTTCTGTAACCCTTTTTTGTGAAAAATCATTCTCTATATATAGAAGGACGCTGTTGGTCCTTTTTAGGAAGAAGAGACGCAATTTTCTACAGAGAAACGGCCATTTACTCGCTGTAACCGCTTAGCCGATCGATCATTTTATAAGCCGATCGATCACTTTCGTCTTATTTAGCCTGAAATTACGATCGATCGTTTTATCGCGGTGCACAAATTCTAAAATTTCAGTAACTACGATCGATCGGTTTATCACGGTCGATCGTTACACGATCGATTGCGTTATTTTACCGATCGATCGCTGCATTTTTAAACTAATTTATTTAATTTCAAGTCAAATTTCAACAATGTCTGCAAACAATTCCATCATCTTCCGGTCCCTTGACTCAAAAACATTGAGTAGCCTCTTCCGAGGACTCGAGCCATCGACTCCATCCAACCAAGAAGAGAAGGGAAAAAGCTGCCAGACCTTCCTAGGAAGAGTACAATCCCACAACGCGTGGGAGACATATTCAACCTCCAAACTGCATAATTCACACATCGGATCAGGGACAATGCACCTACGCGCCAACTTCGATTTAGCCAGAAGCAACTCATACGCAAGCCTCCAGAGGAAAATTCGAATCTTCATAGGCAATTTCAACTTCCAAAGATTGGTCCAGAACCTCCTTGACCTCGAGTGATTGGAACAACTGCTGCTCACATTGAGTTAATCAAATTAAGAGCAATCGGATAAGCAGTTTTAACCGAGGATAAACCATTCACAGTAGGGCCCCAAAATCTCCTATCACCCCCTCCTTCCATAGCCACCGGAACCCTTAGAATCTCCACAGCATCATCATGCTCAAAAGCATTAAAAATAAGAGGTTGATTCCAAGTGCCACTCTTGAGGATCAAGAAGGACCTCCACCTTAGCACCATATGGAAGAACTGAGGACGGGTGAATAACCTTGAAAGAACCAGGGCGGAGCAACCATCTGTCCTTCCATATACCAATCGAAGCACCGTCAGCTACCTTCCATCTCAAGCCATTCTCAAGGACTTCCGTCCCAGCTATGATGCTATGCCAAACAAAAGACGAGCTTTTAGGAGACAAGGCCGACATGAAATCAGTCGATGGAAAGTATCTTTCTTTGAAAACCCTGTAAAACAAGAAACTATGGTTAGTCAAAACTCTCCAGCCCTGTTTTGCTAACGGGGCTAGATTGAACGCCCCATTGCTCCATCCTCTTTGGTTTACACAGGAGATCCCAATTAGCCCAATGAATTTTCTTGCTCTTTCCTAACCGGTCCCACCAGAACTTCTTTATCAACGAGTAGATTTCATCACACAGACCCAGCGGCAATTTGAACACACTTATAGCATACGCAGGAATCGATTGGACCACAATTTTAATCAAGTTCTCTCTCCCCGCCTGAGAGAGTAAACTTATCTTTCCAATTGAAACCCGCCTATTCCTTCCCTCCAGAGTAGGAAGGCCCAGGTACTTATCGCGAGCCCTGGACTTATCCATCCTAAGGTGGGCACAAATAGTCCTACAGAAATATAAAGCGGTCTTGCTTAAATTGATTCTCTTGAGGCTTCATACAACTTCAAAATGTCTTGAATCACCTTTACTTCATTCAATTCTGCTTTACAAAGCAAACTGTTGTCCGCGAAAAATAGATGCGAAACTCTAGCTCCTCGAGTGGAGGCAATGGCCCCTGAGATCCTCCCCCTCTGAAGAGCATCCTCAAGTAACGCAGACAGAATTAGATAGGGTATTTACTTCATAAAGGTTGGGATTCAAGAATTAGATTGTTTGGACCATTTCAAACAACTACGGAGCGGAACAAAAGGAGTAATAAATTTAGTCAAAACCCATTTGTTAACCTTTTTATTTTGGTTCCAAGAAGAATTATCTAGGCTGAAAAGTTCAAACTGACAGAATTCCATTCCAATATGTAATGCTTAGTAGGCTTAGTTCCTTGCCGTAGTCAGCCTGAATATAGACAATCCCCCAAGCTTTATTGTACTTGTCAATTGTAAAATTTTATTCCTGATGCCTAGTAGTATGATATATCTTCATTATCCTGGAGTGAGGACAGCTTAAAGTTCCTCTATGCTCATTTAGAGACTTTTCTGATATTCGTTTATTGTTCATCGAATTTATGGATTGATTCATGACAAAAGATCAATTTCTGGGTGATCTGTATTTGGAAGTTTACTTCTTTATGCGTTTCATAGTAAATATCTTTAGACTAGTCAGATGTGGTCCCCTCAAGCAGACAAATGAACAAAGAAAGACAAATTATCATTTTTCCTTTAATAAGATAAATTATTATTTTTCCTTTAATTATTTAATGTAGCTGAAACGAGAATCTTACGATAGATGACTGAGATAATTAGGACAAATAAGATTAAAAATAAATATATTCGTAAGAGTCTAGATGTAGCTCTTTTAGGGGGGTAAACTAAGAGAATATAGGTTGTATTGGTACGGGCATATACAAAGAAAACTAATAGATGCTCCTGTAAAAAAATTAGAAAGGATGTATACAAATGGTGTCAAAAGAGAGACAAACCTAAAAGAACTTGAATAGAGTTAATAAAAAAATATAACTTTATTATCTCTTATAAAAGAGTTACACAAAATGGAGACATAAGATCCATGTCGTCGACCCTAATAGTTGAGAAAATGCGCTACTTGTTTATGATTTATTAGGGACGAGCTCCATTAATTTATTTTTCCTAAAAAAATGTTACAAAGTGGTACACTCATGCTGACCATCATAGACTATTGTTGAGAGCTTAGTCTGCAGCTGCTAAATTCTATTTCAGAAGGTTTATAATGTCTAAATGCTGAAAAGCCATGTTTGATGCATTTTAGAGCTTTATTTTTCCTAAAAAAGTTACAAAGTGGTCCATTCATGCTGACAATAATAGACAATAAGTCATGCTTTTCTAAATTGAAGAGGGAGCACCAAACTATATACTATGGGCACTACAGTGACCAAATTAAACCACCAGGTGAACCAGCTATAGAACTCAATAGAATCTCCACCACAAGTGTCCCAAAAGTACGTCGTGGACTGGCGCATAATTTATTTATTGTTTTAAAAAATGGCGCATGGAATTTGGACAATATTTACATCAAACCAAAAAGTAACATTGCAGCTTATGGCTAAACAGAAGTACTTCGTTCAAGAAGATTAAAAAAGTGCTCTGTTCAATAGATGTAATGGCCAGGGGTCCACCGGTTTTCTTGTCTCACAATATTTCCATTTTCAAGGTATACACTACACACTATACACGGATTCCACACTAAAAGCAAAGCGTTGCAGAATTCGAAGTCATGGCCGACTATATTGGTTTGGGGGACAGCAAATAGTAGAGATCAGTGGGGAATGGGGCAAATTCTTTCATACATGAGCCGGGGCAGCTGCACTCTAATGGCACAGCACAGAGGAAACAGCTGCAGCAGTCCCCCTGAATTGCATTAGCCGCCGATCCAAATTGGATGCCCTAAATAGAGGGTGCAGACGGACTCATGCTAAACTTTTTCTATATTACCTGGTGCAAACTTTCGTTTTTTTAAATTACATGGTTTTTCCTGTGAAATCCCATATGACCTAGAATCGGCACCTAGAGTACCAGAAATGCCCTTCTTTTACATTTTTTTCGTGCCTTTTCTATCCCAAATGCTTCTTTCTTCCCAAAATTAGTGATTTACGGGAGCATCAAGTTGGAGAAGAAAACATTCCGGTAAAAGTCCGTCCATCATCGTGGTTCAAATCACCATCGGCGCCGTCCAACCCAGAAAAAATAAAATTTTATGCCGAAAAACTACAAAATCAGCTGAAAAGACAAGAAAAAATCTATGATGAAGTGATTTTGATGTAAGAGCAGCGGAAAAGCCCTCCCAACTACAAAAATTAAGATCTGCATGTAAAGAAACACATATAAAGCATGGAATGTCGTATCGGATATCGGTAAAATATCGGTCGGCCAAAGAGACGAAATATCGGAGATATATCGGAGATATTGTTTAAAAAAATATCAGTCGTCAAAAACTAGTTTTTACCATATATTTTCACAATCTAACTTCTAAAATGAGTTATACTAATTTAAACAAAGAATAAATTTCAAAATATGCATAAAAATGCATATTAGGATAGAAAACAAACATGAAAGTTTTTTTTTCAAAAAAATTTTTTATTAAAAAAATACCGATATATCGGTCCAAAACCGATATATCAGCGATATTTAGAAAATTTTAAAAAATCGATACTAATTGGTATCGATGTATCGGTTTGGGCCCGATACCGATATATCGCCGATATATCAGCGAGACGATTTTCCATGATATAAAGGTCACCCATTAGTGCTCGACCACTTATGGACATCAAATAAGAGGATAAAAATGGGCAAAAACGTGAAATACTCGTCAGCGAGTGACAAGTTCAATTTATATATCTTTCTGTGATCCTAATGAAATGGAAGAGGAGGAAAAATAAAGAAGAATGCAAAAAATGGGCAAAAATAGATAATAAAAAAATGAGCGAGTTATGACATTTTGAAGAATGCAGTAAAATCGTATTGTCGAAGGCACGACTTGAATTTGAGTCGTGTCTTCGACAACACGATTTTATATATCTTTCTGTGATCCTAATGAAATGGAAGAGGAAGAAAAATAAGGAAAAACGCAAAAAATTGGGAAAAACGGATAAAAAACGAGAGAGTTATGATATTTTGAAGAATGCAGTAAAATCGTTTTGTCGAAGACACGACTTGAATTTGAGTCGTGTCTTCGACAACACAATTTTATATATCTTTTTGTGATCCTAATGAAATGGAAGATGAGAAAAAATAGGAAAGAACGCAAAAAAAGGGCGAAAATAGATAAAAAAATGAGCGAGTTATGACATTTTGAAGAATACAATAAAATCGTGTTGTCGAAGATACGACTTGAATTTGAGTCTTGTCTTCGATAACACGATTTTATATATCTTTCTGTGATCTTAATGAAATGGAAGAGGGGGAAAAATAAGGAAGAACGCAAAAAAATGGGCAAAAATGGATAAAAATGAGCGAGTTATGATATTTTGAAGAATGCAGTAAAATCGTGTTGTCGAAGACACGACTTGAATTTAAGTTGTGTCTCCAACAACACGATTTTATATATCTTTCTGTGATTTTAATGAAATGGAAGATGAGGAAAAATTAGGAAGAACGCAAAAAAATGGGCAAAAATAGATAAAAAATGAGCGAGTTATAACATTTTGAAGAATGCAATAAAATTGTGTCGTCGAAGACATGACTTGAATTTTAGTCGTATCTTCGACAATACGAATTTACTACAATTTTTAAAATGTCATAACTCACTTATTTTTTATCCATTTTTCCCTTTTTTTTTCATTCTTCCTTATTTTTCCTCCTCTTCCATTTCATTAAGATCGCAAAAAGAAATATAAAATCATGTTGTCGAAGACACGACTCAAATTCAAATCGTGTCTTCGACAACACGATTTTACTGCATTCTTCAAAATGTCATAACTCGATCATAGAAAGATATCAAGTCGTGTCTTCGACAACATGATTTTACTGCATTCTTCAAAATGTCATAACTCGCTCATTTTTTATCAGTTCTTGCCCTTTTTTGCGTTCTTTCTTATTTTTCCTCCTCTTCCATTTCATTAGGATCACAGAAAGATATATAAAATCGTGTTGTCGAAGACACGACTCAAATTCAAATTGTGTCTTCGACAACACGATTTTACTTCAATTTTCAAAATGTCTGATTTTGCAGTTTTTCGGCATAAAATTTATTTTTTCCGGGTTAGACAGCGCTGGCGGTGATTTGAACCGCGATGATGGATGGACCTTCGCCAGAATGTCTTCTTCCCCAAGTGGATGCTCCCGTAAATCGCTAATTTTGGGAAGAATGAAGCATTTTGGATTACATTTTAGGAAGAAGGGTATTTTTGGTAATTTTTAGGTCATATGGAAGAAAGAAAACGATTCCAGGTAATATAGAAAAACGAAAGTTGGAGCCAGGTAATATGTAAAAAGCTCTTGTCAATCTCTTCATCTTGAAATTGCTTTGCTTAGTTCCAAATTAAGAAGAAAAAAAAGGTGCTTTGCTTCTCTTATTATCTCCCTTGCTTGAATATTTTATCATTATTTTCTAGGATTCTAATTATGTGGTCATCATCTTGTGTTGTGATCAATCATTGCCGTTGTTACCAGCTTCACGCATATGAAGAAAATTAAATAGAGAATCAACCAGGCCTAGGAAGCACGGATACGAATACGACACGAAGATACAGCATTTTCCTAAAAAGTAGGATACGGCACGGCTAATAAAATATTATTTATATAAATTTTAAATATATTTTTGGTATTATATTATCACATTTTTCCTATTAAACCTTACAAAAACTACAATTTCAAGCTTAAAATTATTTTTTATTCATTATTTCTAACAGGTAAGAATGCTCCAGCCAAAAAGACACAACCTTCACCATTGGGCTAAAGACACTTTTTGTGGTATTGTAAGTGCAAGAAAATATATATATATATATATATATATATTATGTCAGATACAGCAGGACACGCATTCAGCCGTGTTGCTCCTATATCCATATCCATATTTGATACATATCGGATACGGATACGGCAGCAATTTTGTCGTATCCGTGCTTCCTAGTTCCAGGCCAAGGAGCATGAACCGCAACTCGTAAATTTCATCATGTGGCAGTTTTCACTCCGCTACTCTTTTGCCCATCTAATCTTCCACGAGTGTGCTATGACCACCATATACGTACATGTAGTGTGCCATTCCTACTTGAAGGTTCACACATCACAAACCTACTAAGGCCCAGAACCATTGATTTTATGGAAGGCTCATCATGTTGAAACATGCTACATAGATACGAGGTGGACTACTCTAGTGTTCGCTTCGGAGCTAACTTTCTCACAACCGTATTTAGTATTTAACATGGTCATGGACGCACATGGGGGTGGGTTTAAAACCTTTTGAACAAGGTACATAGAGTCCCAGCACTATACATAGATAGCAAGTCCCTAAGTACTATAGTCATGGAGTCCGTTCGGTCCAGAATATGATAATATATCCCTGGTTGGTGGCCAATATTAATACAGTGGGGTGTCGTGTAACCTGTGTCAAAGTAGCAATTGTCTATGGAGAAGCACCTATGAAGCACGGATCCGTGTCCGTGTCTGAAACTTATCCATGTCGGATACGGGAATTAAGCAAAATAGAAATTAGGCAAATTTAAAAATGATATCTCCCCCTTCTCCCGAACGTGTGACTTGTGCTCTAGCTGGCCGACGATTGAGCTTCAACTTCTTCTGGCGATTGGTTGGCACAAAAATCCGCATCGATGACGGAGAAGGTCCAAAGGACACCACTCTCCCTTGTGATCCTCTCTGTCCCCCCCCCCCCCCCCCCCCTCTTCTTCTCTTTCTCTCTGTACAACAATTCAATGAGGCAAAAAGACACAACTTTCACCATTGGGCTAAAGACACTTTTTGTGGTAATGTAAGTGCAAGAAAATATATATATATATATATATATATAATGTTAGATACAGCAGGACACGCATTCAGCCGTGTTGCTCCTATATCCATATCCATATTTGATACATATCGGATACGGATACGGCAGCAATTCTGTCGTATCCGTGCTTCCTAGTTCCAGGCCAAGGAGCATGAACCCGCAACTCGTAAATTTCATCATGTGGCAGTTTTCACTCCGCTACTCTTTCGCCCATCTAATCTTCCACGAGTGTGCTATGACCACCATATACGTACATGTAGTGTGCCATTCCTACTTGAAGGTTCACACATCACAAACCTACTCAGGCCCAGAACCATTGATTTTATGGAAGGCTCATCATGTTGAAACATGCTACATAGATACGAGGTGGACTACTCTAGTGTTCGCTTCGGAACTAACTTTCTCACAACCGTATTTAGTATTTAACATGGTCATGGACGCACATGGGGGTTTAAAACCTTTTGAACAAGGTACATAGAGTCCCAGCACTATACATAGATAGCAGGTCCCTAAGTACTATAGTCATGGAGTCCGTTCGGTCCAGAATATGGTAATATATCCCTGGTTGGTGGCCAATATTAATGCAGTGGGGTGTCGTGTAACCTGTGTCAAAGTAGCAATTGTCTATGGAGTAGCACCTATGAAGCACGGATCCGTGTCCGTGTCTGAAACGTATCCGTGTCGGATACGGGAATTAAGCAAAATAGAAATTAGGCAAATTTAAAAATGATATCTCCCCTTCTCCCGAACGTGTGACTTGTGCCCTAGCTGGCCGGCGATTGAGCTTCAACTTCTTCTGGCGATTGGTTGGCGCAAAAATCCGCATCGATGATGGAGAAGGTCCAAAGGACACCACTCCCCCTTGTGATCCTCTCTGCCTCCACCTATTTTTGGGTCTGATCCATCCCCCCCCCCCCCCTGTCTTCTTCTCTTTCTCTCTGTACAACAATTCAATGAGGCAAAAAGTGTGGTACATCGGCAACAAGATGCCCAACAAAAAATTTGTGTCATCAATATTGTGGTTGAAACAAAAATGGCTTAGAAGCCATTTTGAAATCTTTCTTCTTTACCTGTGCAGTTTTAATTCTAGATATGACATTCTCACTGTTCTCTTCCTTATTATATTTACTTTCTCATATATTTTTGCACATCATATATATGGCTTGAATGTTTTTATTTGTGTAAAAGCATATTCAAAAGTTTTCTAGCTTTTCATTCTTTGGATGAGCTATTTGGAGGTGTTGGAGTGTTTGATATAGCAAGTTTATCTTTAGATGAACCATATTTGGAAGCAATCACCTTTAATGATGTTGAAGTTGATATGGCGGCTTACGTTGATGTACTCTAAAGTTACATCGTAACATTTTGTTAATAGGATCTTAATGTTTTATCTATTATTACTTAAAGTTTTTATAGTATAGTCAAATGTGTTTGTAATAGTTATATGAAGCTTTTATTTTGGACTCACTTATTATCTTGTGAATGAATATGCATAGATGATTATGCTTAAAGTTTAAAAGCTTTATTGTTTACTTATATTTTGTACATGTGTTTGAGATTATTACAGGTTTTTACATATCAAAAATATAGGGGAGATTCTGCCAAAATTTTAGTAGAAATTATGACTCAAACTAATTTTTGAATTGAAAATTTGTAGTAATATTTTATAAATAATAATAAATATTTTTTTATTAACTGTATCGTATACTTCTTTTTAGAAAAATAGCGTGTCGCCGTATCCATATCGTATCGCCATTTTCGTGTCCGTGCTTCTAAGTTGCACCACCCGACGAGAAAAAATTCTATGTTGAAGACTTTTTCTTGTCTATGGGATCTTTGGAGCTCATTAAGTATGGCTCCACATTATTATGCTCGTAGAGTCTAAGCCTCGTGCCACGCAACGGCAGGCGGAGATACCAGCACGAGCCAACCGCCAAAAAATTATACCCGAGACCATTCCATTATAAAAAACCAAAAGGTTTGAACGAGGCCTCTCACTGCCACATTCAGTTCATTGTATTGTATTTCCTCCGCCCCAAACCTCCGCCCCAAACCCTCTGCAAAGCAAAGATGGTGGTTAAGGTCTATGGTACCTACAAGTCAGCTTGCACTCTGAGGGTGTTGGCATGCCTAGCGGAGAAGGGCGTGGAGTATGAATTGGTGCAGGTGGATTTGGAAGCTAACGAGCATAAGAAGCTGGAATTCCTTGCCAGACAGGTAAGAGTGTTGTTTCTCTAGTGTGAGTAAATAGCCCCTCAGGATTGTTGAAATATGGTGGTTTCAGTCAAGGTGATCTTAGCCAAGTGAACTGGGCTCAAATAACACATTAGAGTTCTGCAAGGACTCGACAATTAAGGAAACTATAATTAACTTAAGGAATTGTTGGCTTCTTAAACTGTTGATCGAGTTGTTCCACCTTTTATGGGTGTTTTGTTTTGGTAAAATCGTTCACGGGTCATTGTTATTGGAGTCAATCTGCACTGTCTATTTATAGCATAAAAAAATCCTATGTTGTAATTTAACATGGTTTATTTTCTATACATTTTAGTGATTAAGTTGGCATTTATATGGATTTGCAGCCGTTCGGACAAGTTCCAGCTATCGAGGATGGTGATCTCAAGCTTTTCGGTACTCAAATCTCTCAGTTTAAGCTTTTCTTACGACATTGAAGTTTGAGTCCGCTGAACACAGGCCATTGATCATCCCAAATCGACGGCCCACAAACTTCCCATGTGGATCCAGTAAAAAGCGCATGTACGGATTGAGCGCGCACATCCTCCATGTGTGCCATCTATTTGGGGTGTTCAATGGCCAGTGAAACTTCACCAGCGGATTTGAGTTCATAAAATTGTGGTAGACTCATGTTAATAATTAAAATTAATCATAAAACACATACAATCATTTAAATTTACAATTCCTCCTTGTTAGAGGCAAGTTGAATACTCAAAATTGAAGAAGGTACATGCTCATGGCTTCACGGAAAGATGTATTCCCTTCATCCCTTTCTAAACAATTGAAAAAATTTAGATCTTCAAGGAAACCAATTTTAGATTTTTTTTTTGTAATCCGTCCTCTACTAAGTATGAGAAGGATAACATAGAATAGGACAATTTTTTAATCGGTAAAATAAAACAATAAACATGGGACAATATTATTCAAATTAGACAATTAATATGAGATAGAGGGAGAGTTTTTTGCAAAGTTGATTAAAAAACTACGTAATTGAAAGTGTAAAGCTACATCGGGAGACCATTGTTGGCATCCTGTTTAAGCTGGTATTTCAATGCCACAAGAGACTTAGCCAACATGATAAGAAGCAGAATGGATTAATACACTATGATGGGAAGTGGAAGGGATTTGGATTCATAAATATAAATGTGGGAGAACATCGAGCAAAGGCGCTGGAAGAGTGATGTATGAAATGTTTATGATATTATCGCAAAGAGCGAATTAGGGGCCAGTAGGTTTCAAGCATATATTTAGGAATCAAATTCATAGATTATATTTTATAATATGCATATATATTATAATATAAAGTTGATTGTATAACAATGTAGAACATTGACACTGTACTACCCAAATGCTAATTTTTTGTTTCAAGCATATATTTGGGAATCAAATTGATGGATTATATTTTATAATATATAATATATTATAATATAAAGTTGATTGTATAATAATGTAGAGCATTGACGCTGTTCTACCCAAATGCTACTTTTTTGTCCTATACCTTATGGCTATGATTTACGCCCTCGGAAACTTTCCCTTTTTTGATGGCCAAACATGTTACACGTAAATCTTCAATATGACATGTTTCTCTCAAACAGAATCAAGGGCGATAGCCAGATATTACGCAGCCAAATATGCGACCCAGGGCCCAGATCTCCTGGGGAGCACCCTAGAGAAAAGGGCCTTGGTGGACCAGTGGGTGGAAGTGGAGGCCCACAACTACAACGACTTGGTATACAACATTGTTCTCCAAGTCTACATCCTACCCCATATGGGCCTGGGCGGGGACATGAACCTGGCCCTCCAGAGCGAGAAGAAGCTGAGCCAAGTGCTTGACATCTACGAGAAGAGGCTGGGCCAGAGCAAGTACTTGGCCGAGGACTCCTTCACCTTGGCCGATCTCAGCCACCTCCCAGGGACCTACTACCTCATCACTGAGGCAGGCCTGGGCCACCTCATTGAGGAAAGGAAGAATGTGAATGCTTGGTGGGAGCGTATCTCCAGCAGGCCTGCTTGGAAGAAGATTGTAAACCATTTGAGTTGAGTTGATGCAGTCTTAAAGTCTAATAAATTGTGGTAATAAACAGTGTGAGCTTGTAAGATGCCATACTGTGTGCTTGATGCTATGTAAGGTGCCTTGTGTTTGTCCCTGTATTTACAGTAACTCCTATGGTGGGAGTAGATGGGTTTGGAATATCTTTTTTTCTGTTCCACTTAGTGCATGCAAGATGTGTACGTCTTACTATATGGGCATTCCAAGTACTTCTCTCTATATCTATATCTGTATTTGTATTTATACTTATATCTATGCATGTATCTATATCTATACTACTATTAAAAGTAAATAGGGTGAATTCAGTGTTTTTGCCCCGTAGATTTCATCAATGGCTCACAGCTACTATATCTGCCCCATTGTATTTCATCATAATTCTAATGGATTCATAATTAGGAGTCCAACAGTAGTCGCCCTCAATTAAGAGTCTTCCATATGAGGAGAGTAAATAGTCCAACTGATTCATAATTGTGGGGAGAGAGAGAGAGAGAGAGACGGTTAGTATGAGATACTCCATCCGTCCAAGAAATTCTGATTGCACTAGCAAAGTTATAGATCCGCCATTAAGTAAAAAATAGTTGTATTTTTATTGTACATAAAAACATACTCGTCTAAAAAAACAGTTGTATGATTGCATATCATATTTATTTTCAAACGAATGCTGCCGATATCACATCTATAAGCAGTTATACAATAACTTCAAACCAAATTTTTGGAGAAATTTATTTCAGAACTTTTTTACATGATTTAATTTAATCAAAATAAAAGTTAGTATAATTTTAGAAAGTAATTTTGTGAATAATTATGTTAGTATTCCAAAAGGGAAAAATCTCTCTTTGAAAAGATGTTTGTAATTTTTAATCCCCTTTTGCTATGAGCTCACTCCACTTGTCTTCCTAACCCGAGAAGAGAGAAGCTGTGATCTCGTCACTCCGCTCATGAGAGGCATTTTTTTCCTGCCCACGCTTCTTTAGCTCGACCATCACTTGTCTCTACATTGGCTTAATTTCCATTAGACGCCAAATTCGACCAATGGTCTAAACTGGATCATCGCATGGAGAGCGATCCACCTAGAAGCGGGGATGGGCTGCTGTTACTTATGATTGTTAAGAAGGGTTTAGATGGTGTTAAATGGGGTGGGTGAGTAGGAAAATATGGTAGAGGAGAAAAGACTTGACGATATGACATTGTCGGGGTGGGGTGACAGAAGTAAAAACAGGAGGATGGGAAAATAGTTAGCCCTTGGAAAAGTGAAGTAACAAAGAAAACAAGAAAAGTAGTCACATAAAGAATAAGAAGTTTTCAGTTTTCGTTCTGTTTAGAGATGTGTTGTTGATTCAGCGCTTTTTAATTTGGACTCGAAGGGTATATATATTTTTTTCAATCTTTTGTACCCTTCACTTATGCTAATAAAAATTTTTTATTTACCGACAAAAAAACAAAAAGGTAGCCCTTTGATAAAGTTCATCAACGTAAGGGCTGTTTGGATAGTGAAAGAGTAATGAATGTGAAATTAAATTCAGGTGAAAAAATTCATTGACTTTCATGATGAATGTGAAATTCGTTTGGATAGTGAAATTTTTAAGATGAATGTAATTGGTCATGTGTTTGGATAGTGAATGTGATACAGTAAGTAAAATTCTAAAACGTGACCATTTTACCCCTATATGACCTCTTTTTTACACTCCGTCTCACATTAGTAATACCATATAACTTTCCCAAATAGATTGATCTTAGTTCAATTTGGAAAACTAAATATTGGTACAAATTTTGGACAGAGGGAGTACTGTTCATGAATCATGATGAGGGCATAATTGTATTTTTACAGATAAATTGAATTCACTTTCAGGTGAAAGTCCTCATGAGGACTTTCACCTGAAATTGCTCTTTCACCATGAATTTGTCCTTTCAGGTGAATTCACCTGAAATTCACCCAACAAACATGTTTCACCCCCTTTCACCTGAAAGAGGGCTGAATTGAGAGTGAATTCAGCCCTCTTTCACTATCCAAACAGCTAATCTAAGGGGCTGTTTGGATAGTGAAAGAGGGCTGAATTCACTGTCAATTCAGCCCTCTTTCAGGTGAAAGAGTGTGAAACAGGTTTGTGTGGTGAATTTCAGGTGAATTGAAAAATTCACCTGAAAGAACAAATTCAGGTGAAAGAGCACTTTCAGGTGAAAGTCCTCATGAGGACTTTCACCTGAAAGTGAATTCAATTCATCTACGAAAATACAATTCTGCCCTCATCATGATTTATGAACAGTATTCCCTCCATCCCAAATTTGTACCAAGATTTAGTTTTCCAAATTAAACTAAAATTAATCCATTTTGGAAAATTATATGGTATTACTAATGTCGGACGGAGTGTAGAAAAGAGGTCATGCAGGGGTAAAATGGTCAAAATGTAAAAAATTACTTACTGTATCACATTCACTATCCAAACACATGACCAATTATATTCATCTTAAAAATTCCACTATCCAAACGAATTTCACATTCATCATGAAAGCCAATGAATTTTTTCACCTGAATTTGATTTCACATTCATGACTCTTTCACTATCCAAACAGCCCCTAACACGTGGACATATAATTCATAAGGGCAAAAGTCATTGTCTATTCTAAAATACTCACTTGCCTCCTACCAAAATTATCTTTCCATCCAAAAAAACCTGGTTGCATTTGAATAATTAGGGATAAAAAATTAAATGATTAGATTTGCACTACAGGCCAATGGAAGCTCATGAACATGAATGTGCAGGGTTAAGTGGATGCTTGAAATATTGTAGGTCCTACATGTCAAAAAAATTAAGATCTTTTGGACGGAAGGTGTACCTAACCAAAGGAGGAGGCAGTGAGTAAGTTGCATGGCAGTTAGCTACATGTAATTTAGCCTCTGATCAATATTGCAGCCATGCTTCATTGGAATTGAGTGTTAACGCAGCATTATTTGAGAAGCCGACAAGCAAAGCAGGTTGTTATCTTCTTGCATGTGAACGGTTATAAATTGTTTGTATGCTTCTTGCTTAGCCCAAACCGCTGCTGTGGTCCTTGGGGATGAGATGTAATCAGCTGGTGAACTTCAAAGTTTCACCAGTCATCGATCACCCAAGATCGACAGTGCATGTTTATCCATTCACAACCTAATTCATTGGCTTCTAATTTTAGCAAATTTCTTACATTATAAGGTTGCCTTTGCTTTTTGAGTGGGCACCAGATGATTTATATGTTAAACAGAAAAGACATCATATGATTTAGCCACTTTCTTAATGAAGGAAGAAGAGAAATTGTATTGGTCTCTGACGATATATGGAAAATGACCTGGCTTCTTAGTTCAATTCCATTTCTGGATCTTAGGTAGGATTGAAAACATTGTTCATTTACTCGTCCTTTTCTTCCACCAAACTTGCTTTTCGAGGGTGGGTACATCTGCATCCACATGAAGGATACATAAATAGTTACATTTATATCCATAAAAAAAGTAGGCACATTTACCTATATGTTTAGCTATGGATGACCCTTCTCTTTTTCTTTTATTCTTTTTTACACAACTCATAGAGAAGATAATTTATGATTATGAAACTGGTCGAATTGAAAGTTGCAAATCCAAATGAGTCCAATTCTAACAGAATTCAGGAGTTTTACATGTACAACCTACACCCCGAATGTGGAAATGCCTTTACACCCATGATATATTGTATGAGTCATCTGGTTAGATATCCAACTTCAAAAAATTTTGTTTTATACACCTGTGTGGCTGTAACTTTCGATAATAATCAACCAGATGTTGTTTTTGTGTTCTGTCTCATTGAGCTGAAGCTATTTTCTCATCTCATAACAGTATGCAATAATGAATAATTAGAACTCTTGTCTCTTGCTTTAGTTTGTCATGCCCTTGCAGCAGAAGAAATTGTTCTTGATGGGCTCATGGATGATCTTGTATAGGCAACCGGCAACGCAAGTATCTTCTTGGCTTTGCTAACATAAGCTCTTTTTGTGAAGTTGTTGTAGCCATTTGCCTCAATTTCATCCAATATCTGCCTGTATAATAGCAAGGAAGCCCACACCTGCAGCCAATGCCCACAATTTTAACTAATCTCATTCTTTCTCAAATCGAGTTAGCCACATTTAACCATGAGATACTTACCGGCCATCTGCTTGCTTGACTAAGTTGTGTTACACCATTCTCTGCTTCTTGAAAGAACATTCTTGCTCTTTGGACCTGGTTCTTCATAAAATTCCTCCATTTATCTGTTACCTTTCCCACAAAAATGTCTTCGTCCGAAAGCCCAGCTTGCGCTAGCTCGTCCTGTGGGAGATATATCCTTCCTCTTCTAGCACTAAATCAACAAACAAATCAGAGTAAGTAGAAGGGTTTTTGAGGAAAAAAATAGCTGGGAGTGGGAGTAATGATGAAAAGTATTCATCAGTTTATGACTTACTCTTCACCGACATCTCTGAGAATATTTGTTAGCTGATTTGCAATCCCCAGGGCCAGGGCAGCATTATAGACACTCTCTGTTGTCGCTTTTGAGTCAGGAGCAATACCCATTATTGGAACACTCATTAATCCAACAGTTCCAGCTACGTAGTAGCAGTAGAGATAGAGCTCATCAAAGTTCTTATATCTTGACTTAAAAAGATCCATCCTCATGCCTTCTATCATGTCTTTGAAGGGCTGAAAATGGTAGAACATCAGATTCCACTAACAGCACATGACATTAATTGCTAAGACACAAAAAAACTTCTAAAAAAGATTCATGTTTAGAATATTATTGGTTGTTATGTACACTTCGCTTTTTGTACATATTACATAGGTATACTTCTCTTATGTATAGCAAAACCAGCAGCTTTTGCTGTTTTTGGCAATTAAGATTTTTTGATGTATAAACTCGTATGCACAGACCCTAGCTTGAAGAAAGGAAGAATGGCTGCTTTACCTGTATGTCAACAGGGAATTTTGAAACAGTATCTGAAAGAGCCGCATCAAGCATGTCATATGGACGACCATTGAAAAGATCCTCCAACCTCGCTTCCCACCTATCTAGTGCACTTGGAGTTATATGCGATGCGTTGGGGCCGTCGACAAGTTCGTCGGTTCTTCTGCACCAAACTGTACAGACAAAATTTATAAGAACCAGTCCAATAATAATTCTTTAAACTAAATCAACATTCAAGATTCCAATTACATAATCTTTTAACCATCTAAAAAAGAAAAGAACCATATCAACATTTTAGATTCCCATGACTATAGGAGATGCATCTAGATATTTATTACATTTTAAAACACACCATCTTGCAATTGAAGCCAAACTTCTTAATCTATGGTTGAAAGAAAAAAGCTTGAAACTGCAGAAAATCAATGTACAGTTTCCTATCACTTACCGTATATCGCCCAAATGGCCCTCCTTCTCTCAGGAGTCATAAGCAAAGTCCCTATACCAAACAACAATATATCTCAGTATTTTCAACAATCACATGGAGTATAATCTCACTAAAGAAAACGAGGACCAGCATACCTAGATAAAATGTCTTTGCATACTCAGCACAGACTTCTCCACATCGATTATAGGCTTCATTCAACAAGCTCAAAGTCCCAGGAACCACCAAGTCCGGCTTCACCTCAAGGGCACCACGAGACCTCAGCTGCCTCTTCACCAAAGCTGCTTGCTTGAGCACCACATCATACACCCTCTGCTCTGAGGACACTGCCAATTCCCCAACCGGATTTGCAACTAAGCTTGAGAAGATGGGGAAGGTGCTTCCAGCCTTATCTGAACCAAATCCTGTACACACATGCTTAAACTCTGCATTTATAGAGCAAAACTCCCTCCCCATCCTCCTCCCTTTCAATTTGGCCGGGTACCAAATTGAAAACTGAGCTGGTATTGAATCAGAGAACCCAGCAGAGATCTTTATTGGCATAAGCACTTGCAGTGATGTTGCATACATCTTGAGCTCCTTCGATCGAAAATATTTGAACAAACCCAAATGAGCAAACGCTAGCTTTGAACTGAAAAACCAGCCTCAACTAGCAATAACCCAGATGAGCAAACACTAGCTTTGAACTGAAAAGCCAGTTTCAAGCTGCAGATCTGACTACCTATCCATGCCTACCAATATAAGGCAAGAGATTGGATGGAACCACAGAATGTGATATTGAATATCCAATAGAAACTAAGAAGCCTACGTACGTAAAACTGCAATCTTCCAGATTCTCAAACGAGAGAGGTCACCATCCGTCTTCAAACCTCAAGTTGCTGAGCTTGCTCTGGTCCTTTCATCCATAACCAGTCATTCAGTCATCCCCTCTGGTACATTTGGTGACACGAAAAAGTGATTCTGGTATGGGCGTCCCATGGTGACACGTCTCAGGTAATGTTATCACTTGCGGGTCCCACAACGTGGTCCACTGGGGTAATTCAAGGGGGTGTTGTCGTGACTCGTGAGGTATGGAGAGGTGTCCCAAATACCACATTTGCTGCTGGTGTCCACACGTGGTCCGACGGCTGGACCTGGTCCACGTCAGCCATCACTTTTTTAGTCACCACCTTAGAATTACGAAAATGCCAATGATCTCATACGCTTGAGGATTCAAACAATGCGGTCGGTGAAAGTATCTTCTAATCATACGTGGTTGGTACTGTTGATTAATAGTAGGTAGGCAAACCTTTAAATGAGATGGCTCGGTTTATAGGTAGGAAGAATACTGCAATGATGTATAGAATTGCCAAAGTAATCTTATCTTGTGCATTTGTCTTCTTTCCTTCAAACAAATCTCGAATTATTATTGAAGTGATTTTCGATTCCTCTTTAAACATTCTATCCTTTTAAGGTACTACAAGATTGGAGTGGAGACTTATCGGCTGTAGTGTGTAGCAGCAGCCCGAGAATTAGAGAAACATCCAAGAGCTCAACTCGAGCCCTCTTTCCACCATTATCAAAAGTCAGCCTATTGTCCTTCCTCTCTATAATCTCGCATACTAGTTGATGACAGACTTGCTGTGATGAATCTTCAACAAATACAAAATTAGAGAGATATCGATGGGCTTTGCCTTTGATTGTCTGGCTAAACTCAGCCAGCTTTTTCATTGTGCACTTGTAATTAAATTTAGGCAGCTACTTGGACAGAAAATTGTAATAAGATAAGCATCCTTATATAATAATCAAGAGCATTCTTACATTACATCATCACACCCTATACAATTAGCCTTCGCAACCTATGCAATTAACCTTCACAACCTATGTCATTTACCTTCGAAACAATTACATCAACCTTCGCAACAAACTAAATTTTACAACTTCAAATAGAATTACTCAACCATTGCAACCAAACTAATTAATCTGCGCAACTTATGTAATTTACCCTCGCAACTAAATAAATTTCACTTAACTTCATTGAATTACTCAACCATCGTAACCTATGCAATTAAAATTCGCAACCTTTTATAACAACCTTCTCAACTAAATCAATTCAAGTTATTATTCCTACAGAATCACAACCCAACATATTCTACGCAATTATAACTCGCAACTTATACTTTTAATCTACACAAACCGTGAAAACTAAATAAACAACTATTCTATACATGATTCTCATCTGCAATTCAAACAAAAATAACACTATCTCAATCAAAACCATCCAAATGAAGTGCTGACGGGAAGAAAAAAATATATTTTCTGTAACCACTTAATTCCTTTCCGGCATCAGTCTTCTTCTTCCTTGCATTTTTCTCTTTACCCTGTGTAGTTTGTGGAGCCATTTGCGTCGATGGAGAGGGGAGTCGACGGAGAGGCCACATCAGCGGAGGGGCGTATGTGGTGGCATGGGAGGGTTTTGAATAACTGTGAAAGATTTTGTGTGGAGGGGGGGGAATGGAAAGTGGGAGGGATAGAGGGGAGTCAGCGGAATGGGGCGTCGGCGGAGAGAGGAGTAGCCGAAGAGGGTTGTATGAATGAGAGGTATCAGCGGAGATGTGAGTCAGCGGAGAGAGCGTCGTTAGGGAAGAAAGTTTGCAGAAAGGCGTCAACAGAGAGGGGCGTCAGCGGAGTGACATCAACAGAGGCAAATGAGGGTTTTGAAGAGGCTGCGAAGGAAAAATGAGAGAGTTGGGAGGGAAAAGGGAGAGCTAGGAGGGAAAAGAGAATGAGAGTGGGAACTGGGAAGTGACGTGTTGCAGCCGGCAGGTAGATTTTGAGTTGCGTCAGTAAGGTGTAGGTAGTTTAGGCATTACAAAAAAATTTACATGCTCCTCACGTGAATCCATTTTTTGTTAGACTTTTTCCAAACTTTTGGGTCCACGTTAAAACTACAAAGTGAATTCCTGGATGAAATTGCCTTTCTTTAAATTGATTAGTACATGGACGTTTCATTTAGGGGCCGTTTGGAGCGTGATTATTGCAAAACATCCAGATTGGATTCTGGATATCTACTGTAGCATCCAGGTGGATTTTTACATCCAGCTGAAACACGTCCTGAGGTGTTTCAGCTGGATATATAAAATATCCGGATGCTACAGTGTAGCAAAACATCCCATCTGGATGTTTTGCTTTTAATCACGCCCCAAACGGCCCCTTAACTACCAGAGGTAACGGTGTATTTTTGTTTTTTTCTGTATTTTATATCCTGAGATGGTCACGTGAGGTACAAATGGCATGCAAAAAGCTGTGTTTAATTTAAAACTTCATAAAGTGATTTCAGTTGCTGCATTTACCCGTGTACAGTGTACACGGCCAAGGGCGTTTGGGATGAGCCTTAACGGAACGGCCACGGACAAGCCTTGTTCGAAGTCCATCCGGTCTAGGAGCAACTCTAGCAGGGAGCTAACCAGCTCCGTCGGAAGCGGAAGGAGCTGCCGATTGTGAGGTGGATTCAACGGAAGAAAGGCTTCTTCCCCCAAGCCCGTAAAGCCTGTAGCTCCTCAAGTCGAAGCTTCCTGGCCAGTGAAAGCCATCTTTTGTTTAAGTTGTTAGAATTTGATGTTAAGTAGTCATCTGACTGTTTGTGGCCCTATCTTTTGGTGTGTCTTAGAAACCTCTCTATCCATATTGTATATTATTCTGTTAGCATGAAAGTACTCTTTTGGAATTGTAATGGTATTGGTAATGCTGATACTCGATCCCATCTCAAAATTATTATCGCTGCCAATCATCCCCAACTTGATACTCTCTGAAACCATTGACCCTGGAAGATCAAATAGAAATATAGAGAGATGGCTCGCTATGGAAAATTTGATGTGTATACCTGCTCAAAACCGTAAGGAAGGTTTTTGGATTCTCTGGAATGACGATATTCATGTAACCATTAAGGATACTTTACATTGGGCAATTAATATCGTCATAAAACTTGGGAATCTTGAAAAGATGCTTCCATATATACGTGAAAAAAACATGGATCACGGATTCTTGCGGACTTTCAGAAGTCACACACAAGGGGCCACACTTCACCTGGACAAATGGACAGCATGGTAACCGTAGTATCAGAGAAAGAATAGACAAAGCACTATCTTCACCTGCATGGTTTGATCTTTTCCCTAATGCATTAGCTTATCATATACCTATTTTAGAATCTGATCATGCACCTATAATTTTGGACACTAATCCAACTGATCTGCTGGGCCATAGACCATTTAGATTTTATGCCTACTGGATAGAAATACCAAGTAGTTCAACTGTGGTGGAAGATGCCTCGTCTATCCATGTAGATGGATCCCCATCATTCTCTTTTGTGGAAAAACTCAAACAAACTAGTTTGTACCTTCGGAACTAGAACAGATATACGGTGGAAAATATTGATCAGCAACTAAAAATTCTTCAACAAGACATCGATAGCATCCAAAAGGACCCTAGACTGACTGATTCCCCTTTCTTGCAAAATAAAGAGCTAGATCTTAATAATCAATATGAGGAACTACTCAGGAATCATAAAAGCAAGTAGGGGCCACTTTCTAGAGTTAACTGGCTCAATCAAGGAGATATGAATACACATTTTTGTTATAAAAATTTTACTTTACTGCTACTGTATTAAGGATGATTTGTGTGTACCTTTTGCAAAGATGATAATAAAGTAGAAGAGTTTATGATCGAATCAAGCGAAACACTTTATCCTTAAGACAGAATTCGCCCTCTCTACGGTGCTTAGGACTCTTGGGCATCTGCCTCCCAGGATAAGACGATCAACCACGCACTATAGGAGCACTCCAAACAGCACGCGCAGTGAACTACTGATGTGTTATGCTTTCACAGAAGAGTGGAGAAATGAAGAAGATGAAGTGCAGGAAAAATCCTTACAGAAAAACCCGTTTTCTCAAGCTTTATAGAAATTCCGTTCAAGCCCGTTGAAAATACACTGTTTCCCGTTAAAGCCCGTTGAAACCTTTTCCCGTTAAACGGACGCGTCCGTCCGTTAACGGTCATAAGAAACTAAACTGGACCCGTTTTGGTTGAACCAAAATAAATTTAGAAATCCAAACCAATTGAATTTGTCCCAAAATAATATTATCTTGTTGACCCAACCCAACCCGACCCGGCCCGGCCGGCCGGGCGTGCGAACCGAACCGAACCGAGCTGAGCCAGTCGGATGGACGGCGGCGGCTCGCGCGCGCGTGTGGGTTAACCCACCTAGGTGCATGGGTCCAACATCTCTCTCCCCCACAAAAGTGGGGTGGCCCTTGGGCCTAACTTCTAAGGCCAACATTGGACCTTATATACCATCCACAACACCTCTTTGGTGTGGATGTGGGACTATTCATCCTTCACCCAATTCACTCATTCATATCAAAAGTGAGTTTTAATATGGGTTATTATACCCACTTCTAACAGTCCCCCACGTGAAGGAGAATTGGCTGGATAACTATACAAAAAACTATGCAAAAAACTTGTGAAAGCAAATATTGAGAAGATCATGCATGGGGGAATAGTAGCTTTCGGCTTTGAACCTTCCCTTGTGAAGACTATTGGGTTTACTGGCTAATCAGTGAACATGATGTCTTGAACTGTTCAGCCGTTTGTGTAAACCAAGACAATAGAAGTCACACAATCACTTCTCAGACACATTGTGGTTCTCATGACTTTGTTCATTTTGATCCCGAATAAACCTGGTTTTCATGAGTGCTCTAGAAGATTTAGCCTTAAAATCCTCATAGAAGTGGCCCCTTCACACTCATATAGGTGATTCTCATTAGGAGCATCCTGCAATACCCCACTCGAACTAAGTCAAGCTATGAGAACCATTAAAAGCAAAGCTTATCCTGATTCATTCAGCAGGCATCACTATCTCACCATAAGAATGGGAATGAGATTTTATCTCCATAGTGATTCCCCTTGAATCCCCCACAATTCGGTTGTCCCTTTTGAACCTAGATCTTGGGATCTCCAGTCAACTAGGTTGGGTTACCATTATGGTGATTCTTAATGTATAGGCTTCAAGCCCATTCCTCTCGATGAATTGCTCACTTGTTCTTTGGTCAAACCCTTTGTAATCGGATCCGCAATATTTTCTTTTGACCGAACATATTCAATGGAAATTATTCCACTAGAGAGCAATTGTTTTATGGTATTATGCCTCCGACATATATGTCGAGACTTACCATTATACAAGTTACTTTGTGCTCTTCCTATAGCAGATTGACTATCACAATAGATACATATAGGTGGCACAGGTTTCCCCCACATTAGAATATCTTCTAAAAAATGACGAAGCCACTCAGCTTCTTCGCCTGCTTTATCAAGTGCAATGAATTCTGATTCCATTGTGGATCTTGCAATGCACGTTTGTTTAGAAGATTTTCAAGACACTGCTGCACCTCCAATAGTAAAGACATATCCACTTGTGGATTTGGAGTCTCTTGTATCAGATATCCAATTTGCATCACAGTACCCCTCTAGTACTGCTGGATATCTCATATAGTGCAGTCCATAGTCCAAGGTATATCTTAGATATCTAAGAACCTTGACTAGAGCCTTCCAGTGATCTTCCCCTGGATTGTTATTATATCTACTCAGTTTACTTACTGAGTATGCAATGTCCGGTCTCGTACAATTCATGAGGTACATGAGACTTCCAATAATTTGAGAATATTGGAGTTGTGATATGCTCTCACCCGTATTTTTGCTTAAATACAAAGTCACATCCACATGTGTTCTCGCTGGACGATTATCATTCTCATTAAATTTGTCTAGGATTTTTGTAATGCAATGAGATTGAGATAACACATATCCATCAGATGTTCTAGTGATTTTCATCCCTAGTATAACATCTGCAACACCCATATCCTTCATGTCAAACTGTTTGTTTAACATCCTCTTAGTAGCTTTAATGATATTATCATTGCTACCAATAATGAGCATATCATCCACATATAGACATACTATAACATAGCCTTCAGGTCTAGCTTTGACATAAACACATTTGTCACATTCATTAATTTTGAATCCATTTAACATCATCATTTTGTCAAATTTTTCATGCTATTGTTTAGGTGCTTGTTTAAGCCCATAGAGAGACTTAACAAGTTTGCACACTTTGTTTATTTGACCCGGTACAACAAACCCTTCAGGTTGTTCCATATATATTTCCTCATTTAAGTCACCATTTAAGAATGTTGTTTTTACATCCAAATATGTATTTCAAGATTATACAAAGCAGCCACAGCAATTAACATCCTAATGGAAGTTATTCTTGTGACTGGTGAATATGTATCAAAATAATCTTGACCTTCCTTTTGCTTGTATCCTTTGATAACAAGTCTTGCTTTATATTTGTCAATTGATCCATCAACCTTCATCTTCCTCTTGAATATCCACTTGTATATGAGAGGTTTACTCCCTGGTGGTAGATCTACCAATTCCCAAGTGTGATTTTGCATAATAGATTCAATTTCACTATTTACGGCCTCCTTCCAATATTGTGCTTCAGGAGAGGACATAGCTTCCTTAAAACTTTGAGGCTCATTTTCTAACAAATAAGTTAAAAAATTTGGACCAAAGGATTTTGATGTTCTAGCACGTTTACTACGTCTAGGTTCATCATCTTCTCCCTCTTGGTCATCACTAGTGTCTTTTGCAACATCCAAAGTTCTTTTAAGAGAACTTTCATTTTGTGTAGAATTCCAAGGAAAAATATATTCAAAAAATGAAGCATTCCTTGATTCAATCACTGTATTGACATATACATCAAGAATATCCGATTTATGAACAAAAAAATGATATGCACTGCTATTATTGGCATAACCAATGAATACGCAATCAATGGTCTTTGGTCCAATTTTAATCCTCTTGGGATTAGGGACGGCCATTTTTGCTAGACACCCCCACACTTTTAAGAAGTTGTAGGAAGGCTTTTGACCTTTCCATAACTCATATAGTGTCTGCAAGGTTTTCTTATGAGGTATTTTGTTGAGAATATAATTGACTGAAAGCAAAGCTTCCCCCCACATGTTCTGAGGTAACCCAGAACTTATTAACATGGCATTCATCATTTCTTTTAAAGTTCTATTTTTCCATTCAGCAACTCCATTTTACTGAGGTGAAAAAGGTGTCGTGGTTTGGTGTATAATACCATGTTGTGAACAAAATTCACCAAAAGGTGATACATATTCCCCACCTCTATCACTTCTTAGAACTTTTATTTTCTTGCCAAGTTGATTCTCAATCTCTGTTTTATATAATATAAACATGTTTATAGCCTCATCTTTACTTCTCAGCAAGTATACATAACAATAACGAGTGCAATCGTCAATAAATGTAATAAAGTACTTTTTACCTCCTCTTGTTTGAACAAGTTTTAAGTCACAGACATCGCTGTGAATTAACTCAAGAAGTTCAGTACATCTTTCCATACTTTGAAACGATTTCCTTGTTAATTTAGATTCCACACAAGTTTGACACTTATGATTAAAGTCAATATTAAATTTAGGCAGATATTCCATATTAATCAATCTTCGTAAAGCATCATAATTAACATATCCTAATCTACCATGCCACACATCACATGACTCAATCATATAAGAGGAAGAAGCATTCTCATTCATAACATTAACAACAGATATAATAGGTAAAACATTGAGCTTAAAAAGCCCTTCATTCAGGTACCCTTTTCCCACGTACATCCCACCCTTAGTCAAAACAAATTTTTCCGACTCAAACACCAACTTGAAGCCATTCTTGCTCAGCAATGATCCAGACTCTAAATTCTTTCGAATTTCTGGCACATGCATCACATTGTTGAGCGTGAGTTCCTTGCCCGAAGTCATCTTGAGCACCACTTTTCCAATTCCTTCAACCTTGGCAATAGAAGAGTTGCCCATAAACAGTTGTTCACCATTTTCTACGGAGTGATAAGTGGAGAACATTCTCCTGTTTGAGCACACATGACGGGTAGCCCCAGTATCCACCCACCATTCTCTATCATTATTGACCATATTCACTTCCGAAATCACAGCAAAAAGGTTGATGTCATACACATTGGTGGAGAGATTCTCCACGTCGGTCATATGGGCTTGTGCTTTTTTCTTCTTGAAACCATCTTGTTTCTTCCGTTTGTAACAATCCTTAGCCTTATGGCCCATCTTGTCACACACATAGCACTTGCCCTTGAACTTGGTGTTGTTGGAGTCATTGTTTGACTGACCCCCAGGATGCTTCCTCTTTTTATTAGTGAAACTATTGCTTTTATGCCCTTGTTCCACAACATTTACTTTGGCCTCCATGCCATGACCCCTTGTTTTCTTTTCAGAAGAACGGTTGTCCTCTTCAATCCTTAACCTCACAATCAGATCTTCTAAGTTCATCTCCTTCCTCTTATGCTTTAAGTAGTTCTTAAAATCCTTCCAGGATGGTGGTAGTTTTTCAATTATTGCTTCTACCTGGAAAGACTCACTTAAAGTCATGTCTTCTGTATGAATTTCATGAAGGATAACTTGTAGATCTTGAACTTGATTGATCACAGTCTTAGAGTCCATCATTTTGAAGTCCAAAAATTTGCCGACCACGAATTTTTTCGTTCCAGCATCTTCAGTTTTGTACTTCTTGTCTAATGACTCCCACAGTGCCTTAGCACTTGTCATCGAACTGTACACATTATATAATGTGTTGTCCAATCCGTTAAGGATATAATTTCGGCATAAGAAATCTGCATATTTTCATGCATCTACTGCCGCAACAGTCATTTTGTCTTCCCGTTTCTCCTCAGTGAGAACGGGTACTTCCTCTTTAAGGAATCGGGCCAAATTCAGCGTGGTAAGATAGAACAACATTTTCTGTTGCCATCTTTTGAAATCCACACCACTGAACTTTTCTGGTTTCTCCCCTTTCACTCGAACAGGAGCATTCACAGGAGTGGGAATTAATACCGGAGTGAAGTTCTCAGTAGCTATTTCTGTAACTTTGCAAATCACAGAAGATTATCTTAGTAATAGCACAGTAATTACAGTACAAATGACAATATAGTACAGTAAATAAAAATTACAGTATAGCACAAAAATCAAAATTAACAGTAAAGGAATTCTGTCTTAAGATTGTTATAAAAAATTTACTTTACTGTTACTGTATTAAGGATGATCTGTGTGTACCTTTTGCAAAGATGATAATAAAGTAGAAGAGTTTATGATCGAATCAAGCGAAACACTTTGTCCTTAAGACAAAATTCGTCCTCCCTACGGTGCTTAAGACTCTTGGGCGTCTGCCTCCCAGGATAAGACGATCAACCACGCACTATAAGAGCACTCTAAACAGCACGCGCAGCGAACCACTGATGTGTTATGCTTTCACGGAAGAGTGGAGAAAGGAAGAAGATGAAATGCAGGAAAAATCCGTACAGAAAAAACCGTTTTCTCAAGCTTTATAGAAATCCCGTTAAAGCCCGTTGAAAACACACCGTTTCCCGTTAAAGCCCGTTGAAACCCTTTCCCGTTAAACGGACGCGTCCGTCCGTTAATGGTCATAAGAAACTAAACCAGACCCGTTTTGGTTGAACCAAAATAAATTGAAAAAACCAAATCAATTGAATTTGTCCCAAAATAATATTATCTTATTGACCCAACCCAACCCAACCCGGCCCGGCCCGGCTGGCCGCGCGTGCGAACCGAACCGAGCCGAGCCGGCCGCATAACTTCTAAGGCCAACCTTGGACCTTATATACCATCCACAACACCTCTTTGGTGTGGATGTGGGACTATTCATCCTTCACCCAATTCACTCATTCATATCAAAAGTGGGTTTTAATATGGGTTATTATACCCACTTCTAACAATTTTTTCCACGGATCAACAATTAACCGCACGAAAAGGAATTCAATATGGATGATCAAGGATGCCGATGGAAACAACCAAACAGAGCCTGATGCTATCAGCCAGGTAATCAAGACCCTTCTCAGCAGGTTTATCAACCTCAAGATGAAGGTATGGCCCACATTTTTTATGTTATTGTTCCATTGGTGTCTCCGAATGATAATGTGAGTCAGCTTCAACCTGTGTCAATAGAAGAAATCAAGAACACAGTCCATCAGCTAGGGCCCATGAAAGCCCTGGGACATAATGGCTTCCAGGAAATTTCTTTTGGTCAAACAAAGACCATGAGGAAATGCATACTATAAACTGGAACATGTGGTGTAGTAGTTCAAGAAATGGTGAAAACTTTAAAATAATGGAGGAGTTTAATAAGGCATTATTACTTAAAAAAGGATGGCATATCTTAACCCAAAACAATTCCATGTGGGTGTCTGCTGTGAAGGAAAAAATACTTAATAAAACAAGAACTACTTCAGACTATTAAGAAGCCATCGGATTCTGCAACCTGGAAAGTAATAGTAGATATCTCTCTGTCCTTGAAAATCGGATTACACTGTATCTTTCGTCCTGACTCTAGAATACCCATTATGGGGGATGGCTGGACAGCAAATGGCACCCATGTTCCTGTACCTAATGTGGGCCATAATGAGAGGTTCATTTCTGACATAATTTAGCCTCATTTAGGTGATTGGAAGCGGCTTCTCATTAGACATATTTGGCCGCCGGATGTACCCAAAGCATAATCAATACACCAATTACTGCAGGTTTATCTGATACCTATGTCTGGAAGCACATCAGTTCATGTAAGTTCTCTGTAGCCTCTGCATATAGGATTTTCGCGGGCGTTAATGTTACCCCTACTGATGCCTCTACTTGGCTGGCCATATGGCACACGCCTGTTCCACAAAAGATAAGAATGTTTGCTTGGAAAATGCCCAAGGGGTTATACCAGCTGCGAGTGAATTAGCTAGGCACTTACATAATCCTGTAAACCCATGTACCTTCTGTGAAAATGGGTTAGACAAGGCAACTCACTTCCTCTATATTTTTTCAGGGCACTATGGTTATATTTCATGGGATACATTCCTGAATCAGAATCTCACACAGCGCTTTTACAATGGTTCAAATACCTCGCAGCATGGGATAGACGACATCCAATCAAGGATACACCATCTGCTGGTCTGGGAGCTCTATGCACTTATCTTAACATCATATGGACAGTTTCGAAAATCAGAAATGCAAAGATTTTTTAGGGGGAACCAATCACAAGCCAAAAAGCTATGTCAATAATAAAAGGATCTCCAGCGGACTCCAAGACAATTCACAGCCATCATCACCAGTTACCCGGAAAGCTCAAAGAGGTGACTCACATTTCTTTAGTCACACCCTCCTGAAGGATATGTCCTGATACAATTTGAAGGAGCTGCAAGACACTCTTCTCTAGAGGCCTCCATCGGTGTCATTGCATGAAACCACCTTGGACAGTGTATGGCCTCTATAGCATCTTCAATTGAGTACTGCTATGCCTTAATAGCTGAAGCAATTGCCTGCTTACAAGCTATCCAACCTGCCTTTCACTTGCAATGTACACAGAGTCATCACAAAGGCTCGAGCTCTTCTCAAGTTTTTTGTTCATGTTTCTTTCTCGCACACTTACGGTGAAGGCAATATGGCAGCGGATTGTTTAGCGAACTTTGCACTAGATCATTACTCTTGTTGCTGGCTTAATTTTCACCTAGGCTTTTAATTCCAGTTTTATTTGGTGATGTAAGCGGCTGGGCTTTGCCTCGGGTTATCTAATATATTTTCCCCTTCGAGGGCCTAGTTCTAAAAAAAACATCATACACACATGGTAAGTCGGAATATCATCCTGTGTGTATAGCTAAGAGAGCAGGGGTTCTAACTCATGTGCTCCGCTTCCTAAGGCATGATTAAGGGTGTAACCGGCTCGCCCCGACTTTGGGCTCGGCTTATGTCAGGCTCGTCCCATTACGAGCCGAGCTGGAGCGCAATGATACTTGTCTCGGCTCAACTCGTCCAAATTCGGCTCGAACAAGCTCGCAAGCCCGCTCAAGCTCGGCTCGTTATTTTATACAAATATACTATTTTTTATTTACATCTCATTCTATAAAAATTTCTAACGAGTTGAGCTCGAGCTCGAGCTCGAGCTCGAGCTGAGCTCTAAAATTCTTAACGAGCAGAGATTGAGCTTGAGCTTGAATTTAAAATTTTGAACTCTAGCTAAGTCATGCCCAAGCTCGGCTCATTTACACCCCTAGGCATGGTCCTCGCTCTCCCATCAATATCCAGTTGATCCTATACTGCTATTTACCTTCTTAATGATTGTTGCACTTTCAAAATGATCAAGCTTATATTGTCTATTTGGCATTATATAAAAAAAAGTTCGATTTACATGAGACTTGTCTTATACAACTTATATGAGCCCAAGTAATTTCAAGCAGTTGAATTTTGATCTAATAATATATGTCAAATCAGTAGGTAAGTGAGTATAAATCGTCATCCACCCTTATAGCCGCTAGATCAAGATACAACGACTTGACATTATTGAGGCTCATGCAAGCTACATGAGACAAGTCTCATTTAAACTTTTTCCTATAAAATAATATTGTTTGATAATTTTTTTAAGCCGTAGTGGATTTGCTTTAGGGTTTATTGTCCAAGTCGATACCGCCCATCAGTTCTTTGCGGGCCCTCCTCCTGAGAAGGGTTAAGCTAGAAAAGGTCTATAAGCCCATTTTAAAAAAAAAACTTGAAGTGAAGCCAAACAACCTTTAAAGAATTCACAAGAGGGAATAAAAGGAGTTACAAAGATCACATCTTCCACAAAGCACCGAGGCCCGGCACCTGCTTGACAAATTTAACCAAAATAATGGAAATCAATACATAAGACTTATCTTCAAAATGAACAAGCTTAAGAATTGTACTTTATGATATCCTAGCCACAAGATATTGTTGGATTATTTTATCTCCATATTAATGGAAAACCTATTCATGCATTGGCGCAACGTTTCCTGTACACAATGGAAGGAAGGTCCCAAAGCATCCTTGGCAAAATCCTCATGAGCCCACACACGATTGGTGTAACATTTCTTCTGATTCGTTCATGTTGTGATGAGCCCACCAATAGGTTCTGCACAAGGTAAACTATTTGCAGTAAGCAAATGGAGGGGGAGGAGTACTTAGCTTACTCTACAACATTGGTCGACCATGCCCATTTTAGTCTGCACAATTCTAGATCACACAGCCAAGTAAAAAATAACCAGCTTGACCTTTCAAACAAAAAAACACACTAGCATGTGAATGAATGATACGTAGGCTCTCGTGGCCAGGAACACATTGCATGTGTGCTAGGGTGGAGGCCTATTGAAGTGTGTGAGCCTGCACATAGGTTTTAAACATCTTTTATCGGGAAAAAATTCGATGCTCCCTGAAAAAGGTGAGCTCAAAATGAGCCAACACAATCTTAAGCATGCCAATTCATGGATCATGATTCACGAACATATGTATGTCCGCATTTGATACAAAAAGGACTTCCACTTATGCACTGTGATTGCTTGCTTCACAATTTGGGCTTTACGGGATAGCCTTGGCTTTTGAATTTGAGAACGGTTTATATGAGATCGTTCTTATATAGGGCATGAGAACAGTCTTTTAGGTGGTTGGATTCCAATACAACAGGGGGTATCGAATCAATAAGTAGGAAAGTGTGAACCATCACTCACACTTGGGGTATCCGGAGTCGGAATAGTGCAGGAGGTGGCAAAGGCCGCTAGCAAGTGGGGATATCCCAAATCGATAGTTGGAATCTCAGGGACCATGCCCAAAAAGGTAGTGGTGCTTGGGTGCTCGACTGAACCTCCGGGATCATGTCCTTGGCAATGGATGCAACGGACTGGACTCTCTGAGCCTCCATTGTCGCAGACACTCATACTTAGCTAGAGCCAGTTTGGGAGATAGAACAATGACTCAAGCTAGAACCAGTCCCAAAGGCAGAACAATATCTTCGGATCCTTCCCTAGCAAACTTAAATATAAGGATTAAGGAAGGTTGGGCTTTTCATGTTTCTTCTTCCTTGTTTTAATAATATAACTCAATTTTTTCATGTTCTTTGTGTTATTTCATGAAAGTTGTGTTGGATGTTGGCTTTGCTAAGCCTTCACCCACAACTATGATCTATGAGGGAAGTATATAGGAAGAAAATGAGACAATGGTATGAAGAAAAAATTCGCACAAGTTTCACTATCTCAAAAATAATTTAAGGGACAAGGTTGCTATGTTTACAAGAACACTACCTCACACTTTCACTTCACCTCTTGATTTTCTTACCCACTTGTATGTTAGAACTCTATCTACCATCCCCTATTTATAGGAGTCCAACATTCTTTTACAAGTTTCTACAAATGACTTATCTAGACAATTCTTTTAAGTATATCTTCTAGAGATTTCTACAATACACATCACATGCTCCATTCTTCTAGCATATTCCATGCTTCTAGATTCTTCATTCTTGGGCTTACATCTCCAATGCTAGTTGGGCCTCTTAGTCAATAAGCTTCATATGTACTTCTAATGTTTATTATGGGCTTGGGCCCTCATATGGGCTTTTTGGTTTATGTCCAACATATCTCCCCTTAAACTAAAAACTTCTTCATTCCAAGCATAGTCCTCAACTTGATGAATGTGTTGGTGGGCAAAGCTTTAGTGAAGATGTCAGCCACTTGGTCTTTAGTATTGCAGTACTCCAGCTTCACAACTCTTTGTTTTATGTGGTCTCTCAAGAAGTGATATTTTATGTCTATATGCTTGCTCCTTCTATGCTGCACCAGATTTTTAGGAAGTTTAATTGCTGATTTATTATCCACATATATCGGGGCTGAATCTTCTTAAAAATGATTTAACTTCTCTAAAAGATTTCTCAACCATATAGCTTCACAAATAGTAGATGAGGTTGCCACGTATTATGCTTCACAAGATGATAAGGTCACTACATCTTGTTTCTTGGACATCCATGTAAAGGCAGTTGATCTAAGATAGAACACATAACCTGAGGTACTCTTTCTTTCATCTTGATCACTAACCGAAACAATATCTGAATAACCATATAAAGTTGCATCATCTTTATAAGAGTAAAAGAGGTCAAAGTCCAACGTACCTTTTATATATCTTAAGATTCTTTTGGCCGCCAATCAATGTGATTTCTTTGGTGTTTCCATGTACCTACTCAAGAGTCCAACACTAAAGACAATATTTGGCCTTATGACTGTGAGGTACATTAAGCTTCCAACTAAACTCTTGAATAAGGTGGAATCTATGCTCTTCCCTTCTCCTTCTTTTGTCAACTTCAAACCAGATGGAAGAGGAATACTTACTTCATTGCAATTAGTCATCCTGAACTTTTCAAGTAACTCTTTTGCATATTTCTTCTGAGAGATAAAGATACCATCAGATTGTTGATGTACCTCAATGCCAAGGAAGAAAGACATAAAACTAGACTCCGTCATCTTGAACTCCTTGAACATTGCTTGCTTGAACTCTTGAAACATATGTTGGCTATTTCCTATAAAGAGCAAATCATCAACTTATAGGCATACTATGAGTATCTCACCATGATCATTCTTCTTGATGTAGATGGCATGTTCATACGGGCATTTGGTGAAGCCATTCTCTTCTAGATAGCCATCGATGCGAGAGTTCCAAGCTCGTGGGGGCATGCTTCAAGCCAAATAGTGCTTTCTTCAGCCGGTACAACTTTTGCTCTTCTCCTGTCACCACAAAGCCTTTGGGCTGCTCTACATATACCTCTTCTTCAAACTTCCCATTTAGAAAGGCTGATTTCACATCTAACTGGTATATCTTCCAATTATAATGGGTAGCAAGAGACATCAGCATCCTCATAGTGTCAAGTCTTGTAACTGGTGTAAACACTTCTTCATAGTCTACCATATATTTGCTTCATGCCTTGCTTCTCCTTGTTCCTCCATCTCGAGATGATTCTCCTTTGTTGTGCTTACTTCACTCCAGTTCTATGCTTCCTCCTCACTGGAAATCGCATCTCTACTTACCACCACCTTGTGTGTAAGTGGGTTATAGAGCTTGTAAGCTTTTGACTCCTCACTGTATCCAATGAAGATGCACTTCTCTCCACGGTTATCCAACTTCTTTCTCTTTGCTTCAGGAACTTGAGCATATGCTATGCAACCGAAGACCCTGAGATGTGTCACACTGGGTTTATAGCCACTCCATGCTTCTTGTGGTGTCATGTTCTTCACACTCTTCGTGGAACAACGGTTGAGAAGATAGGTTGTACATGCAACAGCTTCGGCCCAAAAATTCTTCGGCAATCTTTTCTCCTTAATCATGGTTCTGGCCATGTCAAGAATGGTTCGGTTCTTCCTCTCAGCGATGCCATTCTGTTGTGGTGTGTATGTTGCTGTAAATTGTTGTTTGATGCTGTTCTCCTTGCAGTAACTCCAGAACTCATTCGAGGTGTACTCTCCACCTCAATCAGATCTGAGTATCTTAAGCTTATACCGCTTTCAACTTCAGTACAAGCTTTAAAACTCTTGAAAATAGTAAAGACAATAGACATTTCTTTGATGAAATATACCCAAAGTTTTCTACTGAAATCATCAATGAAGGAGATGAAGTATCTATTACCTCCAAAGGATGCAGGTTCAATGAGTCCGCAAATGTCAGTGTGCACCAACTGCAAGGGATCTACTGCTCTCTAAGATTTTCCACTTTGAAAGGGAGCTCTTTGCTACTTGTTAAGTGTGCAAGACTCAAATACATATTCCGGCTTCTCTATAGTCAGTAATCCACATATCATGTTTGATGTAGATAATAACTTGAGGCCACTGAAATTAAGATGCCCGAATCGAAGGTGTCACTTCCATGACTCGTCTTTTATATTTCCATAGAAATATTTCTCCAAACTTGTGTTGATGTGGAGAGGGAACATTTTATTGGGTGTCATTTGAACTTTTGCAATAATCCTCCCTTGACTATTCATCAAAGAGAAACTGTCATGCCCCAAATTTCCAACCCCAAAATACGCGAAAGCGATAAGCCATTGATGGTAACAGGGTCACAAATCTGGGACGGACTGAATACTCGATTCATCACCGAAAATCCCATACACATAAGCGAGAATAGCCGGATCAACATGACGTAAACAATTGTTCCAAAAGTACTAAAATAAAACTAGACAAACTAGCCAACTTAAACAATTCAAATAATCCCACGAAAGCAATTAAATAAAGCAGGTGACACGCAGGCCACAAAATAACTAAATATCAACTATCATCAATAAAATAAATTCTACGCTAACAAGTCTTCATGACTTCCACGAGCACCAACCTCCACGTCACAAGAATGTTGTTCACACCTCTTCAGCTCTACGCCCTGCATCAGAAGATGCGTGAGTATTCCAGAAGAAATACTCAGTAGGATGCTAGAAAAACTCACAGTAGAAACAGACAATAAAGGAACCAATAATACACAGGTCCGATAGCTCGGGGTAACATGACGCAGATGGTACTTACCAGGAAATGATACAGCACCCAAAATATCTCGTTGACCAGGGTGAAAATAAATCTCAATGATCAATATGACTCCATACTTCCAAAGAGTAAGGAGATAAACAAAATATCTGATCTAGACAACCAAAGTGTCGAAGATGTCAATTTCTGCTCTCTGATCAGTCCACTTCCTCTATGAACTTCAATACCAGATCATCCTAGAGGTTCTACGTAGGAACCCGGCCAAGCGTCTAGGGATACTGGCCCCATCGGTGCTTACGGGCACAATGGGCCGAGATTGCAGACCTTCCGTAATGTCTAACAATCTAAAGCGCACGTGTTGCCGTACTCGGCTGAACTACAGTGGTTCATAATCATCGGATACCACCATGGGTCTAGCTATGGCTCGTGAGCATACTATGATCCAACCTAAGAGTGTTCAACAAAGCTCTTAGTGGAAAAACAGTTTACATGGAACTGAGTTTGACTAACCACAACCAAGGGTATTCTCGTGAATTAACAATTTTAGAAATTAGACTCTCAAGGGAGTACAAAAGAATTCTCAATATTTAACAATGACTGACTCTCAAGAGATTAACCAACAATCGGTATGTGCCTATGCACGAGCTGACTCGAAACCGAACTCTTCGGTGTAGACTCTGTCGATGTCCTCGCCATGCACTATTACAATCAAGATCATCCCTGGATTACAAGACTTCTGAATCGATGACCCAAAAACTTTAATGGTAGAATTGACATGAATAACCCTAATCTAATATCAGGGTTTCCGGAGATCGAAGATGCGCGATGTTAGGCACTGCGAGCAAAGACATTGATGACCACGACATTTGGAATAGAGACAAAACTCCACACGTATTATCATCATAAATACCCTTTGGAATTCTTACACCATAGTACTCTCCTTATGTTATATAATAATAATATATGTATATGTATATTTACATATAGTTTTAGCATAGCATTTTATTGGAAACCGTGAAAGGACACCGTTATGGACACAACAGCTCCATTCCCGGAGATCCTCCAGTCTATACAGAACCTGTCAGTCCCTGAAATTTTTATAGCAGACAGCCCAGTGTCTGTAGATCATTACCCAATTTACAGAATATTTTTTCGAATTTTCTACAATTAGTTATGAATTTTTGAATACAGCCTGTCAGCGCAGGATATATCCTGGCCGAGAGCACTATACTAAGTAATAACTCGATTTTCACTTGTTATCCTTAATCCTAATCACAACTAGAGTTTTTTATACTCAAACCCTCTTACATTAGGCCTTTATTAACTTCTGGTCAGATCATTAATCATGCATTAACTCACCTAGTAACCCCTTTTTAAAACTGTTTTGCATCATAGCCTTAAGGATTCATTAACCTGCAAACTAGACACCCTATCCCGGACACTTAGGCTTCAGGTCAGACTTAATGACAGAGGTCTTAAGGTCCACAAACAATGACTCTTAAGTATTATCACGTTCATCTTGTTAGTACATCCATTAATCTCTTTTAGATAGTCTTATTACCTATATACCACATCAATTAGGGTAAACACCACATAAAGTAGACAACTTTATACGGACACAAGACAAAACCATGAAACACGACTTGAGACATATAAGAACGCACCAAACCAGTAGGATTACCTTTGAAAGCTTGCTGCTTTTGGATGAGAAACACAAGAGTTATACCAATCAATACATCAATTAGGTCGATATGTAGAAAAATGTGAGATCGGGTGACTAATAACAACAAAGAAGACAACTTTTCTTAAACAGACCCTCATCTACACAAATCAGAGAACAATACTCAATATTAGACATCAGATACATGACTCACATAAGTCGAAATAGACACACACCATCAGGGACGACTTGATCGAATTGTGCATGAGAGATTCACATCAAGAGATCAATCGGTATATCAATAATTGCATAGATTTCAGCAAATAGAATAATTAAACCAGGACGACAAGATCATACATGATACACACAACATCATAACGTGGTACTCCATATAAAGATCAAAAATTTAATGAAATCACTCTGTGAGAAAAAGAACATCTTACCGATGAACCGGTACTAATTGCACGTCAACCGGTTCGAATCAAACTCGCTTCCTCGCGATCTCCACACAAACCAACGCACACTCTTGCACACACCACGAGGAGAGGCCTACTGGTGGGTGAGAGGGAAGGGGAAGGATGTGGTAAGGGAGAGAAATCACCACGAAATTGGAGGAGAGGGTTGCCGGTTCCCAAAGGAATGGCCGGCCCTCTTATTTGGAGTTTAAATAATCCAGCTTCAGGATCTCCACCGTCCATCACCACCTCATCCAAGGGCCAAGGATCACCCAAGCCCTTCCCAAAACCACCAGCACGATCTCCTCTAACCCCAAGATCCTTTGATTTGATTGCAATAAGGTAGGATTTTATCTTCTCTCAAAATCTTACTAATTTACTAATGTAACTTACCAAGTAAAAAGAAATCTTTTGAGGGCTTCACTTGGCGCCAAATACCAGCAAAGAAAGGCCACTTCCAACTCCCAAAAGGGGCGTCCAACCCATAATTCAAATATGCTTTAGTTAGCCTAATTAAATCCTTCATAATCTTGATTCTCAATTAAGTATCAATTAGGGTTTTGACTACAACTCAATTTACCACGTTTAGATCCCCTAAACTAGGTAAATCAGGCATGACACGTCCCAAAGAAATCCCCCAAAATCAGCCCAAGACGTTTTCCAACGGAATTGCCTCGGGAATTGCAAAACTACTGGCGATCGATCGGTTCGTATACGCGATCGATCGTCTTGCGATCGATGCCTTACAAAAACGATCGATCGTCTCCCGATCGATGCCGCATGAAGGCGATCGATCGGTCTGACGGAAAAACTTCAAATTTTGATTTTTAAAGAAATTGCCTAGAGTTCAAAATTACTCCCAATTAGCAATGAAATCCCACTTTATTAATATATAAAAATTACGGTTGCTACAGAAACACCCATTCTCCATGTGTATTTTGTACCCTTTCTCTAGGAGTTATCCAATGCTTAGAATGTTGCTTCTCAAGTTGGGTACAAAATACACATTTGAGATATACTGTGGAGCGTCATTATTTTGATAAATATTAATTTCACATTTACCTTTTACGGGCAGTTGGATGAATCTTCAAGGTTGATGTTGCAATAAACGTCTTCAACCAAATCTTCAAAGATCTCCTTCTTGCCAAACATGTGATTGCTCGCTCTATAATCAAGATACCAAACATCTTATTGATCACGCGCCTCCTTCTATACAATGAAGAGTGTGACATCTTCTCTCTTGTCCTTAGACGCTTTTGCAAAATTGGATTGTTGATTCTGATTTATAAACTGGTTGCTCCAACACTCAGATGCATAATGCCCAGTCTTGTTGCAGTTGTAACACTGAACACTTCTTCTATTTCCACGTCCACTACCACGAGCATATTTGCTACTACTCGTGCCTCTTCCACTATTGGTGGACTTCCAATGATTTTGACCTTGACTTTGATAATTTCCTCTCCCATGGCCTTTTCCACGGTTGTCGTTAGTGAAAGCCTTCACGTTGAGAACGACCACTCTTTTGGTCTTTTAAAGTCAAGTTTGACTCAAATGTCTGCTCCACAATAGATGGGTTGCTGCTCTTTAGCATACACTGCTCATGCACTTGAATTGATCCCATTAACTCCTCAACTGTGAGAGTATCCAAATCTTTTAATTCTTCAATGGCCACAACCACGTGTTTAAATCTGGTTGTGAGAGATCTCAACATTTGTTCTACTACGCGAACATCTTCAATTTTTTCTTCATTTCTTTTTAGTTGATTAACTATGACTAGTAACCTTGAGAAGTAATCGGAGATGGACTCACCTTCCTTCATATGAGCAGCCTCAAATTCAGCACTTAGAGTTTGCAAACGAACTCTTTTCACTCGATCAACACCCTTGAAGAAAGTATTGACAATCTCTCATGTTTTTTTGCTTGTCTTCGCTTCAACGATCTTCTCAAATATTGATTCATCTACTCCTTGATAGAGTAAAAATAATGCCTTCTTATCTTTCTTTTTTTCTCCTTAAGAGAGTTCTTCTACTTCACGGTATACGCTGCTTCTTTCTCGGCAGTGGGCTCCTCGTATCCGTCAGTAACAACTTCTCATAGATCTTGCGACCTGAACAATGCCTTCATTTGAATCTGCCAACTATCATCTTTGGAATTTAAGGTTGGACTAGATTGGAAGCCATCTTCTATGTAGGATGAGGGGAGGAAGAAACTCAAGGGCCATTAAACCTAACTCCGATACCCACTTTGTTGGATGTTGGTTTTGCTAAGCCTTCACCCACAACTATGATCTATGAGGGAAGTATATGGGAAGAAAATGAGACAATGGTATGAAGAAAAAATTTGCACAAGTTTCACTATCTCAAGAACAATTCAATGGATAAAGTTGCTACATTTACAAGAACACTCCCCCATACTTTCACTTCACCTCTTGGATTTTCTTACCCACTTGTATGTTAGAACTCTATCTACCATCGCCTATTTATAAGAGTCCAACATCTTTTTACAAGTTTCTATAGATGACTTATCTAGACAATTCTTCTAAGTAGATCTTTTAGAGATTTCTACACTACACACCACATGCTCCATTCTTCTAGCATATTCCATGGTTCTAGATTCTTCATTCTTCGGCTTGCATCTCCAATGCTAGTTGGCACTCTTAGTCAATAAGCTTCATATGTGCTTCTAATGTTTATTATGGGCTTGGGCCCTCATATGGGCTTTTGGTCTATATCCAACAAGCTATTTCTTTTGTGTACAAATAGTCGCAGGATTGAACCTCTAGTCATTAGACTTTGAACAATTGTACCTAAAATTCTAACAAGTTCATGAAAGTAAAATGGGAGAATGTTATGGTTTGACCTATTTCAATTTGCTAGATGTTCTCTTCTATTAGGCATTACTTGTCTAATTTTTGTTCTCATATAACATGAGTGACAAACTCCAAATTTTTTTTATGAATGATTAAAAAATGTTATTAGCACAACCCGGACAAGGTAAATAAGATACAACAATGTGAGGATGGCCACCCTAAGAGGAGATAAAAAACAAAATATAAAAAAGAATAGACATTTGCTGGATGGACAATTGATAAACCAATACCTTTAGCAAGAAAAAACTAGTAAACCAGTATCTACTTCGACCATGTGAACCAATCAAAATTAATACTCCCTCCGTTCCAAAATACTGAGTACATTTGAGAAAAATCTTATTTTTATTAGACCATGAAGCCCATAACGAAGTCACATGACTCCTTCTCCCTAATATCCCGTCCAACTCTGCTCGTTCACGAACTAAGTTCAAGTTAATCCTTGAAGTCTCCTTTAATTTCCAATTTTAGAAAGAAAAAGTCACGTTATTTGGTAAAATGTATACAATATTTTAGAATAGTGAATATTTTTAAATGTACATAATAATTTGGAACATAAAGAGTAGTATTTATTGCAGTTTGGTTAGATCTTTGTGTCTCATGCCAACAAGAATGGTCATAGTTTGAGATATGACATTGTACCTATACGAGCATTGGAATTAATAGGCCTACCATCATGGACACGAGACCCAAGTAGGCACTATGGATCCATATGGAAGTCTGCTCCTAATTTCAGTGTTACTGAGAAATGAAGAACTTCGGCCAAACTCGAATACCATATACGTACACACATAGGCCCACAGCCCACTACCATAATCTGTGTGGTACAGTGGCAGTCCCGATCCTCCCTTATTACGTCTTACATATTACATTCGTCTCCCATGTTACTTCTTTTGAGTAACATTATATTGGCCCTGAGCTGTTGTATCTTTTCATTATTGGACATTGGCAGTCAGTTACTCTCGACTTTCCAGTAGTGGGTGAAATAGAGCTAAATAAATTAACCTTCTCTCTAAATGGGAATGGGGAGAGATATTTTGATGTAACAGTTCAAGGGTCCAATCAACTCTACTTCTCACTGTAAAACTACAGCCAAAGATCCGATCCGCCCAGTTCCATTTCCCATCAAATAACTTCTTGGACGCTGAACAACATCCATGATACATCAATGTGGGAGCACACCCGGTGTGGAAGAAAACAAAATCAGAACATCAAAACGTTTACATTGGCCATAATTAAGAGCCACGTAGAGATATTGAGAGCTCCAGATTAACATTTTTCCCAATAGCAAACTCTTTGGCGCCCAACCTTGACAAGGAACACAATGTGTCACTGTACTCGCTGGAAGATGTAGTGCATCCGTGCCTAGGGTTCAATGACAAGGAGAGAGACAAATCCTCCTTCATTCCTTCCCCTTCATGCTCCTCTTGAAACATTCTCCATGTCACTGCATTGCATCTATTATCGCCCAGTTCGCTGAATTTCCTCTTCATCTGTTTTTGTTGTTGCTCTTCTAGACTACCAATCTGTTCAAATGGAAGAGAGTTTAGCATTTAGGAGTGAAGTACCTTGATAATTCCATAATGTACAATTTTTATGTTAACTAAAAAAAAAAGCCAATGCCACACTGCAAAAGCTGAAAAACGACCAGCCTTGTAAGCAGAAAAACAAGGCAAGAATATTCTTCAACTGGACCAGTCTAAATTTGGAAGTAAAGTAGTTTCCTTTCTTCATTTTTTATGGAGATTTTCCTTTCTCTATTTTTATTTTATGAGAAATATGTGGAGACAGAAGCAAGGTGACTAGCGCCCCCGCCCCACCCCCCCCCCCCCCAATTGACATATCATACGTTCACATATACAATCCGATGAAATCAACCTGCTTTCAGAAAACCCAGGAACGAAAGGCAAAGAAATCAAAGTAAGAGGGGGGAAGAGAGGAAAGGATAAAACGGAGCGTACTGAACAAAAGAGAAAAGAGCTCTCTTCCTTGTGGCCGGTATGTATATGTACCTTGAAAAAATCAGATTCCAGTACTGCGCCTGCTAATGCTTTGGGGGGTTTGAAAGGTTCATCTGCGGAAATCCCAGTTGTGTAAGGAGCATCTTCCCGCCATCTGAACCCGCCACCCTCTTTTATTCCACCTTTCTCAGCAGCAGCATGGAAGCAATCATATCTGTAGCTGGTCTCTAATGCATTGGAGACGGACTTCTGCTCCATGAAAAGCCTGTGACCAAACACATGGAAGCAAAGAAGAGAATGAGCAAACGGCAGTGGTAACTGGTAAGTCAAGTTGAAATGTTTGAGAAATGGATGAAAGTAGATATGTACCGTTTTGGAGGGAAAGGAGAGTTGATAAACTGAGATTGAAGCTGATCATGAGTGGGTCTTGCAGCAGGTAGGAAGCTATCACCATCTTCTTCCTCAGCATTGCCATCATTGACTCCAGGAGAGCATTTCCTCCCATGGGTTAGCTGCAGATCTGCAATTAAGATAGGCGAAGACTGTTACCCAAATACGAACGGAAAAGATTGGAGAAGATTGACCATAGACCTAAGATTAAATGGTGGTGGATGAAAACTGAAAACGGGAAAAGAAAAAAAAATCTTTTCTGACGAGGAAAACATCTTAATTCAGATGAGACTGCCCGTAAAGGCTAAGGACTCTGAAGATAACAAGACTTGGACTTGCCAAACTTGAAGAAGTAAAGCAACTCGACAAATGCATTTGACAGAGAGAGCAAGAAAAAGCTTGGCATGGACCACTCATGTCACCAGCAAGCACTTGAGAGATGGAGTAAAAGAAGGGATGAAAGGCAACCAAATACCTTGTCTGCTCACGTCACACTTCATGCTTCGATACATCTGACCATGAACAAGATAAACGAAGCACAGAATGAGAACAAGCAATAAACTCAAATCTGAATAACAAGAGCACAATGAAAAACCCAAACAAAAACAAACCTGAAGATGGCTTTTGACATGTGAAATCGTTAAGCCTCTCACGTCCATGAGTTGAAGAACCAGCTTTGGAGTGGCCTCTGCCAGCCAAAAAGCAAAACTATTTCAATGCTCAAGTCAAGAAAACCGAAAAGAAAATACACCATCACTTTTCAAGCATATGCATGTAAGGAACTCACTGTCTTGGCCTCCAAGCCTCTCAATAGCATGGACGAAACAGTGATGGAGCTCAGGAGTCCACCTCAAGCGAGGAACCTTGGACCTGATATATTGCCTAACAGTTCCGTTCCTTCCACAACTTCCCATGTCTTCCCCTTCCAGCTCCTGTATCTTCTTCTTACAACCTCCAACAGATGAAAAATATGGGATATTTTCAGATGAGTCCTCTTCAAACCTCTCTAGCTAGTTCTTTCTGCCTCGTCGTCTTCTCTTTGCCTGTCCTAGAAAGAAACACCCAACAAGATCACAAACTCACTTGCACAGACTAGTCCTCCCTGAGCTGCCCTCAGGTCTCTCTATCTCGTTCCACCTGTCCCGTCTTAAAGCTACACGAAAAGAGAACCAAGAGAGAGAAGGAGAGGGGGGCAGAAATATCACAAAGAAAGCAACGACTCACTCTCTCCTTCTGTAAATTCCTTCCCACTGTTCTGTTCTCCTGTCGTCTGTCCTGCACCCCCACCCCTCTCTCTCTCTCTGCTGCAAAGGTAAAATTCCCATCACGAGCTTCTGATCTTCCCGGAAATAATTACAAACAACTTTGACCCAACAACGCCAACGTCGTCATGATAAAAAAGCCCATGAAACGTAAAAAACAAATCCACTTTCCACTCCTTTATCCTCATGTTCAAAAAGTCATTAAAGAACTAGTATTGTAATCTAAAACCCAAGTCCATTTTGAAGTAGTCAAAACACTCCCTCTCATGCAACTAAGTCAACTATCTAGATGTCCAAAAACCTGGGACAATTTCAGCCAAAGCCCTTGAGATGGAATTTCTTTTCTTTTCCTTCGGTGTTGGTCATTTCAACTGATAGAATAGAATTACATTACTTAATCTGCCAAACAAGATAGGAGTATATTTTAGTATTATAAAAGGCTAATATACACCCGGACTCACGTGCGCGAGTGTCCACTGCACTGCCACAAGCCATCGAATTGAGATCCAACGGCACATTTTAATTGAGAGGGCAGGCCAGTGATTCAAACCCGCCTTCTCCCACACCGACGGATCGACATCTAAAGACGTAATTAATGGGAACCATGGTACGTACAAAAAGGGGCTCATTATATATATTCACATCAGCCTCGTATTCCCTAGATTCCTACTTAATGTTCGCTTCACCAGCCTTTGCTTTTTATTCAAAATTTTCAGCTAAACCTGAGAAGAAAAAAAAAAAAAAAGAGGCTGCAGCGTTGGACACCAGCCTTTGAGTTTGGCACTGGCATTACAGCCGAATTTAACCGGAGTCTGTCTTCAATTTCGCCATCAATCAATGAGCAAAATTCAAGCCGGTGCCGACTTTTGAAAACCTAACAGAACTTCGATGACTTCTTCGGTCTTCCCCATCCCCAAGGTACGAAATCGAGGCTAAAGATGTAATTACGTTAGAAAACAGGGGCCAAATAAGTTGGCATAGGGCATACGTTGAAGCCTTTGGCTGATGTGTTAGGATCTGGTTGGGTGTTGGGTGTAATATTACGAGAGTGCCATTAGCTCATCCATCTGTCCGGTCCGGTACCCGGTACAGCTGTGGCGTCCGGCCTTTGGCTGCCATTTGGGCAGTAGCTTTGAATTCTCAAGGAAAATGTTGACTGTTAGACTCATGGGAATTAAGTGTAGGAACAGATATAAAATCTAAATAGGAAAAAAAAATCAAATTTATTTTTAAAATTTCTATCAGTCAGATTAAGGATATCGGTAAAACATCGCTCGACCAAAGAGATAAAATATCGAAGATATATCAAAAATATTGTGTAAAAAATATAACGGTGATAAAAAAATATTGGCGATTCACCTCAATGGTTGAAGCAGAACTATGTTTTTTCCTGGTTTTTTTTCATTGATTATTTACTGCAACAAGTCCGGTCATGAGAGTGGGGTTGGGTTGGGTCAGTTCTGTGAATTGGTCTGTGACCGGGTCAGGCGTTGTTCCCTAAATCTGGACAGCCAAGCTCAGTTGCAATGATGGTATACCAAACTTGTATTTATGTGTAGAACCTATGCATACAATTTAGAAAAAAAATAAGCTTGGTTATTAATCCTAACAAACCATATAGTAAAGAGAGAAAGAGGAAGGGCTTTTTACATATTACCTGGCGCCAACTATGATATTCTCATATTACCTGGTTTTTCTCGTGACTTCTCATATCACCTGGAATCGGCACCTAGAGTACCGAAAATGCCCTTCTCTTACGTTTTCTATGCATTTTGGGTACAAAATACTTCATTCTTCCCAAAATTAGCGATTTACAAGATCATCGAGTTGGGGAAGAAGACATTTCGGCAAAGATCCATCCATAATCGATGTTCAAACCATCGCCGGCGCCGTCCAACCCGAAAAAAAAAATTTCATGCCGAAAAACTGTAAAAACAGCGGGAAAGATGAAAAAAAATATGTGATGAAGGGATTTTGATGTAAAAGCAGCGGGAAAGCCCTCCCAGCTACAAAAATTAAGAGCTACATGTAAAGAAACACAAATAATGATCACCTATTAGTATTCGACCGCTCCTGGATATGAAATAAAAGGATAAAAATGGACAAAAATGTGAAATACTCATCGGCGAACAACAAGTTCAATGTATATATCTTTCTGTGATCCTAATGAAGTAGAAGAGGAGGAAAAATAAGAACGAAAAATGGGCAATTTTAAAAAAAAAATAGATTCAAGTCGTGTCACATAATACACAACTTGAATCAAGTCGTGTCGTCGACAACACTATAAATGGGCAATTTTTAAAATGTCATAATTGGCTCATTTTTTATCCATTTTTTTTAGTTCTTCCTTATTTTTCCTTCTCTTCCACCTCAATAAGATATAAGATGGAAAAAGAAGAAAAAATAATAAGAAAGTGAAATGATAAAAATAAGCAAAAGTGTAAAATACTCGTCGACGAGCAAAAAAAAAATTTATATATCTTTTTGTGATATTAATGAGGTGGAAGAGGAGGAAAAATAAAGAAGAACAAAAAAAATGGGCAAAAACGGATGAAAATTAGCGAGTTATGATATTTTGAAGATTGTCATTTTATCGTGTTATATGCAACACTATAAATGCTCAAGTCGTGTCACATAATACACAACTTGAATCAAGTCGTGTCGTCGACAACACTATAAATGGGCAATTTAAAAAATGTCATAACTTACTTATTTTTTATTCGTTTTTGCCCTTTTTTTTTATTCTTCCTTATTTTTCCTTCTCTTTCACCTGAATAAGATATCTGATGGAAAAAGAAGAAAAAATAAGAAGAAAGAAAAAAGTGAAATGATAGAAATAGGCAAAAGCGTAAAATACTCGTCGGCAAGTGACAAGTTTAATTTATATATCTTTCTGTGATCCTAGTGAGGTGGAAGAGGAGGAAAAATAAGAAAGAACGAAAAAAAATGAGCAAAAACGGATAAAAAATGAGCAAGTTATGACATTTTGAAGATTGTCATTTTATCGTGTTATATGCAACACGATAAATGTTCAAGTCGTGTGGTCGACAACACTATAAATTGGCAATTTTAAAAATGTCATAACTTGCTCATTTTTTATCCGTTTTTGCCCATTTTTTTTCATTCTTCATTATTTTTCCTTCTCTTCCACCTCATTAGTATCACAGAAAGATATATAAATTGAACTTGTCGCTCGCCGACGAGTATTTATGTTTTTGCCCATTTTTATCATTTCACTTTCTTCTTTTTTCTTCTTTTTCTATCTTATATCTTATTGAGGTTATCTTATATCTTATTGAGGTGGAAGAGAAGGAAAAATAAGGAAGAACGAAAAAAAAAAATGGGCAAAAACGGATAAAAATGAGCAAGTTATAACATTTTGAAAATTGCCAATTTATAGTGTTGTCGACGACACGACTTGATTCAAGTCGTATACTATATGACACAACTTGAATCCAAGTCGTGTTATATGCAATGACACGACTTGGATTCAAGTCGTGTCACATAATACACGACTTGAATCAAGTCGTGTCATCGACAACACGATAAATGATAATTTTCAAAATATCATAACACCCTCATTTTTCATCCATTTTTGCCCATTTTTTTGCGTTCTTCCTTATTTTTCCTCCTCTTCTGCTTCATTAGGATCATAAAAAGATATATACATTGAACTTGTCGCTCGCCGACGATTATTTCACATTTTGCCCATTTTTATCCTTTTATTTCATATCCAGGAGCGGTCGAACACTAATAGCTGATCTTTATTTATGTTTCTTTACATGTAGATCTTAATTTTTGTAGTTGGGAGGGCTTTTCCGCTGCTCTTACATCAAAATTCCTTCATCATATTTTTTTTTCATCTTTTCCGTTGTTTTTATAGTTTTTCGGCATGAATTTTTTTTTTCCGGGTTGGACGGCGCCGACAATGGTTTGAACCTCGATTATGGATGGATCTTTGCCGAAATGTCTTCTTCTCCAACTCGATGATCTTGTAAATCGCTAATTTTGGGAAGAATGAAGAATTTCGGGTACCAAATGTATAGAAAACGTAAGAGAAGGGCATTTTCGGTACTCTAGGTGCCGATTCCAGGTGATATGAGAAGTCACGAGAAAAACCAGGTAATATGATAATATCATAGTTGGCGCCAGATAATATGTAAAAAGCCCAAAGAGGAATGTATCTGTATGCCTGGTTAGGGATTGTGTAAACAACGTACACTAACAGTCTATCAAATAGGCTAAACAGTGCCACATCCCTATTTGGATCTTGATAATCAACCCTAGTTCCCTTGGTGTTTTTATCATGGAAACTGCTTCTTCTCCCACTTTATTACCACAGCACGTGATGTTGGCCGTGATTAAAAAGCGGGACATATAGCACTACACATTTATTATTTTCAGCAACTGCAAATCTCATTGGCCCACTAAAGCCTCGACATCTGTGTCCGCGGCCTAGCCCAACCCCAAAGCCCCTCTTTCTCCTAGACCTCATAAGTATCTGTTATTTATTCGCAAGTGCCCCAACTGTTGGCGAACATTGAACAATAATGTAATGACCACTATCATGGCATTCCTTACAAATATTCCTACCGCTCGTCCTGCATTAATGTGATGAACAAGCCCATGCAGTCCACGTAACAATTTTTGGTATTTATGTTTCATTTCTAATAAAACATAAAAGCTCTTATGGGGTGATTAATTGATATTTGGTGAGGAAACTTGTTCGCGTTAATGCAACCAATCCAAACTCCAAACCATCATTTAGGAACAAAGTAAAAAATTTCTCCTTGACCAACCTCCAAAGAATTTCTTCTTTTTTTTTGAACAATAACTTTTTTTCGAACCGAAACATATTAGACTAAAATTGCAATGTTCAGCTGCTCAGCATGGGTCAGGGCGTATGGGGAGTTTAAAAATTTGACGTACCTGAATCATGCCCTAAGAAATCTAGAAAGTACGTATTTTCTGCAACACCGAAACCCAGTCAGTCTTTTTTCTTCTTTTTTCAAATTGAGTGACAGACCGGGATTATCATAAAATTAAAGGGAAACTGCACCATTAAAAACCAAGGGCGGCGCACCGGGGGAGGGTGGCGTGCATGGGAGGGCAAAGCCAAAGACTCCGCTGTGATGACCAGTTTAGGCTACAATGGTAGCAGTTGTAGCTAGGCTTGCTGGTTGGGCTGACCCTATATGTTCAAGCTTTGCCTGATTTATACGGCCCCAAAAGACACAGTGGCACAGGCTGGCCTACTAACAGAAGAAAAGTAGGCACCAAAACAGTAGAAGCAGGAAGAAGTAAAGAGTAAACCAAACGATGGTCATTGGGATTGGAAAACGAATTCGCAAAGCATGCAGCAGAAAAGAGGAAGTCAGGAGGAGGCCCCATTTATTCTCTTAAATTCCTTTTGTCCCACTCGATCCATCACCATCTTCCAAGGGGAGGTGAAGAGGAATGATGGGAATTCCTGCTGATCAGAGCAGTGCAGAGGGAATGATGATACTGATACAGAACTGATTTATCAGAACAACAACAACGCACTGCAGCACCCCCTCCAGTGGTAGTAACAACAGTGCCCAACTCAATGAAAATTTAATAATAAGAAAAGAAGTTTAAACCAGACCTTGTCTCATGCAGCTTGTACGAGTCCGAGTAATTTCGAGCCGTCAGATTTTGATCTGACGGATACAAAAATAGATAAGATTTACATTCACCTGCCCACTAATTTGACACCGGATCAAAATTCGAGGCTTGAGATGGCTTGGCTTATGTAAGTTGAATGAGACAAATCTCATGTAAACCGGACTGAAATATATACGGAAAAAGTCAATTTGCATGAGACATTAATCTTGAACTGTTGGATCTTGATCGGATGACTATGATGGTAGATAATATTCACACTCACTTACCTACTGATTGCCGTCGGATCAAAATTTAATAGCTTAGGATGACTTGACTCATGTAAACTGTCATGTAAACTGGACTCAAATAGTAGCTATAGTGTCGAGTGTGGGTGGTATAGTAGGCGCCAAACAGGGTAATGTAAACCGGACATAATGAATGTTCAGGGAAAAACATTGAATGAGAAGAACATCAAAGGAAAGGACAATATTGCTAAAGACTGCTAAAAGGACTTGGGCTGGCTGGGACCTTGGAGGGCCGGTTCTTCACGGAGATTTGGGAGGGTAGACGTTGAGGGGGGGCTCTCTACCTCTCATCCTTGTTCATCTGAGTTCTCTGATTGAATGACCGTCTTTTTGGCTGTGTTTTACTTGTAGGTGAGGTGAGGGGATGGATTTTGGGGGCTGATGCATGATGGGTCATCTCTAATGACGTAGACTACGTGTTCATTTGGGCAACATCTTAGGAAACCTCAGGCGGCTCGAGGTCTGGCGACAATTTAGCATCAATCTTTCTTTCACCGGGCTTTTATCTGCATTTAGCATGCAATGGGCATCAAAATCCTGTCCTATAGGATTGTGAGCTTCTCTTTATCTGTTTTCATACAGTGGTTTGGTAGTACACAGAGAGGTGATGGATGGCCTGCAGAGGAGCAGTTGCACAGGGTGCAATCTGGATGTTAGTATTCTTTGGTGTAAAGAAGCTATGTTCATGGGACTTGGTATTGATGGATGGCCTGCAGAGGAGCAGTGGCACAGGGTGCAATCTGGATGTTAGTATAAAGTATTCTTTGGTGCAAAGAAGCTATGTTCATGGGACTTGGTATTATGGCCCAGTTTTTTTCAAGTAAGGGGATTCATGTGGTCTATCTTCAACCATATCTCAAAGAAGAAATTTTCAAAAGTTATGTGGCGGGCCCTGGTCTGTGGTGTGGCTGTGAAAATAGGATTAACCATGGATTTCGAAAGCGAAAAATTTGAGCTGGGAATGGTAAGGGTTTGGATCCATGTTTATATCAAAATAAATTTGAAGATCCAAAGATTCTGGCATCTTTCTTCTAGACCATCATTCTCCGAATGACGCGGGGATGACCATTAACTTAGGGGTGGTATGGTGGGTCATGGGTGTTATTAGTCAATTTAATTAATTAATGTACCTACTATTTGACTAATTGAAACTTATCTAATAAGTAATAACACTCACTGATAATGAATTGGTGTTAATGTTAAGCCTTATGGCTCAGCAAGAAAATGTTGATGGCATTGTTTGTTAAGCTGATCATAGTGCTTAATTAGGTTAGTGTTTTTCTAACTTGGAGAATTAGTTCACATAGTATATGATCACAAACCAGACATGAACATAATAATCTGTTTAGTCTACAACTAGCTATGAGGAATCGTTTGACTTTGATTTGTTAAAGGAAACAAACATTAGTTATATTTGTATCAATTAGGTTTGGTTGTCTGGATGTGTGCAGATGGGATGGATATAGGACATAACATTCAGGTCGAATGAGAAGAAAATCATGCACTGTGGTAAGTCTGAGGCACGTGCCTGCATGGGAAGGTCAAGACAAAACAAAGGGTGGAAATTTTGAATTCCCCTCAAGACTTTCATCTGCATGTCCACTTTTTTTGCTGGAGTTAGGTAACTGAAAGGTCCACATTACCGCCATAATAAAAGCTTGTGGAGAATAGCATTTTGGAATTGCAATTTTTCATAGTCAAGTAATGGGGAACTGTGGATAAGGGCAAGACATAAATGCTAAATATCTTAAAACCATTAGAGATTTTAATGTTTTGATTTTTTCAAAAATGTCACGGTTGTTCACAGTAAAATTGATAACATAGAATCTAGCTGCTGATATGAATGTTCAAAACAAATCATGGAGCTGTAGGACTTTGTACCTCTGTCAAACTGTTGTGTCCTGTTCTCAAATGCCAAAGCAAGGGGAAAATTTCTCCCACCCTCCAAGCATGATTCTGATTGTACTGCCTTTTCCTGCTGTAAAAATAGTGTCATGCCGCTTTCTTGCAGGAATTGAGAAGAAATATTTGGCAATCTCCTCTCCCCTCGACCATACATCCTTCACACTTTTCATGAACAGTCAATACGTGCACACTACTTCCTCTTACTATTCTTTTCACTTCAACCGATAAAAGGATGAAGCTTTTGGTCGATCCATCTCGAAGCATTGGATATGGTCCAAAAGGATGAAAACAAAGAAGGGAACAGGAAGCTAGGTAACCACCACATGCAGACTGTTTAGGTAAATTAGATGAAACAACATTAAAAGTTGGATAATCCTAGGTGCATAATGACTGTATCAATCAAAGTTGCATGGCAATGCCAAAGTGGAAGTTGGATAGTCCTACATGCGTGATGCTTGGTATATGGTGAGTCACTGCACCAAAAGTCTAGACTAAAAAGTCAATTAAATTGTTCTACAAAATGCATTAGTATGTTCTTGTATCGAAAAAAGAGGCATACGTACATATGTTTGGCAACCAGCAAAACAAAATGTTTACAAGGAAAACAGCTCCATGAAATTGGATTCACATATCACAAGATACAGCGGTCGGCGACTCAGAATCTCTTGACCCATGGGCCATGATCAATGGGCAGCATGTTTCAAGTCACAAAGCTGAGAAGATCTAATAATTCAAATGATTTCCTGCTAGCTGAGACTGTAAAGCAGAATAACCAATAAAAGTAAATAGGCATTGATCATGAACCTTGTGACCTTAAGAAAGATAATAGTTAACATGCGCTGAGTTGCATACTAAAAACTATGCATGGCATTGCAAGCTGTCGGACCCAACTGCCCCTGTATTGAAGCATGCCACTCAATCAAAATCGCCCGAAAGTGCCTGATGCACACCCACACGCATACGCCAGCCGCATATAAAGGAGGATATAAGAAAAGATGAATGAAAATTTAGCCTATACCCATATGTTAAAAATTGTTGAAGAGAGGCAAGATGTTTTAAGGATTTCTTTTTAGATAAAACATATGAAGTTATCAGTAAACTCATTCACGGAAGATGTTTTAAGCTTGCCCCGGCCTGGAAAGAATTGTCTAATTAAATTGTTGGATTTTCATTTTCAACACTACTATAAAGTTTCTGGCTTTCCCCTGAGGCCATATTTCCCCACCAATCAGAACGTTATAGTGATTACTGATAAAAGATGTGGTTGGTGTGGTCGGTTGTGACTTGTCGTCCTTCTTTTGAACAATATTACTCTCATTAATTGTTGGTTTTGTACATATATATAATGTGCGGCCTGTTGCTGCGAATGGGATTAATGAGATTATAATGTCACATCTTATAATTCTTCTATTGCAAGAAGGGCGGCTGCTGAAAGTAATTGGTGGGAAGGTAGCGTCATTGCCATCAGCTTCCATGACTTTTGGAGCCATGTTCATAGTGTATATACCAAAGTCTAATGCTGCAGTATGGGTTGGCCAAGGCCCAAAAGACCAAAAGTAGGAGTGTCAAGCGAGCTTCAACTGGGCTTTAAGCCTTGGCCTGAATAAAGCTATAAACTGGAATATTTGAACTTTGGCAGCTCATTGGGCAAGTCGAGCTTGGTGGTCCAGCTCAAAACGGCTTGGCTCGTGCATTACAGGCTTCACTTTCATTTATAATCGGGAATAGTGTCAGATGAAGCTGACATAAGCGAATTCATATGTAGTAGAATTTTAGTCGCAAATGTCAAATCAGTGGGTAGTAAGTACGCATCATCACCCACCCACCCTTGTAGTCGAGATTATTTGGGCTCATTCAAATTGCATGAGACAATTTAAACTTTTTCCTTAAAAACATTCAAAAAAAAAGTTACCGATATATATACACGGATATATAATATATATATATAAATTTAAATAAGATCAATCTCATTTAATTTATATGAGGTTAGTTCAAGTCGTAGCCGTTAGATCTTGATCTGATGGCATAAAGGTGAATGATAGTTCACACTCACTCACCCAATGATTTGATACTTACCGTTAGATCGGAATCCAATAATCAAAAGGACTATTTTTATGCCCTTTATATGAGAACGATCTCATATAAATTTGTCTTATATATATATATATATATTTAAGATAGATGACAGTTTACATGAGATCGTTCTCATATAAGGAGCATGAGGCCAATCTCTTAGGTCATTATATTTCGATCCGATAGTGAATTTCAAATCAGTGAGTAGGTAAGTGTGTCAAATTAGTAGTTAGGTGAGTTTTCTGTGACTATTTGGAGCCGTCAGATCAAGATCCAATGACTACAAATTGAATTGGCCTTATATAAGCTATATGAGAGCGATGTCATTTAAACTTTTCCCTTTAAGATAACCTTTTACCTACATTTAATGTACTATTTTAGATAAAATATACAGATTAAGATTGTGTATAAGTTTATCTCTCTTTAGCTTACCTTTTCATTGACTGTGTAGTTATATTCTATCATAAAAAAAGTTAAACACAGTCTATATACTTGTACCACAAACTATATGCATAATGAAGCATAGTTGGTCTACTTGCTTAAATGACTCCTGGGTCAAGAACAACATCTTACTCTTTTTTATATACTTGTCCTAGTTTGGCAAGTCAATGCTGACTCAATTTATGCGTCCATTGGAGCTGCGGACTTGCAGTGTTAATATGATATGGGAAATGATATGGTATGAAATATCATGCCATTTTAATTGCTAATGACGGAGCTCTAAGGAACTAGTTGGCCTACTCCTCCTAGTTGGGTTCCTAATGACTCAGACACCCTCCTTAAAAGAAAAAAAAATGCTAAAGCTATACTCCGTCACTTTTAATAGAAACAGTATTTTTCAAAAACATTAAAAATTTAATTCATTTGAAAAAAATTGTATCTATTAAAAGTGACCAGAGAGATATTATTAGATATTGTACTCCCTTCGATCAGTTCTTCATGAAAACCAAATAGGACTTTTTTTATCATGGAATGGAGGGAGAATTATTAGCAAACATTTTGATTTGGAAGATAGTATGCATGAACTATTTTTGTTTTCCATGACAACCTCCCCCAATCGCCCCAGAAGGAAATAAAAACAAAACTAAAATAAGAAGCCAGCCCTATTAGTTACATCTGACTTAGATAGCCATTTGCATCTCTTAGAATTAGACATATGATGTCAACGTCGAGTATCATGACATACTAGAGGAGAATGAGAGAACGAATTATTGTATACAGCTGGAGTTCATGAAAGCTAGATCAACTTGAACCAACTTCAGCTCAACTCTCTACGAGTGAACTCTTTTCCATCTTATCAATCATGGTCAATTTACAGGGTTCTTTAACTTTCGATTGACTGTAAGTTCCACATCGTCTTTTTCGCACATGGTCTACTTAACATACGAGTTCAAAGTCAAGATAGAGAGTAGAAAATCAGACCTCGTGCCTGCATGGGTCATGCATGCATTACATAGACAAGACAAATTGGAAAGTAGAAAGTTGGAACTTGGAAGTGTCCTACAAGACTTTGCATGTTCAATCAGGGCTGCGTTAGGTGAGTAACGAGAAAGGATTTGATGCAATATAATCCACATGCATAATTGAATTTGGGATCGTCTACGACCTAGAAAGCAGTGATAGTTTGTCTTTATAGTGTTGACTGTAGAGCTATGATACTTAATACTTCTAAGGAATCATCAAATGCTTCATGATTATGACTTTTCAATGTGACAATGAGATAAGTTGTGATTCAACAGAATAGAATACTAACGTGCAATGCGGGAAAGCTAACAATGGTTCTCAAAGTCATTTCTGGTTGGAACAGGGGCATCTGAGCTGGTCTTACATAGTCGTCAATGTCAATAGGAAGAGAAGGCAAATCATCTTCTTGGGTCCTTCCTCTTTTTGTGACAAAATGGTGTTAAGCCGATTTCGTGTTGTGCCCGAGAAGATATATCTCCTCTTTTGAGGCATTGGACTCTGCTGAAGCCATGAAAGCAAAATGGTAGCTGGATAAGCATGATGATGTTCTCAGCAAGGACATTTTATTCCTTTATTCTTCAACGTGGGATTCTCTACGGCAATTTATTACATAAGCTTGATTTACACAAGTAAATAATAAAGAAGCAAAGCGAAACTATAGACTTTCCACAATAGTTGGTGCTCATCAGAATTATATTGTAATTTGTAAAATTGTAATTCAAAGTATCTAGGAAAAATACTGCAGTTGTAATGGCTAGGACACGCTTCTCTTAATCGGAGGTCCTAAGTTCAAATCCCTACTAGGTTAGCCGCCCACCCTGGATTATATGCGGGTTTACCCATTGCGGATGATGGATGGGCCATGTGCGTGCCCAAGGGAGAGGCAGGATACGGTGATCTAAGAAGCCGATTGCTCTGCCCCTTCTAGTTGGCTCCTAGGACTCTAACACCCCTCGTTACTGCAGTTACCCATCTCAAATTACCAACTAACTAATTTACCGAACCTATGATAAACAATGTATATGGAAGAGTTGAATGATTAAAGTTCATCATTGTTAACAACAGGGGATGTAGCAACTCTGCATAGATATTTATCACCACTTGACTCATGTTAGGAACGTATAATCAAGATGTCTAACTTCGAAGGCCGCAGAATTTCAAATCTAGAAGGCCGCCTACCCTGACACCCACCCATTTTGCAGGGCACCCCAATTTTAGGGCTCCCATTTGTCTTATTAGTTGTTTGCATGTGCACCCTAATCTCAAAGAAGAAATGCCTTGTTTATGCAATTAATTGAATTTTGTTGTAAAGGTATGTTAATCAGTACTCGGTCCTATTGCCACAAAATTGGACAACTCACCATGGGTTTGGGAACATGTTAGTAGAAATGATCACGATCAATCATTCTCTTCTAGGAAAAAGGAAGAATATTGTGGTTGTCTCGCTGGGAATGGGGATGCCTTCAGGCGCAAAGGAAATAGATTATGGCTGCCTTTCCAAGGAAGGGAAACATACATTCTACTCCATCCCTTCCACATGAATAGTCTTTCAAAATGAAATGTAATTTAGCACCAAATAAGACTATTGGAATCAAGGTTTTCAAAACCGGACCGGCCATCATTCTGAACCGCGGTTTGACCGCGATCAAACCGTGGTCAAACCGGAATGACCCGGTTTAGGTGAGAGGAATGATACCTATATGTTAAATATAAATTTTGTATAATGTAAACACCAAACCACTGCTAGCTCAAGTGGTTTAGTTGTGAGGGGGTGATTCACCCGTTCCAGGTTCGAATACCCCCTTCGACATGATTTTTGTTAAAAAAAAAAAAGTTATGTGGGAGAAAATCGACCGGTTCAACGAACCGGAGTGAACCGGGCTGACCGGACCGGTTTTCTGGCCAGTTCCGGTTCTCCGCGGTCGGACCGGCCGGTCCGGTCCGGTTTTGAAAACCATGATTGGAATGCATATATATATGACGGTTTACATGAGATCGCTCTCATATAACGCTCTCATACAAGGAGCATGATGCCAATCATTTACGCCATTGAATTCCAATCTGATTGTGGATATAAAATCAGTGGGAAGGTGAGTGTATCACATCAAGAGGTAGGTGGGTTCTATGTAGCTATTTATAGCCGTTAGATCAAGATCTGACGGTTACGAATGGAATTGGCCTCATATAAACTATATAAGAGCGATCTCATTTAAATTACGAATGGAATTGGCCTAATTTAAATAAGATTGTTCTTATAATTTATATGAGGCCAATTCATGTCACAACAGTTGGATCTTAATCTGACAACTACAAGGGTGAGTGATAATTCACACTCGCCTACCCATTAATTTGATATTCGCACTCGGATCGGAACCCAACGATCCAAAAGTTTGGCCTCCTGCTCCTTGTATATGAGAACAATCTCATATAAACCGCTCTCTCTCTCTCTCTATATATATATATATATATGATATCTTTCTCATATAGAGAGATCGGTTTATATATGATCGTTCTCGTATAAAGCGAATGAGAACAATTTTTTGGGTGGTTAGATTCCGATCCAATGGTGGGTATCACTCACCCTTATAGCCGTCAAATTAAAATCCAACGGTTATGACTTATACCGGCCTCATATGAGTTAAATAAGAGCGATCTATTTTTAAACTTTGATGCTTTCATTTAGCTTATATGTGGCCATTTTAAGTCATAACCGTTAGATCTTTAATCTATTGGCTACAAGGGTGAGTGATGGTTAATACTCACTACCCACTGCTTTAATACTCACCATCAGATTGAAATCTAACTACCCAAAAGATTAGCCTCATACTCGTTATAAAAGAAGGATCTCATATAAACAAATCTATATATATCAGTATATTCTATTCTATATATTTTTTTGATAAATTTTTTATACAGTTTTGTTTCCTTCTTTATGCATACCTATTTGGGTTAGTTACACTTACACCCACTAACTTTTGTCAAAACTACTTGAATTTTTTCCATATTACCTGGCGCCAACTCTGATATTCCCATATTACCAGGTTTTTCCCGTGAAATCTCATATGACCCGGAATCTGGACTTGAAGTACCCAAAATGCCCTTTCTTCTATTTTTTTCGTGCTAATACTGTGCGAAGAGGCATTTTGTGTACAACACGAAAAAAGGGTGAAGTTCTCCAGCGATATACATCGGCGACGTCACCGGCGACCGGTGAGTTGGAGCGGTGATTCAACCGGCGGAATACACGGACGAGTTCGAGCCTATTCGCGTCCCCCATCTCGATATCGAGCTGCCCCCCTGCTGGATTTCGACGACACGACTGAGGGAGAGTGGATAAAGGCGGCGATTTGAAGCGCATACGATGGTATTTCTGATCTTCAACCTTCTGAGCTCCCCTCGGCTCCCTCCGCCTGCATGCAACCGGCGGATTGACCGGATTGAGCTTCGGTTGACGGCGAGGAAGACTGTGAAAGGCACCTGCGAGGAAATACACACATACAGACGACTAAACTGCGGTAAGTTACAACTATCCTTACTGATTTTAGTTTCATAAGGTCCGAAATTTGAATTTTAAATTTTTACTATGAACTATAAAGTTGTGTCTGTAATAGACACGACTTTGTATTTAGTCGTGTACGCGACGACACGACTTTTATATTTTCGTGTTGCACCGAGGAGATTTTTTTACTGACCACTATACCTGACTCCTTGCAGATGGATAAAAAAAGAGATGAGTCTATGGAGGAAATACCATCGGAAGAGGAGGAGGATCATGATTTTGTCTTGGCACCTCGACAGCGAAATCAGAGGGGCAGGAAAAGGAAGGCTCCGATGGACCAACCAGTGAAGAGAACATATAATGCGCGACCGGCGCTAAAGACGTGTTGTCAACCGGGAGCGATGAAAAAGTGTGCGGCCCTCCTACAACGTCACCAAAGATGTGCCCAAGTGATCAAAGATGCTGGTTTCGCTGTCATTTTTGAAGGTGAGGACGTAGTTGTATCTCGGAACCTCCTCGACCATTTGGTCAGGTACTGGGATGAGTCGGCGAAGGTCTTCAATATCAAGGGTAGGACGCTACATTTCACAGAGGAAGATGTTGCCCTTATCACCGGATTGCCCGCAAAGGGCGAAAGAGTTGAGGTCCTCCCCTCCTTGACACGCCGACCGGAAGGTCAATTCTTCAGAAACTACTTCGCCGCGAGGAGAGCGGAAATTCCACACATTGAGGAAATCATAGACAAGCTTAGCGTGGGAGAACTGAAGATGGAAGAGGAGGACATTGCGAGGATGATCATCTGCCTCCTCTTCTGCACGGTGTTGTTTCCACACAGCACTAGAGCGGTTCATCCCTCTTTGTACCGTTACATTGACGACCTCCCAAGATTGAGGTCATACAATTGGGCTGGGGCTATACATAAGATGTTGGTTTCTGGTATAACCCATACCAGCAGACTAGTGGGTGCGAGATCGCAAGGAGAGTGCCTGGGCGGTGGATGCCTAAATGGCGCCGCATATGTCCTTCAGGTATGTAGCATTCATAGTCTTCGATCGGGAAAAAGTCTTATACAATACCACTATATATATAGTCATGTCTTATGAAACACGACTATATTTATAGTCGTGTATAATTGAACACGACTATGTATATAGTCGTGTTGTTTACGACACGACCATAGTTTAATTCGTGTTCAACTTATAGTCGACTAAGGCAACCGCGCATTGTTATAATGTTTTCATCTGTTTACTATGCAGATTTGGTTTTTCGAGCACACGACAATCTTCCATCCTGTCATGGGCCCTACCTTCCCACGGGCAAAAAGATGGCCAGGAAGTGGGGCCCTCATTACAGATGTGAAGAAAGGTGCACAGAAGAAGCACCGTATGGCCGACTATTGGACGGGAGTGTTCCACAATCTTCAAGTAGGGGAGGAACTCGTCGACGTAATCAGCCCCATGGCCGGAGAGGCATCTCTCCTTGCTTCGTCAACCTCAGGGGCCCCTCCTCCACGACGGCAGAAGCCGGAGATCAAGAGGACTCCCAACCAACCTGCCTCCACTTCCTCGAGGACGGCTGCCCAGTCCACTGCAACTGCAATGGGGCGATTGGAGGGTGCGCTTCAGGGCATACAGTCACTAATTGAGATAGCTCTGTCTTCGTATGAGGAGATGGGAAGGAGAGTCGGACCTCTGCGAGAGGTTCTCCACTCTATGAAGGCCTCTGCCGCCTCAGCGTCAATGCTGTTAGAAGGTCAGATCTTTAAGCATCCTAAGGAGGAGATGACTGAAGAGCCGACGAAGGAGCCAAAGAAGCCGCCCCAAATGGAGCCAAAGAAGTCATCGGTGCATCAGATGGAGCCAAAGAAGCGGCCCCGTGACAAGGAGCATATGAAGAACACTCCGATTGGTATGCGGACAAAGGAGCTGGCAAGGAAGTCACATCTGGATTCGACGAAATGGGGTAAAGGTAAGTTGTAGACGATTATTTATTTTTTCGTGCCCCATGGTACACGACTATTATATTTGTCGTGTTTAATGATACACGACTATGTGGTTTATCGTGTTTCATACAACACGACTATGTTTTTTATCGTGCTGCTACTACTGACACGAATAAGTAAAATGTCATTTTAGCTCCCTTCAAACGCGCGGATGAGGAAGACAAGATTGAACGGGCTACAAAGAGATCCTCTGGCCAAGTTGTTTTTGAAGAAGCTCCAACCAGAATTCAACGAAGATATGGAGCGTGCAGAAGTCGAGTCCCATCCGACGTACAGACGGGACCTATTCCCCCATGGTGTAGTGGTAAGGAAGCGAATGAGGACTGTCTCTGAGAGGGAATTGCAGAGGATTAGGGAAGATGACCATATACGGAGAATGGCGGAGGAGCAGGAAAGAAGGAATAGGTCCCCTCAGCCGAAAGCCGACTCCGAACAAACCATATCCGATCGACAAGCGACCTCTATCATCGATGAGGTCATCTCTTCCTTACAGCAGTCGGATATCGAAACCGTCAAGGAGGAGGTGAAGGAGGATGTGAAGGACGGGGATGGCGAGGAAGAGGAGAAGAAGGCGGATGTTCTGGAGAAGGAGGGGGAGGGGGAGGAGGAGGAGGGGAAGGAGGAGGAGCCGAAGGAGGAGGAGGGGAAGGAGGAGGAGGTGCAGGCCGACGAAGAGGCGATGGAGGAGGAGAAGACGGAGGAGGTGAAGGAAGAGGAGGCGAGGGAGGAGGAGGAGGTGGCGGAGGGCACTGGCTTAACCGCATCCCAGCCGGTTGACGTCGATGTCCTCCTAACCCCTCAAAAGTGTAAGTCTGTAATTGCACTCCCCGACAACTATGCCGATTTGGAGTTATGCTTCGACATGAGGGTATTGTTAGAGCGGGATAGAGTGGCAATAGATGGATGGATCGCCAATCCGAGGAAGGCTTATCCAATCCCCACGCTATGTGATGACGACTATGTATCCCTCCTACAAACAACAGAAATAAACACCAATGTAAGTAAACCTATGCTCCTCATATGTTTTTGTTGACTTAAAGTCGGTATTCGAAGACACGACTTTGCGCCTAGTCGTGTCTTCGCAACACACGACTATACGCATAGTCGTATCTATCGACGACACGACTATCATGAAAATCGTATATATAGAATAATTGACTTTTAATTGGAAGTTGTATATTGCCTTACTTCGAGTGTAATGACTCCTGTGGATGTTTTTCCATAGGTTATAGATGCGTTTTTAAGTCTGTTGAGCCAGCGCAATGACAGAAACCGGATGAAATATCCGTGGGCATTTTTTGGTTGCCACGCATTCAAAGAGATATTCGACAATGTAAGTGTTCCCTGCATAAGGAGTGATAAGTAATTAAGTATGATATTACGAGCATCGTTGTCTAACTCTCTTGCGGTTTCGCAGGAGCACCAGGAAGGAGGAAATAATGCCAAATTGGTTAAAAAGCTCGGGAGGATGCTCGATGGCTTGAACAGGAACATGTTCTACGCATTTTTCCCAATCCGCACCGGCTCCCACTTCTGCCTCGTGTATGTCAATTTCCCGCACTGTGTATGGCGCTTCTACAACCCGCTGTCTGGCAGATCCCAATTATATCCGCATCACAGAAAAGCTGCTGACAAATTCACGCAGTTCATAAACGTTGTGATGGCAGGCAAGCTGGGGTGGTTTGGTTTGCTAGACTGGAAGATGACTCAGATAGCCAAAGCGCCGTGGCAACAGAATTCGAAAGACTGTGGCATCTTCATCATGGTGTATGTCGCGCATTTGGCGTCCAATGTCAACCCACCGGAGTTTGATCAGTTCACAATTACACGACTGTGGCGACCAGTCATCGCTTCAACCTTGATTCGGGGGGTTATTAACAGCGAGTTTGACGACGATTCCGGACAAGGCACAAAAGATGCCGTCACAGTTGCGGGTTTTATGCGGCTTCCGGATAAAGAATAAATTGGATTTCATTTTATTCACATTATTTTAATGTACAAAGTGCATTTGCTGTAAATACCGTACTCTTTCAAATAATTCGAATTCATTTTTGACACCTTGTTGTACAGTTCTCTTTCAAATAATTCCAATTCTTTTTTTGACTCATACCAGATGTAGACAAAATATCGCAAGCATGACTTTGAATACGGCCTTCATACAACAGGACTACGTATATAATCGTCTCTGATGCAAAACGACTACGTATATAATCATCTCTGATACAACACGACTACGTATATAATCGTCTCTGATGGAACACGACTTTATATATAGTCGTGTTTCACAATACACGATAGTATAGATAGTCGTGTCGAAAGATAGTCGTGTCGAAAGATTGTTTTTCATTTCTTCCTTTCTTTATCTTTACAGGCGTACATTTCGGTAGAAGTTAATATGCGTTATGCAAGAATTTGACTACATCCTAAGTGAAGAATGGTGGGGGCTGAGGTAAGCCAGAGCGGCGTACATGCGATGTCTCATTCGTAGTCAGTTTGCCTTGTTGCGGAAGTGTTCGTTTCCTGCGCGTCCGATTTTCTTTCGGAACCGGGCTGTTGGTGCACTTTGTACGGTTGTGACCAACTTCACGACAATTCCCACATTTTGAACGTGGCCTTGCAGGTGGCTCGGGCTGTGACTCAATTCTCTTTGTCTTTCTCCTGCCCTTCTTTGGAGCTTCAAGCCTGGGCGGTTCGTATTTAAATAAAACCCCGTAATTTCCCCACTGACTTCTATCTAAAGTAGGGAAGACTACTTCTTCGTATGTGCTGCGGTACGTACTTGCGCAGTACCACTTCTCACAATATTCTACCGCTTCCAGACTCCTCTCATCAATACATGCCATGGCGTGCTTGCATGGAAGTCCCATGCTCTGGAAGAAGCCACATGTGCAGGTTCTATTCGTAAGGTCAACAACATCCTGATGCGACAACATGAACAACATCAGTGTCTTCCAAGAATACTCGTGTCGTCGAAGACACGACTGTATGACTAGTCGTGCATGAGATGACACGACTGTATGAGTAGTCGTGTATTCGTCGACACGACTTTGTTATAGTCGTATCTTATAGAAAACGAATGTATGCTTACCACATGGTATAAAGATGTCACTTCAAACTGCCGTAATGATAGCGGTTGAACTCGAACTGTTCCAGCACTCTGATTCCTCATCTGATTGATATGATTCTGTGCATATTTTGTTAACGGAGTCGGTAGCCCGTCTGCTTCTCTTCGGCGTCTCTGAAAATGGACGCTTGTGGTCGCCCGCGTTTGCTCGATCAACCGAGTTATTGGCCAAAACCTTGCCTTTAGAAGCATATTATTTACACTTTCTGACGCGTTCGACGTGAGAGTGTCGTACCTTTTACCCGGATATTCTACGTTCGCCCAATGTGTTTTCGGAATATTGTCAACATATTTCCAGGCCGCCTCATTGTGTTCCTTCATCTTCTCCATCGTTGCATCGAATTCTGGTCTCCTGAAGCATTTTACAGCTCGGAATAGAAGTTCCTTCAGGTACTTATCCTTCCAAGTATTAAGCATATTTGCGGCCATATGCCTTAGGCAAAACCCATGGTGAGCCTCGGGAAAGACATCGGCGACCGCTCTCAGAAGGCCCTTCTGTCTATCAGAGACAATAGTGTCCAGGGAGGCCGGGGGGTCCGTAAAGAGAAAATATTTTAGTAAGGTGAGGAACCACGTCCTGTACAAGTGAGAGACAAGCATATTAAACACAGAATGCTTCAGGTTGTTATAAGGTCGTGTAAAAACAAAACACGACTGTATGAGTAGTCGTGTTTTCGAAGACACGAATGTGTGCCCAGTCGTGTCGTCCAAAACACGACTGTTAGAATAGTCGTCTTTCCTGCTTCTATACTTACCACGTTTTGATATTCTCTTTATCGACAATTGCATATGCAAGACACATTAATTGTTGATTGCCGTCGATTGCTGTAGCAACCAATAATACTCCAGGGTACTTTCCTTTTAGGAATGTTCCATCAAGCGTGAGCAACGGTCTCAGTGTTCTTCGGAATGCTCTTACGACCGGGCCGAACATCCAAAACACACGTCTGAAGTCGTAGCCGGCTAACTCAATTGGGATATCAGGTATATCAGCTGATCTTTCTATGACCACATGTGTACCTGTGTTAGACCGCTCTAATTCCCTTCCGTAATGTGGCAAAATACGATATGCGTCTTCAGGGTTGCCATCGATCAATCGGATCAATTCCTCTTTCGCCCTCCATGCCCTTTTATAGTTGACTGTGACGCCCCAATGCTTCTCAATGTATTGTTGGATATTTGAGATTTTTATGGAGTTTGAATCCTTATGGAGGCCATGACACTTCCTCGCAATCCAGAGGTGAGAAGCCAATGGATGATCTTTCGAACTTAGAGAAGTATCACATGTATGCCATTCTTCCCTCCTTGTTACGCTGACTCCATCAAGTCTGTTCCACGCTCGTATGTACCACTTGCACCCCGAAACCTTGCACGTTGCAGCGAATGTGTCCTTGCTCTCATCCGCTACTTTGAACATGAACTTCCTCTTGATTGCCAGATCAGTTAGAACCATCTTGAACTGCTTGACGCTTTCGAATCTAGCCCCTAAGGTAAGTTGTGCCTCGTAGTCTTCTGCTTGCAAACTTCTGGTCAACATCGTCTCCTCTTCACAATGTTTTGAAGGACCGGCCTGTGCAGAATAGGTACCCCAATCCCAACCACCATCACCCTCAATATTGAGATAGTCATCGTCCTCCGACGCGACAGATTTCCCTTTACATGTGTCTCCTGCCGTGGGACCTCTAGAAGTCAATGTTCCTGTGTGATCTGGCTGGCTGAAATGTGGTACTGTAAGAGGCTCATCCCACTCATCTGCAGACCACGGTAATTCATCTTCATCCAACAATTCTTCTTCATCTGGACTGGAATCTTCATCTTCACCTTCTTCTCCATCTCCCAAACTGCGGGAAAAAAGATGTATGAATGGACTTGAGAAAACGATAGCACGTAGTGAAGTCGTGTCTTATGCAACACGAATTGATTTGTAGTCGTGTATTATGAAACACGACTATGTATATAGTCGTGTTGCATACGGCACGACAAAATTTTTAGTCGTGTACTATTATAGTCGACTATAATAGCACACGACTTGCCTGTATCCGCGCCTTAGAAGTCTCACCTCGCATAGTCTCCATCTCTTCCTCCTTCGACTGCTGATGCGGGTGTCTTATTGCCCGGGCTGGACGGCCTCTCCGGCGGTGTCTTACTGGCCGGCCTCACTTCTGCCTCTGGTAGCCTCTCCTCCTCCTTATTTGCATTGGCATTTATTTCCTTATTGAGAGTCGAAGTCTCCATGTTATTGCCCGTAGAAGTCCACTCCACGTACAGGCGGAGTAGTCCATTTGTGCCTTGCTTGCTTTTGTGAAGTATAAATATTGACTCCACGTCTTTATCGTCTTCAAGGAGAAATGTGTATTCAGAGTCAACACGATATGACAAAGTTAATGTACCAGATGTAGACTTAAGCGGTAATCTTTCTTCCACTAGCTGCAACAGTTCCAGGTACTTTACTCGTGTATCTATAGGCAGGAGCTTCCATTTCCCGCCCACGTACTTATCAGAATTTGTCAAAACTCCATCGTAGTGTAAACAAAGAACTATCTTCTCCATCCGTACCTGCTATTAAAATACCGAAATAAGTTAAATATCCGTGAGACACGATATATTGAAAACCGTATATGAGTGAAAAGCAACGTTTATGAGTCGTGTTTCATCAAACACGACTATTGTTACAGTCGTGTTGTCGACGACACGACTGTAACAATAGTTGAAAACTTGCTAAGTTCTCAACTTTCTTCTCTGGAACCAACTTTCATGATAGAAATCGTCGTATTTTAACTTCACCATCACAGTTTTTTCGATGTACCTTGCCTCCGTTGAAGTTGTTTTCCAATACCCGATCTTTCCCGCTCGTTTTCCCGCTTGTTGCTGCGAAGATGACCTTTCCGGAGTTCGACGGCGCCGGCGCCGGCGCCGGCGATGATATGGGCGGAGAGGCCGGACGGAACGCCTTCTTCTCCGACTAATGGCAGCTTCTCCGGGTAGTCGCTCCCTTTCCGGGTAATATGGAAAACCAAAGAGTGGGTGGCTTATACCTAAACCTAAGGGCATTTTGGGTACTTTTCGGGTCATATGGAAGGAAGAAAGTGATTCCGGGTAATATGAGAAACCCGTGTTTGGCGCCAGGTCAGACGTAAAAAGCTCAAACTACTTAGACCACTGATCATGGAATGCCAGCTCGCCGATATATCGTCAATATATCGGTATCGGGCCCAAATCGATATACCGATACCACTCAGTATCAGATTTTTAAAATTTTCTAAATATCGCCAATATATTGGTATTTTTTTTATAAAAAGAAATTTGAATTTTTTTTTGAAATTTTTTTTTTCATGTTTGTTTTCTATACTAATATACATTTTTATGCATATTTTGAAATCTATTCTTTGTTTAAATTAGTATAACCCATTTTAGAAGTTAGATTGTGAAAATATATGGTAAAAAGTAGTTTTTGACAACCGATATTTTTTTACACAATATCTCCGATATTTAGTCTCTTAGGCCGACCGATATTTTAACGATATCCGATACGACATTCCATGCCATTGATGTTATAATATCTACATAATAAATGAAGCAACAAAGCTAATCTTATCCACTTACAACTAAGGGGGTGCTTCCGGCACACTTGAGGGTGTAAACGGGTAGAGCCGGCTCATGAACTGATCCAGCTCGGCTCTCGTACCACTTCGAGCCGAGCTCAATGATACTCGACTCAGTTCGACTCGTTATTTTATATATATATATATATATATATATATATATATATACTATTTTTTATTTTAATTTTATGAACCGAATCATGCTCGCCTCATTTACACCCCTCCGAGGCCCCCTTAAAACGAGAGATGAGAGCAGATCGATACGTTCAAAGGAAATCCTCTAGACATACGCTCATTTGCCACCACATGTCCCTTACAAGGAGAGTGAGCCGGACAAATGAGGACACGCAACTGCAAATGAGTGTCCAGAGGTAAATCCTCTGGACATCCTCTGGACATACGTGCAGACGATCCGCTCTCCCTTAGAACCTGAGAAATTATTAGTTCAGTTGAGATTTTGCTGTGTGCTCATCTCCATCCATGATCAATGGTCCTGGCATCAAGGAGTAATATTCCTAATAATTTCTCCTCCAAAGCACCTTGCAGTTTAAGTTATTAAGGATAATTTTATTATGAAATCACTTTACATGAAATCATTCTCACATCACATAGCATGTATGAGCTAAGCATCTCAAATTTTGAAGGTAAGTGCCAATCGTCACCACCCTCAAGCTACAATATCATTTAAACTTTTCCCGTTTATTATTCTAAAATATTTACCATAGTGTTAAGAACGAGGTTTGTAACTTTGTATGCAATTTATTGAAATGTTGGGTGAAGTACAAATAGCCCTTCTACCTAGAAACGGATATGCTCCTCGAAATTTCATTTTTCTCTTCTTTCCTCTGTAACTGGGTGCCCGTGAAATCGCAGAAGGGCACACATTCGTGTTCCCATTAACCAGGCCCAAGATTAATGTAGAGCCCGACATGCGGATCATGGTGACAACCAGGAATCAAACTGTTTGATTCAGCGGGGGTCAATCCCCGATCAGAAAAAGTACTTTGTTTCTGTAGTTTGTTAAAAAGAAATCACATTTTCTTTGAATGTTTATTCTCCAAGACTCGGAGATCATTCTCTTGAAGTGTAATATTTCAAGGAGCAATTCGAATTTCACAGGATCACTACAATCGCTTAGCTAATTTGTTAAGCTAAATGATTATGCTGGAATTCTGCTCAAATCAATCTCTGCAGAGCCAACCTTGATAAACATATAGTTAGAGCATCTTTTTTCACGATCCAGAAACATCCTTGGATAAACAGCAAGTTGTAGCCCTGAATTGTTGAAAGACGAATAAAACGCCAATTGGGATCCCAATTGAATACACCCAGAAAGCCAGGATCCAACAAGGAACAGTGTTGGGGAAAGAGGAATGGGATATGGGATCACACATCCTCTTCCTTCCTCAAAAACAATAAGCAGATCTGGAACCCATAACCCATTGTGTAACCACGAGTAAAGGGTTTCGGGGGCCTCGGTAGATCAAGAGTTGAGACTAAAAGCTGAAAAGTTTATGCTGAACTTAATTTGACAAGCACAAAACCTAGAAAATCCGCGCAAAAAAGTGCAGAGAACTTGTAAACCTTGTTTTATGTCCCGAACTCTTGGGCATCTAGAGATGCTTATACCTACATTTGAATGTTCAAGAAACACCGAAAAGGTTTTACTAAAAATTTTGTTTAGGTTGGATAAGCAACTCTTGCAATCAACCCTTTGTGATATATATGCAATGATTTCCCAAAACAGAGAAAAAATGAACAAAAGGTGGAAAAGGATCAGACATCTGGCTTGGAACTCCATCACAGAGATGGAGAGTACAGAAAGCTGGAATCAGCGTCGATCATACGGGGAAAGATTTTTCCTCATATCCTTTCCTGACAAATCATAATGAAATGATGAAACAAACACGAGAAAATAAACTGTATTCTAGATGATGGATCAGATTCCTGGCTTGACGTTCTCCATCCGAAGGATGTAGAATGCTCAAAAAGCGCTCAGTATAATCCGCGTCGATCATGTGGGGAAAACATCCTCACTTCCATCTTCTGCCCCCATACCAAAAAAAAAAAAAAACAGTACAATTTTTCTAACCAAACTAGATTCAAAAGCAACATAAAAGAACAGTGAGACAATCTGCAAAACCCTACAAGAAAAACCCTAAATCAAGAACCCTATATGCAGAAGCAAGAAGAGAAGGGTGATTTATAAGGAGAGGATGGACGATGGAGAGGAAGCAAAACCCTGAAAGCCCTAGAGGTTGAGGGGAGGCGGATCCAATGGTGATGAGAGAGACACGTGGGTGGATGGCTCTTCTTGCTGATTTCGTGTCTTACTTAGGCCCATGTAAGCACTGGGCCTGGGCTTTCTAAATTTTTGCTAATGTGGAGGCTGTGGAGCGGTCGATCAGGCCCGCTTGAGGGGGTAGAGGAAGGAAATTAGAGGGTATTCCTGTCATTTGACATTTGGCGGGTAGCAAGTTCTAATCGTCACTAATTCAAACACAAAACAACTTGTCAAGAAAAGAACCTCAATAACTCCTAAGACACACACACACTGTCCCATTCTTATACAGCTTTTTCATGAAGGATTACTTCTCAAGTTGGGAACTTACAATGCCTTATAACCTAGATTATGTGAATTCGAGTCAAGTTCGATCCAAAGGAATCCTTAAACCACCAAACAATTCGTTTCTTCTTTCCGGCAATGTGCTTTCTCCTCTGATCCGCCTTTCTAACTTCCCAGGATTTTTAGATTCTGGACAAAGAAAGCTTTTGGGCTGGGTAAAGAATACCTTGTGCTGCATCTTAGATTAGATATATAAATTGCAGCAATTGCTAATCAGAGAGCAAAACATCCATTGCATTGAGATAGCTGAATTTGAGGAGTGTCTCCTGAGTTTTGTCGACTAATGGCTTCTTCTCAGCCAAACTTCAAAAGATCGGACAGCATTGCCGACAGCATGCCTGAAGCTTTGAGGCAGAGTCGGTACCAAATGAAGAGGTGTTTTGCAAGGTAATGTTATAGACTATATATCCTCTTGACATCCTTTTTTCTTTTCTCTTATTTCTGAAATATAGTTTGTAGAGTAAAATGGTTTCGAGGTTTAATGCAGGTATGTTAGCCAAGGGAAAAGGCTACTGAAAACAAAAGATCTGATGGAGGAACTGGAGAAGGCAATTGAAGATAAGGGTGAGAAGACAAGGCTCGCAGAAGGCTTTCTTGGCTACATTATTTGTTCCACTAAGGTGATGCGAATTTCTTGTTTCCCTCTTTTTTGGGTCCTTTTTTCTCAATTTTATATTGTATATACTATGGCATGGATAATTTATTGATGAAGTTTATCAAATAAAAACTGTAATGTCCACTCTTTGAAACATGCAGGAAGCTGCAGTGGTTCCTCCTTATGTGGCATTTGCTGTAAGATCTAACCCTGGAATTTGGGAGTATGTAAAGGTGAAAGCTGATGATATGTCAGTGGATGGAATCACTCCCTCTGAATTCCTCAAGTATAAAGAATCCATCTTTGATGAGAATTGGTAAGATACTAATTGATTTGTTTTCTGTCTTTATTGATTTCGTTTTCATCTTCAGCTCAAGGTTATAACATTATGTGCTATATTGGCAGGGCCAATAATGAGAATTCACTAGAAATAGATTTTGGGGCAATTGAATTTGCTTCTCCCCGTATGACCTTGCCGTCTTCAATTGGCAAAGGATTGCAGTACACTGCAAAGTTCATGTCAGCAAAACTTGGCAATGAAGTAGAGGGATCAAAACAACTGCTTGATTATTTGCTTGCTCTTAATCATCAAGGACAGGTATTAATCAAACAAAATATGACAAATGACAGCTTCATGGCTGTAGCATCTAGATCATATTTGAACCTTATTTTGTTGCTTCAATGCTGCAGAAGCTCATGATCAACCAAAAGCTAGATACGGTGGGAACATTACGAACATCACTTCTGGTAGCTGAAGTGTTGGTCAGTGGACTCCCCAAAAACACACCATACGACAAGTTTGAGCAAAGGTGATTCCATTCTACACGATTCAACACTGTAATAGCTTGTAGGAGTTAATGTTTATAATTAACATGTCTGTCCTGATTTTTTAGGTTTCAAGAACTAGGTTTCGAAAGAGGATGGGGAGGTACTGCTGAACAAGTGAAGGAGACTATAAATTCACTCTCAGAAGTACTCCAGGCACCGGATCCCCAGAATGTGGAGAAGTTCTTTAGCAGAATTCCTGCAATTTTCAATGTCGTTATATTCTCACCTCATGGCTACTTTGGTCAGGCTGATGTTCTTGGATTGCCTGATACGGGTGGACAGGTACGAATTCTACATCACAATGAATATATTACATAAAGTTCACCAACTAAGCTATTTTCTAAAACTTTGAACAGGTAGTGTACATTTTGGATCAAGTAAGAGCTATGGAGGAGGAAATGCTCCTGAGAATCAAGCAACAAGGGCTGTCAATAACTCCTAAAATCTTAGTTGTAAGTCTTTTACTTGAGTAGACAAGTTTGAAGTCAATAACAGATCAACCTTTTCTAGTCCTCATCTAGAGTGTTATACAGGTCACAAGGCTAATTCCAGATGCCAAAGGTACGAAATGCAACCAAGAGGTGGAGCCAGTTCTAAACACAAAGTACTCAACTATTCTCCGTGTACCATTCAAGACAGAAAAAGGCATCCTTCGCCAATGGATATCTCGTTTTGATGTCTACCCCTACCTTGAGAGATTTGCTCAGGCATGTGGCAAACCCAAATTTACATCTCTAAACTTTTTCTCACATTGAAACTTTTATATACTGACCATCATTCATTTCATTTTCTTGTACATTTCATAATTATCAGGATGCTTGTGCCATGATTATTGACCATTTGGGAGGCAAACCAAACCTGCTCATTGGCAATTACACTGATGGGAATCTGGTAGCATCACTGATGGCAAGCAAACTTGGGATAACTCAGGTTACTTCTGTCTCCCTTACTATACATTGTTTCTGTGCTAAAATAATTAGCTAGCGCCAAATATCCTAAAATTTTACTAACCTGATTTCTCTCTTATACAGGGAACGATTGCCCATGCTCTTGAGAAGACGAAGTACGAGGACTCTGATGTCAAGTGGAAAGAATTGGATCCGAAATATCATTTCTCATGTCAATTCACCGCTGATATAATAGCGATGAACACCACTGATTTCATCATAACTAGCACATACCAAGAAATTGCCGGAAGGTTTGTTGACAAAACGAAAAGTGCTTCATGGTCCTATGTGAAGAAAATTTTAAATCCATATCTCTCACTTACCTTCTTTTTCATATACAGCAAGGACAAGCCTGGACAGTATGAAAGCCATGGCGCCTTCACCCTTCCGGGTCTCCACAGAGTCGTCTCAGGCATTAATGTATTTGATCCAAAATTCAACATAGCTTCCCCTGGTGCTGATCAGTCAGTCTATTTCCCTTACACACAGAAACAGAAAAGGCTGACCCAGTTTCACCCTGCCATTGAAGAGCTACTCTACAGTAAGGAGGATAACACTGAGCACATGTAATTAACCTTCAACTCAAGAATGCATTGTTTGTTTAGTATGTGAACAAGTTCTGACATTTGTATATAAAAAAACTTCTCATATCAAATTATACTACAACTAAAAATTGAAGCAATTCGATCATAATTGAAAAACAGTGGATTCCTGGCGGATCGGAAGAAGCCCATCATATTCTCCATGGCAAGACTCGATGTTGTGAAGAACATCACTGGCTTGACAGAGTGGTATGGTAAGAACAAGAGGCTAAGGAACCTGGTGAATCTAGTCGTAGTTGCCGGCTTCTTCGATGCATCTAAATCCAAAGACAGAGAAGAAATTAGTGAGATTAATAAGATGCATTCCCTCATTGAGAAATATCAACTTAAGGGTCAGATCAGATGGATAGCCGCTCAAACCGACAGGTACAGAAACAGCGAGCTCTACCGTTGCATTGCGGATTCAAAGGGCGCTTTTGTGCAGGTCTGATATCACTGATCAGTATTTCTTTGCATTTTGTATGTGCTAAATATGAAATGTGACTGAATATTTAGTGGTTTATGTTACACAGCCTGCCTTGTATGAAGCATTCGGCCTGACAGTCATTGAGGCAATGAATTGTGGGTTGCCCACCTTTGCAACCAACCAGGGAGGACCAGCTGAGATCATAGTGGATGGGGTTTCAGGCTTCCACATTGACCCCAACAATGGAGATGAATCAAGCAATAAAATTGCTGATTTTTTTGAGAAATGCAAGCAAGAGAGTGAGGATTGGAACAAGGTATCTGCAGCCGGACTTCAGCGCATATATGAATGGTATGCAGCGTATTGCAAGCAAGAGATCGAGATCTATTTTTTTTAATTCCGATGACTTGAGTTTGTTAATGACATGATTGATGAAAATGTGGCAGTTACACTTGGAAAATCTATGCCAACAAGGTCTTGAACATGGGATCCGTGTACGGCTTCTGGAGGCAGTTGAACCAGAAGGAGAAGCTAGCAAAACAGAGATATCTGCAGATGTTTTACAGTCTCCAATTCAAGAATTTTGTGAGTGAAAAGTGGAAGGAGAATTTGAATGCTAGTATAACGGTATAAGTAGATTAGGTGGTCTCTAATATTTTGGTCGCTAATGCAGGTGAAAACCGTACCCGTAGTCAATGAAGAAGAGCCCAAATTAGAAACCATGCCAACCACAAAACCTCGGCCTACATTAAGGCATAAGACACACAATCTTCTAATGTGGTTAAGTTTACTCCAAGTATTTTCTTTTTTACTGACTAATACATGTCTTGTTGCAGCAAGCGTACGCAGTCACTAAAAGAAAGGTAAAGTACTAACAATTATCTGGCAAAATTGCCCTTGAGCTCAAATTACTGCAAACACAATATTCACGTTAATTCATATGAAAATACATTGAAATTTTGGCTATTTATTACTTTGAGATAATTTTTCTAAGCAATACTTGATTGGGATTTAACAATTTTCTAGGATTCTAGGTTGAGTCCTGAACCAGCCCCACAAAAGGATAACAAGCAACAAGCCTTGGAGCTGGAGGGCATATCTCAGGACTCGTTGAAAGGCTGGACTTGGTGCAGCTTGACTTCGATAGCAATCCTCCTTGGTGCTTGTTTGATACTACGGATGATTCACAATGTAACAACCAATCATAGCAATGGCAACTAGACAATTGTCATGTAATATCACAATGAAAATAAAAACCATGGTTTTAAATGGCTACCAGACAATTGTCATGTAATATCACAATGAAAATAAAAATCATAATTTTAAAAACCAAACCAAAGCCAGGAGTTTTTTTAAGCGGGATTGTCCGAGTGAGGCGAGTAGGTTGACCTCATCGCCCCATTTAACCCAACCTAGTTGAAGACCGCCAAATAATTCTCTCTTTCATCCCAATTCCCTTTCCTCGTCCCCACGCCAGCAAACAGCCAACTCCCCTACCTCAACTCTCCCTTGACCAACCCCCACCCCAACTCTTCCTCTGCCAACCCTCACCCCACTTATATGTTTGTTATTTCTCTTGTTCACAGACTACTAAATCATGCTATCATATAAAATTTTGGGAAGGGAGAGGCATTTGTTTGTATTGATGATGTCGGGTAAACCAAGTTGACTCCCAATTGAACCCAATTGGATCTACTCCACAAGAATTCCACGTCGATGACGAGTCTGATTTTGAAAACCTTGATAAAAACCAACTACCAGAGTACATCGAGTTTCTTTTTCATCCTAGCCAAACCATATATATATATATATATATATATATGCACTACATACAATCCTACTAACCCCGACGATGGAGGCGGTTCATTAAAAAAACAAAAGGTCATCTCACCAACATATAGATAAACCTATCACACCATCAGCAGTAAAACATGACCCTCTTTACATTGTCTTTAAGCGCTGGGAGGGGCCTGACCGCAGCATTTCCTGGAGCGCGAGTGCTACGTGACCCTCCAGCACTTGGGGCGCTGCGTCCGGCCATTGTACCACTCACCATGGAGCCACTATCGGAGGTGTCAGGTTCCATGTAGAATCGCGCTCGGAAAGCAGCCAAGTGGGCGTAATATGCAGGTGGCACTGTAATTGTCCAAATATTATACCATCAGCATCACGTCTTATGACCAAACAAAATCAATTTAGTTAAAGGAAATAAAAAAATGCAGTGGTTACCAATTGAGACTGAACGGGTGCATCTAGCGTAACTGCAAGAGTAATAGAAAATATTCAAGACGAGAAACACATAATATGATAACAAAATTTAACAGTTAAGAAAAGACAAACAGCAAATGAACTTACGTATAACAGAGATTGTTAGTCAGAGACTGGAGAGCATCCGCGGTGAAATGATTCTCATCCCACAGAACATGGTAATGAGCAGGCCGGCTAGTACCCTTTAATCGAAAATGAAACAAAAAGAACAATAGAATACTTTGGTTAGCTCTTCCACACCCATACAGCGCTTTAAAATTGCTAAACAAGGTATACAGGCTGTTTAATATACCTGAATACCAGCATGGCTACAGAGGTAGAAGTCAAACTCCGTAGGATGACAAATCTTTGTGTCAACCACAGTACCTGAAAGTTGAGAGGATATACATCCAGGCGGTAAATAAAACTACTATAACTTTCTCTGTTCAACCAAAACATGTCACGTCACAGTAGGAGGGATTTGTTGGACGGATTTGCTGCAAGTGTATAGGCTCCCCTTGGGGGTGGGGGGGATGATAGCTTCTTTCCTCACTTGATTGCAACAGCTAAATTAATTACTAAAGTTGTTGTCCCTTCCAAGTATCCCACCTTTGACCTATGTTTGATTAGTATAGTGTGCTTTCCTCTGGTTCCTTCATCAAAATTGACCTGAAGGAAAAGAGAAAACCAAGAAGTAGACTTACCAGGTAAGATATTACCACTCCTATCAACAGTAAACTTGTCGTTGTGGTTACTAGCAAAAAGCCTGGTGTGGTGACGTTTTTGGACCACAACAAAAGTAACAGTAGGCTGATAGTTTGGCTCAAGTGAGGCACAGGCCTGCATATCATGAATGACAACAAAACAATAACATAATAAACAAGAAAATCAAAAGGATGAGCAATTGAGCATGCACTAAAGGATGGAATATGCACTAGTGAGTTACCTTTCGGATGGCATCTAGTTCAAAAAGTAACACCTGATAAAACTGACCTTCACTCACACCATCCCTGAAAATACAAACCAGTTAACGAAAGGGCAGAACATGATACATAATTCTAGAAAAAAATAAAAACCTAATAGGAAATGATACATTTATAATATACATATACTAGACAAATGACAACGGTGTAACCAAATTAAAAATGCTACCTATAAAAAATGATCCGTTGTGGCTTTTGCCCAGTGGCCCTACGGAAAGATATAAGCAGCTCCCTGGATTTTATTAAAAGAAATAGTCATACTTTCTTTACATGGTTCCCTTTTAGCAAAATTTAAGTAGATTTAAAAGATACAAACAACATACTTCACCATGCCACCGGTGCAAGTTCCCCGAACAGGATCCTGCCACGTTTTGAAAAGATCCTCAATAAGTTCCTGGCGATGGGCTTGTGCAGATACAAGGCCAGCATATTTTGTAATCTCTGGCCAATCTTGAGACGCGACAACCTGAAAGAGTTTAAAGCGTGCAAGAATAAGGGATAAGGGAAACGAGTTTTAAAAAAAACCTCACATATTAAATACCAAGCTTACAGCTGCAATAGAAGGGCTAGAGTCCTCGCCAGGGTGGGGATGAGTTACATCAGCACCAAAAATGATTGTGGGCTTATCACTAACGAGAGGTATGCGCCTTGATATTGCATCAAGAAGTACAGTGTTTCTACCACCGACCTGCAGACAACAAAACAACAGTTAAAATATTAATGCAAATAAACAATAATATGTATAGAAAGTCAAATTACACGATACCCACCTTAACATTTATTTTAAGAGCAACATTTGCTAAATATTGCCTGTTTCCCTTAAATACATGTTTTGTTAAGCAACACTGGGAAACTACTCCGAGATCTGTCTCACAAATCCTTTTAAGATCCCCTACACAAAAATAATAAACAATGTTAAAAATAGAAAGAGACTATTTAGCTTAAAAGAACATCAGAACTACATTTAAGATTAACAAAGTAATCTCCATACCGTAGAGAGAACCGTTATTGTCCGGTAATATCACAATCAACAAGTCTATCTCTTTGCCAGGCTGTAGCTTAGCCATAGCATCATGGTAACGAGACTTAAGTGCTTTCTCCACTTGATCAGGACGGTAGGTGACAGGTGGAAGTATGGGTTCAGGATTAAACGCCTGTAGAAAAACTAAAATTAGAAAGGTACACCAAGACCAAAGTTAAAAACAAAATCATCTGGCATTATCACTGCCATATAGTTCACAACATAGATTTTATTTCACCATTTCATTATCGATACCATCATAATGGTGATAATCCTCAAAATGTAGTGGCAAGTTTACACGGATGCTCACCCTTAAAATTACTGAGGGAAGAATGAAATGAAGGTTAACATCATCATTGGCATTAAATGCCTTTGCAACAATTTGGTATCACCATAAGCCTTTCCCACTTATATGGCAAATGACTTCAGGAAACCAGAAGCAATATATCAAGCAAGATTAATCCTGATAAAAAACCTTACCATGCCAGAAACTGTGCACATTTGAGCAAGGTCATGACAAAACCCACGTGCAACATTGTCTTGCACACTACGTGAGAAATTTATGCACATCCAGTCCTTTACTGTGCCACCATTTACCATTTTCTGCAATAAAATGTTTTCTAACTAGTGTCAGTCACGTGAAACACAACCAGGATAGGAAAAACAAGCAAAAATATAATCAACCACCATCAACCTCCCTCAAAGTGAGGTATAAACACTATTTCATCCATAGAACTGTTCGGCTAAAATCAACAATACCAAACACTGTAAACATTTCAAGAATGTAACTAAAGACACAATCTTCAACATAAATTCTATATATCTTGTCTATTTCAGTACGCTTGTGCACTAGATTATTACCTACCCTAAAACATTACACAGCCACAACATTGAAGTTAAATTACTTATAAGCCAAAAATAAGAAGACAATAGAGCCTAGAACTTTCCGAAAAAAATGTAAGAGAAATCCAGAGTTCCAACAGAAGAAAAAAGATCAACCGACTATCTAAAGTTCCAATGCACATAATAATCTGCATAATTAACTTTGCAGCACTTTGGTCAAACCAAAACATACCTTATCCTTCATATTCCATTGACCAACTTGCGGAAGACAATCCTTCTCTCTCCCAGTGTCATGGTATTTAAGCTTCAAAAGAATGAAAGTCTTTATTCTCAATACAAAAATCAATTAACACATTATCCCATTGATAAGTTACTTACCCAAGGCGCTGGCAAGATGCGTGCTTCAACTTGAGCCAGCTTATCACTAATTCTGATGCCGAATTCCTTAGCGTAACGATCATTGCTATAGTCATTGTGACTAACAGTCTGAAGACAATGGCAACAGTAATCAGTCAAAGCTAAACACTAAATAATGATAACACATAAAGAAGGGAAGTATATGATACCAATATATATAAATTAAAACGGCTCCAGCATCGATAGGAAAAGTAACAAGAGAGATAGCTAGCTTGTTACAGTTTCATACAAAAACAGTAAGTACGTGAATAAATGTTTATCGCAGAAAGTTAATTCACATTCCCCTTCATTAGCAGCAAAACTAAAGGTCATAAAAGGAAGTAAAATCTGATTACCTTGAGTATATCATGCTCCCTTTCTTGAGGACGTTGGCAGGTGACTTTCAGTAGAGCTGTAATCTGCCTCTCATTCAATCTCTTGGAGTACCTCTGCCCTTGAACTATCTTACAAACCTGAAACCAACCATACAGAACAAATAAAAATTGCATGTTATATTTATTACCACTAGTAAAAACGGTTTAAATTATGGCATTACCTCCATGGGAAGATAATTGGGTCTCTGCAGATTACCAACTTGTAAACACGGCCAATGGGTATGCTGAATCACAAAACCATAGGTCTCCTGGAAGTACTGGACAACCGATTTCATTGTTTGCCTCTCATCCACAGGAAAACTATCAAATTATGACAAAAAGCATTGTACATTTTGGTGAGATTCCACATCTTAATAGCTTTGCATGTGAAAAAGACAAGCAATAAAAAAATGGACAAATATAACATAAGGAACTAACGTCAATTCTCTCGTTGCCTGTGAAGTTAATCCAGCTATCCGGTACTTCCTTCGCATATTTCCCCGATGAGTCACCTCCACTTTAATGCCTCGAAGTGCCTTCTTGATCTGCAAATAAAAGAAAGTGTAAGCATTTCTGTGGACTGTGAGATTACTATTCAATTCATTAAAAAAAGAAAGAAAAGGAAAACACACTTGTAGCGGATCTAAGTGTTTAATAATAATAACATAACATGTATATATCAACCAAACCCAGTAAGACATGCAGAATCTAACTCCTTTTTTAGCAGAGAAAAGAAAACTTAGATTAATTACTTACAAATGAGATTCTTTTTGAGCAAAAAAAACAAATGTAATAAACTAAGCATTTAAATGTTCAAAGTGTGAGACAGATCTTGCCCAATAACTCAGTGAACATCTGATTTCCATTGGATGAAAAAGTAAGATAATACTTTGCTTGAAGGTTTAAGCAGAGAGAAAAAGAAGAAAGCGATAATCATACCTTCACCCGATCGGCATCACATAAAGGCCTGGATATTACATCCCGATTTAAAAGCTTAGTTACAAAATCAATGACTGGTAGAGGTTCAATAAAAGCAGTTGATGACATGTCTGTGAAGGAACAAGACAAAAGCACGAGTATATTAATAATATTTATAATTCTCACTGGTCCAGCTGCAATAGAATGATAAAAGCGCCATTTAATGAGAAGACTATTATGAGTGTTCTAGTGGTTCAAAACTAACATGTACAAGAATGAAGGCGCAAGGAAGGTGGAAACGCCATATGGTTGACATCACAAATCAGTTACAGGTGCTCCTACATACATGAGCAACAAAATTCCAACTTCTACTCTAAAATTATTTTTATCCCGGCTACTATATCCAGTTAAAAAAGGCATATAACCACATTTGCAATAAACTTGCATGTAACCACATGCATGCTGATTAGGAAAATTCATAGACAATTGTCACAAAAGAAAATTACTTCCAAATTCAGAGAAAAGAATAAACAAAGCAGTAACAACAAATATGTAAATCATTAAGTTCAATCACAATGGATCCAAAACATCCTACAAAACCTTCAAGAGAAAATCAGATCAGAACATATTAAGTGATGTACGTACCAATATTCAATGAGAGCCCCATTTGGGTTGGTCTGATGCTTTGGTAGAAGCCACGCCAACTTTCCAACCCCTCACCAAGAGTCTGCCTCCGTCCCAAGTCTGGAGAATAAAATGATCGACCAACAGGCGTGTAGCTGTATATGAATTACAAACTTTTAGACAACCAGCTTTCGAGAAGGATTACATATTTCACTGGCAATATGCGCATTGACAAGAACTTTAAATAAGAATGAGAGGAAATAAGGGAGAGATTCCACAACCTATTAGTAGGAAGTTCACGCAACACAATATCAAGAACCTGAAGAGCTTCTTGCGGTGCATCAGCTTGTCTTCCCGCCAAAAACATTGCTAAATGGTGAAGATCTGCTCGAGCTGCGAATTTAATGACGACTTTAAATACTCTCTCACGCCTGGATCCAGAAACAGCAAGTTTATATAAGCTCAAAATTCAAATAATTTTGTGGGTTGTTCCAAGGTATTATTCTAAAGCACATACCTCACACCACCTTGTCCTTCGTCTTCATCCAGCAATGGAATATGGAATTCTATGGAAGTGAAGGGCAAAGGCCCTGCTGTGTACAAACTCTTGCGACCATCATAAGCTGGAAGTCGCTTCCCGAGGTGTGATTCTTGGTACATATCAACTAGGTTTTTCATAATGGCCCGATTAACGCCACGAGAAGTTACTTCTGGCGTAATGGTCACCTACAAAATGTACAAACATTTAGGAATGACATTGATATAGCGAATTGATATTTAACATAGATTGGGGAAGGATAAAACTAATATAATAATACATGTCAAACATACGTCATATTGATGAAGATCTTTGTCCGGGAGGTCTGCAAAAAAGTGGTTTGCCTTCACTATGCACTTGATTCCAGTGCTTCCCTTGCCTGGACGTAGAGGAAACCTTAAGGATTTGCTAGATACAGGTGGAGGACCAACAGGTTGGATAGCTTGAGATGTCATCCCGCCTTCGGGCTGAATTGCAAGTTGTCCAAACTGTTGGACCACCTGCTGTTCAGCAGGTTGAGATGATGTAGCCTGAAATGGAGTTTGCTGTTGCTGGGAAGCTTGGTGCAGCTCGGGTCTAGGAGAAGGACTGGCAGCCATTCCCCGACTACCTCTACCCTGATAGTCAGGGTATTGGCTAGCACCAGAATGCTGCCCACGGGGATGATAGCCACCACCTCCACGGCTAGGGTACCCCCCTGGACCACGGTCTCCAACCTGCTGCTGTGGCTGTCCAGTGTGGTGACCGCCTTCACCACCTCTCCCTCCATAATAACTTCTGCCATTTGCTCCCTGCTGGGAGGGCAGGACTCCTGCCAGCCGTTGGGCCCCACGACCAGTGCTCAAGCTAGGTTGAGAAGACTGGGAACTCTCTCCAGCCCCAACTTCTGTTCTTTTCTTCCTCACCATAATTACTGCCAAAAAACAAACAAGTTTTGTGAAGTCAGAATTAATATTGATAGAACATGGAACCACCAGACTAGTTCAAGTCATGGAATGTTGTCTCGCCGATATATCGGTATCGGACCCCACCCGATACATCGAAACACTTAAATCTCGTTTTTCAAAAATTTTCAAAATATCGTCGAAACCGATATATCGGCATTTTTCGAAAAAGAAAAAAAAAATTTAAAAAAAGGAAAAAAATTGGCTTTCCGGTTTGTTTCCCATCCTAGTTTTGAATTATATATGAATATTTTGAAATCTATGTATCACTCATTTTAAAAGTTATATTGTGAAAATACATGTAAAAACTAGTTTTCGACCACCGATATTTTACCGATATCTGATACGACATTCCATGGTTCAAGTTACATGAGAAGGAAGCAAACCAAAACTAACAAATGTGCCGCAAATGTAAAGAAAGAGACCTTCTGATTTTCAAAATGAGGAAATAAATTAGATAAAAAGAAGCCCAAAACCATAAAAGAATATTATTCTAACAAGGAAGCATATCAATGTCAAGAAAACCAAAACTAGAACAAAAACACCTTAAGAATACAGAAACACCAGAGATTTGTTGACCGTGCATATAGAAGTAATACAACAGATAAACAAACAAATGGAGATTCATTTTTATAACATATTACCTACCATATGAACAAGGAGGCATGAATTTTAACTTATCCAAGTAATTAAGTATTTGAAAAATCGCATCTAAACTATAAGCACACCATGCAACAAAAAAAAACTGACAGGCATAACAAATTCACTGCTGAGAATCTAGACCAAACTTACACATCATGAGGCATTTTCCAGTTCCAACACTCACACACCGAATCTCGTATATGTCTATGACCAAAGAAAAACTATTAACATGAACCCTAAGAACCCAGAACTGATATTTCTTCATGTTCACACATGTTTAGGTGTAAGCATGAAACAAGCTTAGTCCAGAAGATGTCAGTGTATGGCAACCCTAGAGGAAGGGAAAGCAGTGAATATAGTAAAATATAAGATTTAAAATGAGTGATTATGACTTCTTCAGAATGGCCGTTGACAATTCTGCTAGCAGAGTATGTGTGAAACTGGTTTACATTACCGGGGAAACATTGTCTTTTTGCTTTAGCTTCCATCAAAAAGATCCCATGCGTGGAGCCAACGCTAAAGACAATGAGATGTCTACACTCAAACATCAAATAAACCAGAGATTCACTAGACTACTAAGACTATCAAACTAACAACGCTCACTTGGTTAGAGTAACTACTTGAAATAATTGTACTTCTACTTCTACATCCACACTAGGTTAAGCACCTATTCGAACAGAGAATAGAAACCCAAAGTGTTTCTAGTAAGATTACGCTGTACCTTCCGCCCAAAATCGGAGTCCCAGAGATTCCAGGACTTTCAGTGTGTATCATTTTGAAACGACTTAGGGAAACTATATAATAATGTAAAAAACTACCTAAAAATAAGAGAGCATAATGACAAATATGCGTGAACTGGAAGAACATCACCAAAACCTACTAAAAAAGGAACATTAATAACACCCCGTTTCACTAAATAAATAAAAAATGCGAACAAATTCAGTTCATCAAAACGATTCCTCCCTTGCCAACCGAAAATCAACACAAAAATTTCAAAAAGTGGACCATACAAGAACATCAAAATTACAATGACAAAACAACAAAACATAAAAAACCCACACAGCAAACGAGCCACTGCAATGATCACAAACAAACAGACAACACATTCGAACGATCAGCACTATAAGTCGAAAATCAAAGAAAAAAACCATAATTGAGAAAATCATGCGACAAATCCGAGCCAATTGAGGAGGATACCGGAGGCCGTACCCGAAAAACGCTGCCGCCGGAAAAACGCTTTCTCCGCCCGCCGCTCCGCCGAAGGAGTCGATCAACGACAAAAGCGCCGTGTCCTACTAGTAGCGACTGCCTTGACCTGGGTTAGGTTACCGGCTCAGCCGGTCACACGAGTGGGTTTTGCAATCAGGATAATGACAAATCAACCGGCACGTGTGGGAGGCACTTGTCGGTTCTGGGCCTGACCCGCCTTGAGCTCACCGGACGTTTGGGCCCGCCATTGTGTGTTTACGTTTTTAGCCCTCGGCTGGCTTTTTCACTCTTCCAGCGTGGACTTATCGATCGAGCACATAATTAGGCTAATTAATTTGATTATATGTAACTAATTGAGTGATTTGAACTTAATGACGGAGTTGGCTTTCTCGTTATTAGGTGAAGGTGTTTGGGCATTTGTTATCCGACACGTTTGTTGGAGGGAGGGGATATAGTACTGTATCAGGTGATTGATTAATTGGATCTACTTGTGCCAAAAAAAAGATTAAGCTGATCAATGGTTTATTTTTTAGGTTACTCCATTAATTAGGGATTAGTATGAGTATATTAAAAAAATAGGTTAGGTAGATATTACATGAGATCGTTCTCATATAAGGAGCATGAGGCCAATCTTTATAGCCGTTGGATTCCGATCGGAGGATGTATATTAAATCAGTGGGTAGGTAAGTGTGTCACATCAGGGAGTGGGTGAGATCATTATGACTATTTATAGCCGTTAGATCAAGATCTAAGGGCTACGATTTAAAGTGGCCTCATATAAGCTATATGAGAGCGATCTCATTTAAACTTTTCCCTTTTAGTAATATGATCGCTTTCTTTTTATATAAAAAGATACCTTGAACAGGAGGTTCTGGTGATTCTTGGAACATATGATGGCCTTGTATATTTTTTTGGTGCAAATGTAGCGTAGTACAAATGTACAAAAGCCAGCCACCTACCCCATATTGGAACAGATGTGGAGAATTATTCTTTACGAAAAAGATGTATTCGTGCAATTGTCGATAAAATGGTTAATTCATAAAAATAGAAGATACACTGCTTAGTGCTTAGTAGAGTATGGGCATAAGTTGTATGCCAATATCAATTAGGAGCTGACAAGACGATAACCATTTTTTCTTACAACAATTCTTATAATTACGAAAATAATGTTTACAAGAATCAATGCATGAGTTGGGCAATTGCTGCAAGTGTCAAGCTGTATGTTGCGATTCCCATTATTCAGCTTAAATTGCTTTGATATATAGGCTTTCCATATGAATAACCTTTTTTTTTTATCTAGCAAAAAAATAAAATATGAATAACCTTTTTTATACACATGTATACCCTTGATACAAGGATGACAATTCTTTTCTTTTACTTGGTGACTTTTATTTCTGATTTGAGACAATGTTGTGGCAAATTGATGCCAAAATAGAATTTTTTTCACCATGTTTCAAAACTCACTACACAGACTCGACTTCCATGATTGTTTGAGATGAACCCATTCGGAGTCTTAAATGTGACATAGTAGAGTCATATATTGCTGTCAATATAAATTTTCGTTAAACCATCTTTTTCAAAATTTTGAGAATACATTATGGCCTTCAACTGCAACTCAACTTTGGGGCTATTTGGCAGACTCTTTAAACAAGACAGGATTTACTAATTTAGGGTTTGATGTCCAAGTCTGGATGTACTTTCCTTCGTTCAAGGGCCAACCCTCCCCATGAGGAGGCTTAAAGTACAAAGGGCCTTCGAGCCTATTTTCTTTCGAACCTAAAAGAGAGCCAAACAGTCCCTTCCAAATGGGAAATGATATTTGTACAGCAGATTCCTATACATTTTTCATACACAGCTGATGTGTATGGAAATGAGTGGGTCAGTTGATGTGACATGACCCAACAACTGACCCACTCATTTCCATACACATCAGCTGTGTATAAAAATGTGTAAGAATCTGGTGTAGGGTTACCACTGCCCCTTCCAAATAGTGCGAAGAAAAGACAAACATTGAATGCTTGAATGTCATAACTCAGGCATAATCACACATCCAAGATACACCCCATCCCACCGAGAAATTATAAAGTACGCGCCACGTACGGGGAAGATGTGCTCATCATCACACTAATAGGTGATTAACACAGACTCCCCTTCTTGTCATAACAGGTCCCACCCATGTGAGACCCACAAATTAAAAATCTTGTCAATCACCCATTGGTGATGAGCACAACTCCACCGTACGCGGGCACGTACCTAATAATTTCTCCCATCCCACCCAATATGTGTAGTGCCATGGCTAGGTCCCAAACACTGGAAAACTGTACGTTGTTATCTTCTTCCTATTTATTTCGAGGTTGGCTTGGATACCAAACAAAAATCCCTTCACAAAGATGATCTTTCGTACTGTCCGAGTAGAAGCCACCTCAAGCCTCCAATAAAGAACTAATTGTACCAAGTAGGACCGCACTAAACAAAGTCTTTGGGAAATAATTGCTCTTAAATTAGAGACTTAGAATGGATGGCTTGCAGTAGGTTAGCCTTCCCCACACCAAACTCAAGTTGTGTTTCGACACCAACGTCAGATTGGCCCACAATGGCCATGCCCCGATGGGGATTCTTTTTGTTTTTTGGACAACCAAGGCGATAAAGATTAGGGCGTTGAAAGCTCCAAGTCCTCAACTTCCCTTGCTTCTAAACCATTGTTTAATCATCCAAATCTCCGAACTTGGGGATTAGTGATCTCTTTATCCTTTATTAATCATGACTTTGATTGTATTTTAGATTTGTCCCCAAGGCTTGCTGGACATCTGACCCGTCCATGGTGTCCTGAATTGTTATAGTCCCATTGGCTTGAGATGGGTAATCATCACTTTGTTTAGTTATGCTGACAGCACAAGATTGGCAAAGGATAGCACAAGTTTGGAAATGGATAATTAATCAGCGAAGCTTCTAGAGTTGCTCAATGAGATTCCATTTTTTAATTTGCCCCCTCTTTCCAACAACTTCACAGCAAGTATTTACACTTCCAAGGAGACATTTGCACTGAAAAAGTATCTACACTCCATGGACTAGTGCGACTAAGGCCTATGTTACATCGGGGAATAGAAACCATGACTACTAGCATGGACTTCCATATCGTTCCAATGGACAGGGTCTTAATGGCGGGATCAAAAGCATCACTATTAGCTAACCTTGATGAGTGTAAGGCCGACCACATGCGTAGTCATTGGTAAGTACATTCAACATTAGCAAAATTAACAAGGACACGTATCTATGAAGCTCTGTCCAACAAGGACTCTGAAAGAGAGTTTTTACTTTCTAGTGAAAGTTCTTTTAGCTTTTTCGATAGGTGTTTTTAGCATTTAACCATTTTTGGCTAAACTTTTACCGCTTATAGCTGCTATTCCAGCGTCTTTTTGTCTTTTAACTGTGTATTATAAGCTATTGCTCATTCACTCAGATGTCAAGTCCTGTTACCACAGTCACTACACTGAGCACTCATGAATATTCCAGCTAATGCAAGTATCGAAATAGCGTTTATCAATGTCTACACAAATGTGGATAAATTCAGCTGGCAAGTACTTACAGTCTTACGATTAGCATAAAAAGAGTACTTTTTTTTGCGAAAGAAGAACTTATATTACTAAACCAGCGAAATTACTAGCGAGTTCTTCCTCAAAACCAACGACGCCATACAACATACAATTGATATGAGCATAGAAAACACAACAGATTCTCACAGGCGGAGCTACAACTCCCATATTTGGAGCATCAAGCAAGAACTCTATGAGCCAATAAATTAAACCTTCAAGACAGTCCTCACAAACTTGAATTAACAAAGTGCATTTCCCCTGCTGGACCAGAATAAACTCACTTAGATTGTGTAAATTAGACAGATCGAGAAGCAATCCATGACATCACCACCAGAAAATTTGGCTAAGACAAAGAACGAGAGCACTACAAACATGCTTCTTCCACTTTGGCTTCCATGACCAAGCTGCCATTCATGTTCACAATCTCCACACGGCCATTTCCCTTCGCCATGTAAATCATTTCATTCCCGGAGCTGGCATAATAGCCCGGGCCATCGCTGGCACTCGGGCTGAGCTTCACTAGCTTCGCAGTCATGCCAGTCTCTTCAGAGGTGAAAGCTGAACTGCAATCACTCATTTTGTAGACTAGCCCAAGCTTTTTGTCTTTGCATGGCTCGCACATCTGCATGCCCTCTGCTATCTCGACGATAATTTGCCTAGTCTGGCTTTCTAAAAGAGACTGCAGTCACTGCACCTCGTCCTCCTTCATGTTCCAGGACTGAGAGAGGAGTTCCGGCGAGAAGCCAGAGTATCCCGTTTGTTCCAGCGATGGACGAGTAGGAGAAGACCCCGGGGATGTAGGCAGCAGGTGTCACGCCCAGGAAGATAACGACGAAGTTGGTCTTGCCGTGGTTGTACCACCACGAGATGGTTCCTCGTGGAATGGTATGGCATCTCCTTGAGCCGAGCTCTATAACTCTGTCCTTAGGGTGGTATGGAGATAGCAACCCAACAATTCCACATCCTAAAACATGGAAATTGTTAGAGAGAATCATGTTTGGGCTTGTTTTTTTAATAAAACATAAAGTGGCCCATGGATTGACACTGTTTTGGGCTTTTAGAACTGTCTAGCTAATGGGCTTGAGTCAGAATATCCATTAAGTTGTGGTTTTGAGTGACAGATCTGAACCATTGGATGACCTATGGATGGACGGTTAGGATTCTAGGGTTCTTAAGAGTGGTATCCTAGTTTAGTTATAAATACACAATTAGTCATCCTAATACGGTATCTTAAGTGAAATTGCTCTCAACCAAGTTCTAAACCAGAAACTCCATTGAAGGTTCTAATGGCTACAAGTATGCCTAAATCTCTCTTTTTGCATTAAGTTCTAACAATTGGTATCGAGCTAGACCGGGGCAGACACGTCGGACAGCCGTCGGACTGCAGGCCGGAGCAGACGCACCAGCCAGAGCCGCCGTCACCAGGTGTTGGGCTCTGGCCGGCGCAGCTGCGGTGCCGGATTCTATCGCACAGACCGGGGCCATTTAATAAAAAAAGGGGGGGCAGTTTTTGGCCGCCTTCAGCATCGCCGTGAAAAGTAATGAAAGGGCGGCCCTTTCGGCCACCATGGCAACCGCCGGCGACGAATCAGAATAAAAAAAAAATTACCTGTGATCGCACGCCGGCTTCGGGTTTTTCCGGCGCACTGTGGCTTTCGGCCGTCGCCCCTGTCTTCGATCCTACCAAGCGCTGGCCAGCGCCACCGCTGCGCACAAGAGATCGAAGTCGCTGCTCCCGCGGGCCCGATCGCCGTCGCGAATGCTGTCACCATGAAGTCGAGAAGGCGGTGGCGTCCGTTGTGGAATCGCCGCCCGTGGCTGTGGAGGGCTTGAAGGTGGCGGTGACCCCCATGGCCACTGAAGGAGGAAGCGGCGGTGGCGGCATGAGTGTCGCCGCTCGCTGCCCTAAGAGATTAGGGCATCCTCATGAAGAGGATGACCCGATTCACTTACCGCCCGGTTCGGTTTATAAACTGAACCCGCCCATAATCAAAACTGAGCCGGACCGGCCCGACTTAAAATTCCGATTCACTGTTAAAAAAAAAAGGAAATTGAAAAGGGCCTTAAGTGGTTTATTTCGGTTCATTATAATGCTTCCGCTATGCATATTTAAGCATTCTTTATGAATTATATTATGCCTTTTGTTGATGTTATGGATGTGTTTTTTAATTACCATGATTAAGGCTTTATTAATGTTATGGGCCGGCTAGGGGATTATATTGCAATCGTTTGTTTTGTCAATTTTTTAGCGCACCACTTATGTAATTTTGAGAGAAAGTGTACATTATACCTCTTGTAAGCGACACCAAACTTCAAGGACCACGTCTGGAGGCAGATGCAGTCATGAAGAATTAATGTATATTTTTCTATTATAGGGGCTTATAGCTTCCACCTTGTACAAATTTTTTTTAAAGGACTGTATAAGGACTTTGAACTATATTTTTAAATTGTGGTGTGTGGTGATGGATCCCTTGGCTAAGTCCCAAAAGCCTGATGATAAAATTGACATTAATGCCCTAGTCAATTTTGTATATGGACATTGTTATGATTGTTTGATAATTAATTGCATTCATTTTGTTATTTGGAAAAGGTGAATAGCACAAATTCAATTCCCACGTCCGTTGAGATGATTTAGGAATGGCCAAAGCATCCTAAGTTATTTGTCAACGTGTGAATCATATAGAATGCTACCATGGGGTGCATAGATTCACATACATAAAAATATTGTATTATCACCAAATTTTGATTATGTGACAAAGACTGTCATCTGGCCCCAAAGGGAGGTGGTAGTTAACGTTACATAATTAAGATAGGGTGGAGGGTTATATATTTTAACATGGGTGAATCCTTATGCCCAAAGGTGTGGGATTTTTTCTATAATGTTTTCTGTATAACCCACTAGCCTTATCATGAGACAAAATGAACTTTTTTTTCTATACAGTTTAGTAAATTTGATGCAGATTGCAACCTTTGCCCAAAGGGAGGTTTTCAGTTGTACTACATGATTTTAACATTGGCTATTTTCATACTTATGTTATTGTTTCTTGCCCTCTTTAATGTTTGTATGTATTTATTCTTTTATTGCAACTTATCCGTTTCTGATCCTAATCAGCACCTTCTATTATTGTCTGGGGACAATTTTAAGGATCGGAAGGAAAAGATATTTTTACTATTATAGTGCATGGACTTGGATTTGGCGTTTCGTATGGATGTACCTACCACTCCTACGAAAAAAAGTACGCCTAGTGAGGCAGAATTTTTTGAAAAGTGGGAGCGGTCTAACCGCTTAAGCATGATGCTCATGAGGTCTCACATAAATCAAAGTATTCGGGGATCCATCCTAGAATGCGCTACAGCCTAAGAACTTTTGAAAGCTATTGAAGCTCAATTCAAAAGTTCTGATAAAGCCTTGGCCAGCACCTTAATGTCCAAGTTGTCATCCATGAGGCTAACAGATGACAAAGGGGTGAGAGAGCATATCATGCAGATGCATGATATTGCTAATCAGTTGAACAATATAAAAATAAAGATTGATGATATTTTTTTGGTCCACTTTATTCTGAACTCCCTGCCTACACAATATGGGCCATTCAAGATCTCTTATAACACACATAACACTCAGTGGTCAGTTAATGACCTTCTGAGTATGTGTGTATAGGAAGAGGGGAGACTTAAGCAAGAGAAGCTAGAGAGTGCCCATCTACTTTCTCATAAAGGACAAAAGAAGGCCAATCATGGTGCTCTTAAGAATAAAGCTGTGCCAATAAAGTCTACTGGTGTCACCAAGGAAACCAAATACTTTTCTGCAAGAAGAAAGAACATATGAAGAAAGGTTGCCCTAAGTATCAGAAGTGGCATGCCAAGAAAGGAGGTAATTTCATGTCTTTAGTGTGTTATGAATCTAATTATGTTGATTCTCATCATAATAACACATGGTGGTTTGATTCCGGTTCTACAATCCATGTTTCTACTGTCATGCAGGGGTTTCTCAATCTAAGGAAACCAAATGATGGGGAGCACAGCATCTATTCTGGAAATAACATGTGTTCGAAGGTTGAAGGTGTGGGGACATATAGACTTGTTCTCCATACAGGATACACCTTAGATTTAGAAAGAGTTTTATATATTCCAAGTTTTTCTAAAAACTTAGTTTCTGTATCAAGACTAATACCTCATGGCTTTAATTTTCAGTTTATGAATTCCTCATTTCTGATTCTTACAGATTCACTCACCATTGGTTCTGGTTCTTTGATTGATGGTCTATATAGACTCTCTTTGCATGTTTCCTTTGAACAATCTATGATGTCTGTGCAAGGAAGTGTTATTAAAAAGAATTCCTCTATGTTATGGCACAGGCGCTTGGGGCATATCTCCATTGACCACTTAAAGCGATTAGTAAGAGAAGGAGTTTTAAAAACTCTTGACTTTACTGATCTTGAGACATGTATAGACTGCATAAAGGGAAAGCAGACTAACAAGTCTTCTAAGGGTGCTAAGAGGCATGATGAGAAATTAGGCATTATACACACTGATATCTGTGAACCATTTAGTACTCCATGTCTAAATGGTCAAAAGTATTTCATTACCTTTATAGATGATCATACACAATACATGTATCTTTATCTCTTAAATGAAAAGTCTGAAGCATTTGATGCTTTCAAGACTTATAAGGCAGAGGTAGAGAAACAATCTGGATTGAGTATCAAAATTGTTCGATCAGACATAGGAGGGGAATACTATGGCAGGTACATAGAGAGTGGACAAAAAACCTGGACCATTTGCGCAATTCCTGAAGGAATATAGGGTGTGTTTGGAAGCTGACATGGTGAAAGGTGAAAATTTATGTCAGCCTGAAAATAATCAAGGGTGTTTTTCCTGATTGGTGACAGCTCGTTTGGAAGCTGAAAGTAATTCGACGTCAGGGTGAAAATTTTCACGCCTAATTTGTGAAAGGTGAAATATGTTTGGGAACTGAAAATAAGTCACACTGATAGGAATATTCGTCAGCATATCGAGTAATTTGATACACTATAGTACTGCATATCGAGTAACTGGTTACACTATAGTACTGCATATCGAGTAATTTGATACACTATAGTACTGCATATCGAGTAACTGGTTACACTATAGTACTGCATATCGAGTAATTTGATACACTATAGTACTGCATATCGAGTAACTGGTTACACTATACTACATATCGAGTAATTTGATACACTATAGTACTGCATATCGAGTAATTTGATACACTATAGTACTGCATATCGAGTAACTGGTTACACTATAGTACTGCATATCGAGTAATTTGATACACTATAGTACTGCATATCGAGTAATTTGATACACTATAGTACTGCATATCGAGTAATCGATTACGCGATAACTTTTTTAATGGGCAAACTTCACTGATGCATATCTTACTCATTTCTAATCCGTTTTGGCCCATTTTTTTTTCATTCTTCCTCATTTTTAGTGTTCTTTCTTATAATGATGAAAAAAAGTCCAAAACGGACTAAAAATGAGGGAGATATGACGGGGAGGGGGGGTCCCTTGGCTTAACGGTGCGGCAGCGGAGGTGTCGGGGTAAATACCGGGGTGACCGGCTTTGGACGACCCGAGCAGTTGCCCGGGAGGGGTGGGCACGGGTTCCCTCAGCTCAACGGGGCGGCAGCAACGAGGTGGGGGCCTCAATCAGCGGCGGCGGCAATCGGAGGGGAGGGGGGCTCAATGAGCGGCGGGGACGGGGGGCACAACCTCTCTCAGCTCAACGGGGCACCATCGGGGTGGGGGTACTCACCGGGGGGACGAACCTTGTGAGAGAGTTGATTTTTTTTTCGTCGAAGAGGTGCGACGATCGATTCGTCAGCCTGATGCTCACTTTGGTGAGAATCAGCTTTTCAGGGTGAAAGGTGAAAATTTGTCACCTTTCACCTTTCAGGGCCAATTTTCGGCCTTTTAGCAAACAAACACTTTTCAGGGCTGAAAGGTGAAAGAGTGAAAATTTTCACCTATCACCGTCACCGACCATTTTTCACCATTTCAGCTTCCAAACACTTTTCACCCTGAAAGGTGAAAGGCTAAAATATGCTTTTTTTCACCCTGAAAGGTGCAAACAAACGCACCCATAGTATTGTTGCACAATATACAGTACCAGGCACACCACAACAAAATAGTGTTGCTGAAAGGAGGAATCGCACTTTGATGGATATGGTGAGGAGTATGATTAGTAACTCCTCTCTTCCTCTCAAAATGTGGAGTGAAGCCTTGAAGACAGCCGTGTACATTTTAAATTGAGTTCCATCTAAAGTCATTCCTAAAACACCCTTTGAGCTATGGAATGGATGGAAACTTAGTTTAGATCATGTGCACATTTGGAGTTGTCCTGTTGAGGTTAGGGTGTATAATCTACTTGAGAAGAAGTTTGACCTTAAGACTGTCAGTGGTTTTTTCATTGGCTATGCAAAAAGGTCTAAAGGTTATAGGTTTTATTGTCCATCTCACACCCCTGCAGTAGTCGAAGCACGGAATGCATGTTTTCTTGAGTATAGCAACTTCAGTGGGAGTATTTCTCCTCAACACATTGTGTTTGAGGAAATACGGATTCCAGTTATTATACCTACTTTTGGTGGAGGATTAGATGTTGTAACGCCTATGGTGATTCCAGAACAGCCTATCCCTCCTCTAGTATCTCCTTCGGATCAAGTTGTTGAAGTTCCTATTGCACATGACCCTCCGCCTGTTGATGAAATAGGACTTCGACGATCCTCAAGAGTAAGGAAACATGCACTCTCTTCTGACTATGTTGTATACCTCGAGGAGTCTTACGAGAATGTTGGACTCATTCAAGATCCTCTTATATATTCACAGGCCATGTCTGGAAATAACTCTAGCAAATGGTATGATGCCATGCAGGACGAGATGAAATCTATGGCTGATAATCAAGTCTGGGATCTAATAGCATTACCGCAGGGCGCCAGGGCTCTTGGCTGCAAATGGGTCTATAAGACTAAATTAGATCCATCTGGTAACATTAACAGATATAAGGCCCGACTTGTAGCCAAAGGTTTTCTTCAAAAAGATGGTGTTGACTATAATGAAACCTTAGCTCAAGTTTCTACGAAGGATTCATTGAGAGTTATTTTGGCCATTATAGCTCATTTTGACTTGGATTTACATCAAATGGATGTCAAGACGGCGTTCTTGAATGAGGATCTTGAGGAAGAGTTATATATGACTCAGCCTGACGGATTCACCTCAGATAAAGGAAGTCATCTGGTTTGTAAACAAGAAGTCAATATACGGACTGAAACAAGCCTCCCGACAGTGGTATTTGAAGTTCAACGATGTTATTACTTCATTTAGTTTTAAGGAGAACATTGTTGATCAGTGCATATGCCTTAAGTTTAGTGGGAGCCGTTACACATTTCTTGTCTTGTATGTTGATGACATTCTACTTGCAAGCAGTGACTTAGGGATGTTGCACGAGACTAAGTAGTTTCTTTCTCAGAACTTTAACATGATAGATCCAGAAGGATCCTTGGGTTGTCTCAACAGGCCTATATCAATAAAGTTTTGAAACGGTTTAACATGGAAAATTGCTCACCTAGTGCAGCCCCTATTGTGAAGGGTGACAAATTTGGCTTGTTCCAGTGTCCAAAGAATTCTTTGGAATTGGAAAGCATGAAGGAAATTCCTTATGCTTCGGCAGTTGGTAGTATGATGTACTTGGAGGTCTGTACAAGACCTGATATTGCCTTTGCTATGGGAATGTTGGGTAGATACCAAAAAAATCTAGGATTGGATCATTGGAAAGCTGCAAAGAAGATTATGAGGTATCTACAAGGAACGAAGGATTACATACTTACATACAGACATTCTGATCATTTGCAACTGGTTGGATATACAGATGCAGCATTTGCTGGTTGTGTTGACTCGAAAAAGTCGACATCGGGTTATATTTTCCTCTTGGCAGGCAGTGCTGTCTCTTGGAAAAGTATTAAGCAAATCCTTACAGCGTCATCGACTATGGAGGCAGAGTTTGTTGCTTGTTATAAGGGCACGTCACATGCTACTTGGCTCATGAGCCTTATCACAGGACTTACTATTATGGATTCCATATCTAGGCCGTTAAAGATGTTCTGTGATAATAGCGTTGTTATGTTCTTCACGAAGAACAATAAGAGTGGAAGTCGGAGTAAGCACTTCGACATCAAGTATTTTGTTGTTCGGGATCGTGTTAAAGTAGGGACAGTTGTAATTGAGCATATAGGCACTGAGCTTATGGTTGCTGATCCAATGACTAAGGGCTTACCCCCTTCTCTGTTTAAGAGTCATGTGGATCGTATGAGTCATATTAGCTCATCGTGCATTTGATTTTGCTTATGTACTTCTAGACTTTCCTCATTTTATCATAGCAGTTACAGTTTCTTTTCTCGCAGTGTCTTATTTTTCAGTGCACTTAAAGTATGAGACAATATTTGTAAAATGAGTGGGAGCATGCCTTCACTCATAAATATATTTTACCATATATAGCACTCAACCAGAATTAATTAGTTGCATTGTGATACATCGAAGGGAATGTTCTCCTCTGAGGACACAACCGCCTTGTTTCATGCGATTATGACATTTTGAATGAGTATAAAGTTACCTCATACAGTTCGAAGGGTATTTTGTACGGTTATGACTTTTTGTATGCGCATATGAAAGTCACTATTAAAGTTTTCCCATTACCCACTTGGTTAGTTTAATTGAGTAAAGTGAGAGATTTTATTCTTTCTATGGCTCAATTGAGAAGTTGTGCCAAGTGGGAGAATGTTGGGCTTGTTTTTGTAATAAAACATAAAGTGGCCCAACTATCTCAATTGACACTGTTTTGGGCTTTTAGAACTGTCTGGGTAATGGGCTTGAGTCAGAATACCCATTAAGTTGTGGTTTTGAGTGACAGATCTGAACTATTGGATGACCTATGGATGGACGGTTAGGATTCTATGGTTCTTAACAGTGATGTCCTAGTTTAGTTATAAATACATCATTAGTCATCCTAATACCGTGTCTTAAGTGAGGTTACTCTCAGCCAAGTTCTAAACCAGAAACTCTATTGAAGGTTCTAATGGATACAGGTATGCCTAAATCTCTCTTTTACATTAAATTCTAACAAATCAATCACAAGCTATATAAGATTTGTCACTTGTCACTAACCACTAAACTCAATGGATATTAAAAAATTTGGGGGACCCAACAACTAGCTAGATAACGGAGAAAAGGAGGACCTTGAAGGACAAAACCGATCTTGGAGGAGTCCGCATAGTGGGGGATGGCCAGGGTAAGAACTCGGTGACTCCAAGTCTTTGGTCACTGAGGATGGGTAGCTCAGAAGGTGACCAGATGATGTATGAACCACCACTGCTCTCATAGAATGTTTGAGGAGACTTTGGAGTCAGTTTAAGTTCTATAGAGTTAGCAAGTTTGATGAGTTTTGGTAGGAGGAGCAGAGATGAAAGAATGGATAACTACAAAATGATTTGAACACTAAATAAAATGTAGTGAAAGGGCATTTGGCTAGAATTAAGAGCACCATCCTGAAAGAGCGATTGATGATAAAACATGTGACAAATATGTTGAAACTGTTAAAAAATTATTGCTGCTACTGTATTAAGGATGAACTGTGTGTACCTTTTGCAAAGATGATAATAAAGGAGAAGAGTTTATGATCGAATCAAGCGAAACACTTTGTCCTTAAGACAGAATTCGCCCTCCCTAAAGGTGCTTAGGACTCTTGGGCGTCTGCCTCCCAGGATAAGACGATCAACCACGTACTGTAGGAGCACTCCAAACAGCACGCGCAGCGAACCACAAATGTGTAATGCTTTCACAGAATGGAAGTGGGAGGAAGAAGATGAAGTGAAAGAAAAAATCAGTACAGAAAAACCAGTTTTTCAAGACTTTATAGAAATTCCGTTAAAAACCGGACTCATTTTGGTTGAACCAAAATAATTAGAAAACCAAACCAATTGAATTTGTCCCAAAATAATATTATCATATTGACCCAACCCGACCCGGCCGGCCGCGCGTGCGAACCGAACCGAACCGAGCCGGACGGCGGCAGCGGCGCGCGCGCGTGTGGGTTAGCCCACCTAGGTGCATGGGTCCAACATCTCTCTCCCCCACAAAAGTGGGGTGGCCCTTGGGCCTAACTTATAAGGCCAACCTTGGACCTTATATACTATCCACAACCCATCTTTGGTGTGGATGTGGGACTATTCATCCTTCACCCAATTCACTCATTCATCTCATAGTAAGTGGGTTTTAAACATGGGTTAGTTCTCTCTCTTTAATACCCAATTATGGGTTATAACTAACACCCACTTCTAACAGAAACATGATTGAACGTAGAGCCAAGACCACCATCTCCGATCTTATAACAAATAGGTTGTCAGTGTTGATTGCCTTTACAATGTAACGGGACTTTTACCTAAAAAAAGGAGAAAAATGTGACTGGAACCACAATACCTACTGTACTTTCTTTTGATATCCCCAATACGTAGTGTATTACACTTTGGTTGGGTCTGTGTTCTCGTAAGATTTATTCTATTGGCTTTTTAGCATGACGAAAACCTTCCTCTAATAGGAATGTGGGATCCCATAGTCTGATAGGGAAAGTCTTACCAAATTGAATTACTGGGTGTAACAGTAAAATCTACCGCTCATGCCCAGTTCATCGGATCTTTTAGCAAAACAAATGTAATGCCTTCTTTGTCGATCCCTCCATTGGGGGTTGGCAAAAAGAAAACACTTAAAAAATGTGTTTATTCGAGAGACACAATGCTCGAGATCTGTAACCACGTTTTATAGAGACATCAAGCACCGGGGCCTTGCTGGAGCCTTAGCAGGCAGAGGTGGCTGTCTAAGGGCCCACAAAAAATCGGAGCATTTTGCAATCTTGCACCTGCGGGGGGAGTGTTGAAATATCAATTAGATTTTTTTCCTACTAGCTGTAACTTTTGGGAAAATCAGCTATTTAACATAAACGTTGGACAAATTCTCCTTTCAATAGTTTAGGAAGACAGGTGTTCATAGAGTATATAGTACGAGATTGGGTTTTGGTCGTTATGTCTTCTCTTCCTACTCCGTAAAAAGGTCTGTCTACCCCCGTTAGTTATCTACCTCACTTGGATTTTATAGAATGTCACTGCATACTTCATTATTCATGCATTATCTCGAGTCATTTTTGTCACTCTTGCCCCTACATTTTGGATACTCTTAAACCATTACTTCTCCAACGTTTATCAGTACACATTTCTCGATTAATCATTAGAATATTCATTACTCTCTGATTCCTAAGTATAAACATGATTATATATGAGATGAGTTTACATGAGATCATTCTCATATAAGGAGCATGAGGCCAATCTTTATTACCGTTAGATTCCGATCGGATGGTGGATATCAAATCAGTGGGTAGGTGAGTGTGTCACATCAAGGAGTGGGTGAGATCATTATGGATATTTGTAACCGTCAGATCAAGATCCAACGGCTATGATTCAAAGTAGCCTCATATAAGCAATATGAGAGCGATCTCATATAAACTTTTCCCATTATATATATGGAAAAAAGTTTAAATAAGACTGATATTGTGTTTAGGCTCATGAGGCCACGTACAAGGTATGATAAAAATGAATGAAAAGTAAGAATTATACGGAAGAATCATGCTTATTACATGTTATGTTTGTATGACTTCATGTAATGATTTTTTAATGAAGAATCATAGAAATTGAATATAAATTCATGCAATAATAGATTGAATAATGTTCTAGGATTGGTGTTATGCTAAAAAAACTATTTTTCATGAAATGAAATAGAAATTTATTGAATACGGAAGATCTGGAATCTATCAGGGGCATCGACACTTCAACTCCAACACCTGATTGTGTTGATGAACAAGTGTCGATGGCTTAATCATTAGAAGAATAATGTTTTGAACGCCATTGATTTACTATAGTAATAGTAGTATTGCAATACTCATATATAAAGAATATACAAAAAAAATGCAAAATCTCTGCTCTGTGAACCATCGACAAAACCCATGGATACACAGATGTATCAACGATAAGTTATCAATGGGTATTACAAGATATCAGATGGAAGGATCTGGAGTGAGGAATAGTTTTACGGTTATAATACCTAACAACTAATATGACACTGACATTAAAGAATTGTCTTAAACCATAAGAGTTATGACAATGAACTAATGTGCATAAACATGAATAATATGTCATAATCTACACTATAGAAAAAAATAATAAGATGGGGAAGGATATAAAGAAGTAATTATTGTTCAAAGCATGGACCAACAAAAGAAGAATTTGAAAGAATCCATGGTGCCACAAGACCAATAAACGAAGTAGGCCCAGAACATGATTGGCCATCCTAAGGGCCCAAGAATCTACAAGAAATTATGAATGCATGTAGGGTTACGACGAAGTTCATGATGCCATATATCCAAACCTTGAGGAACTATGAGTTCATTTTGGGACTCATCTATTATACATGGCATTTGGGAGTCGAATAGAAGAAAGTAAGTGTTAAGGAAAATTTCACAAGAGAATAATCCTATGAATGAGACGTTGAGAGTAAATCGAGGCAAGAATTAGAATAACTCTAATTTAATATGACTTAGAGGGATTGTAAAAAAGCAAGAATAAATGTAATGAGTTAATGCTTAAGGTAGCTTACTTTTGAATGAATTTATACTGTTGCATTTGAATTACTTATAGACTTTCCTACTGAGTAATCCATACTCAGCTTCCCTATTTATCTACGAGATCTGAAGAGTAAGATAGGAGTATCAGGACAAGGGCGATAGCCAGAGAGCAGTAGCTGCAGTAGGAGTTTTTTTTTTAAAAATTATTTTCAGCATGATCAGCACTTGTGTGTGCCAAGAACAAGCTATTTTAATAAGATATTAATTTATTTTAATTCATGTTCTGATCGATGATTTAAATTGAATAAGTAGAAGGGATTTCAATTATGATTCTATTCTAACTTGCTGCACAATAATGCTCTGATTATATGATTAGTTAAATGTTTTTGAATGTTTAATGAGATCGATCGAGCTTTGGCTCCCAAATTTTGTATTTGAATGTTGAATTTAAAATTTCCGCGCAGGAATTTTACTCCATGTTTTGCATGAAAAAGTGTTTAAAATTAAGGCGTTACATGGCCTGACCATGGCCACGACCTGCTAGACCAGCGGAGGGCAGAGAAAAAAAAAGAGGAACGACGAAAAAGGGGGGGGCATGCCTTAGGATTGGGCTAGCACGACGGAGAAGATAGAGCACGACAGAGATGGTGGACCATCGGCAGACATGGGTAGGCGACTGGGTGGTGTTAGGGCACGGGGAGAAGGATTGTGGGAGACTCAGACAGAGAGGGTGAGGGTGTTAGGGTTTTGTAATGGGTTAATGAACACTGATGTCCGCGAACACGGACAACAATTTGTCCATGCCCGTGGCACCCTAGAACGGACATAAAGCACTCGTATGTGTCCAGTTCATAGTCCGTAAGAACCATTTGTTAAATTGTGGATGGACACGGACATCCGTGAAAACCCCTAATTGTAAACTTTACACTTCCCCTTTACCTGCAGAATATTTAATACAAGTGGGAAAGATAGGTGGAGAACTTCAACTGTCGCCAGTGGTGTTGAATATCCCAACAGATGACTTTTGCCTCATTAAAGATAAGAAGATTATACCCAGTACAATTGGTTAATTACCTTTATTTCTCTAAGCAAAAAATGAAGCTTATCATTATTTTATCCCCAACTTTTTTTGGGCGGGGGTACTCGAATATATAGTGAAGTTTCACCAGCCATGGACCATCCCAAATCAACGGCATACAAACTTCTCCTGTGTGCTTGCGGTTAATTTTTGCTAATGTTTGGGAAAACACGTCTTAGGTAGCTTTCATAGGTGTTTTTTACAATGTAAGTACTTTTTTTTAGTTTTTTTCCTAGCTTTAGCAACGATTTCTTATGACAAAAAAGCAAGGATTTAGTGATGGTTTTGTTTACTAGACTAGATAGCAGCAAATAATTTTTTATCATCACAAAAGCTTCAAGAGCCGAATACATAATGCACCAATGAAAATAAAAGAAATAAAATATTACAAAATATAATACTTTTCTAATAAACCTCTCTCCCTTCCACCATAGAGATTGATAACACTAGAAAGTTATTTTTTCTTGCACTTTTGCCTCATTGCCCAAACATCGGCGTGCTGTCTTCACAACCCAATTTGCCTCAAGCCTACGAGACTAGACGGAAACACATATCGTTTTTGCCTCTCGTCATGGGAAAGATGATGCCTAAACAAAGTCAAGATCGTGGAAAAGAACATGAAAAATATTCGAAAAGACCCTCTGACAAAGGATGAAACTTTATTATGAAAAACTTTATTTTCTAGCAAGATGAAGGCGACTTCCAGCACCATGAATGGTTTGCTCGCATTTCCACGATCCTCTCCCTTCTAAGAACCAAGAAAAGATAAGCCTTGAAGAAGAAAGCTTCACCACAATCTGCCGGGAGTCTTCACTCCCACTCAATCTTATAAATCATAATAAACTATCATCACTGAAAACTTACGCTAATGTGATGAAGAAAAGGAGTCCAGCCGGCTAAGGCAAGGTGCCTCCAGCTGGGCGGGAAGAAACCCTAGCTGCAGCCTCCTCTCTCTCACTCCCTCAGTTTGATTACTTGATTTTTTATATTTTTTTATTTTTTAATTTGTAGCAAGTCATGAACAAACTAAGTACATGGCCAAAAAAGAAAGCACAAGCCACCGGTCATCATGGTTTTAAAAACTAGACCGGCCCGGCCGATTCAACTGCAGCAGGTAGGTTTTTTGAACCGGGTCGGCCGAGTTGATTGACCCAGTCTTTCCAGTATAACCTGCCCAGTTGAACTGGATCGAACCGGCCAGGCCAGGCCAATTTTTAAAACCATGGCCCAAATCCATTTCCAACACAATTTCTTCTATTTTTTTCTTTCTAACACCCTTTCATTTTCTTTCGACATCAATCTTGGTAGAATCTCGTACTGCATATTCTTTTTTCTTTTTATGTCTTAAAAAATATTCATTTTTTTATCTTAAAATTTTACGTTTTATTATGTGATTATTTTGCTCATTACATTACCACACATGGAGCATTAGATCATGTAAAAATTTTATATCATATATAATTTTGGGAAGGGATACTTTTTTTTTATTTATTTATGATGTCAGCAATCGGGTCGATCCATATTGACCCCAGTTAAACCTATTATGCATGAATTTTGGGTCGGTCCGACTTTTAAAACCTTTCTGGTCATGGTGTGGGGTGACCATTGCTAGGATGGGTGTTATTTTAGGCAACCATGGACTACGATCCGGCTACACATGTCCACAATGAATAGGTTTGAAAAGCCAAAAAGTGAAGTGACAAGGTTCATTAGTTTAACAATAATTATTTGGTAACATGATAACAGAGTACGAAGTATTTCGACAACCACATGCTGAAGTTGTGAAAAACACAACTTGTACAATCTTTTTTGGCGGATTGGGGAAAGTAAACACTACACGTACATGCCTCGTTATATCGCAATGACGGTCAACTGGTTGGTAGAAAATGATGGTTCAATCCTGTTGGTAACATTCAGATCCCAGAGCCATTGCCAATTGAGGAGTCACATTGCAAGCTGCTTCCAAAACCAATGGAGACAGACACTTCAGGAGTGAGCCCTTCCCACCAAAATTCCCGTAGGAAGGCCTGCAAAGTCAGCAAACAAAGACAACAAACACAAACAGGAAACCAAGTTAGAAAGACATATATACACTGTATCAATTCAAATTAACAAAGTGGATTTCCCATTCTGGACCAGAATAAACTTACTTAGAGCGTGTAAAGACAGAGAAGCAGTCCATGCCATCACCACCAGCAAATTTGGCAGCGACGAAGAACGAAGGCACCACAAACATGCACCCTTCTTCCACTTTGGCTTCTATGACCTGTCTGCCATTCATGTCCACGATCTCCACACGGCCATCTCCTTTGGTCACATAAACCATTTCAATACCGGAGCTGGCAAAGTAGCCCGGCCCCTGGTGTGCATTCGGGTCGAGCTTCATCAACGCCGCACTCAGGCCAGTCTCTTCGGAGGTGAAAGATGAACTGCAATCAATCATTCTGTAGACTAGCCCAAGCTTGTCGTCTTTGCATGGCTCGGGCATCTGCATGCCCTCTCCTATCTCGAAGATAATTTTCCCTGTCTGGCTTTTCAAAAGAGACTTCACCTGGTCTTCCTATTTCCAGGCCTGAGAGAGGAGTTCCGGCGAGAAGCCAGAGAAGATCCCGTTGGCTCCAGCGATGAAAAAGTAGGAGAAGAGCCCGGGGACATGGGCCGAAGGCGTCACGCCAAGGAAGAGGACGACGAAGCTTGTCTTGTCGTGGTTGTACCACCACGAGATGCCTCCTTCTTGGACTGGTAAGGCATCTCCTTGATTGAGCTCTATAATTTTCTCCTTTGGGTGGTCTGGTGATAGCAACCCAACAACTCCACATCCTAAAACATTGAAGCCAAACAGCATATGGTTGAGGAGATAAATCACAGACCAAGTAAGATTTGCCACCAACTACTAAACTTAATGTATATTCAAACTGGATAGCTAGCCAATTGAGAATTGGGTCACTTGAATTCTCCAAATAAAACAAACCCAACAATTAACTAGAATAACGAAAAAAAATAGGACCTTGAAGGACAAAAGCGATCTTGGTGGAGTCGGCATAGTGGGGGATGGCCAGGCCACGGTGCTCCAGGACGAGCTTGGCGGCTCCAAGTCTTTGGTCACTGAGGATGGGCTGCTCAGAGGGTGACCAGATGTTGTAGGAACCGCCGCTGCTCTTATAAAATGTTTGAGGACACTTCGGAGACAAATTAAGTTCCATGGGGCTAGCTAATGGGTTGATTTTTGGCAGAAGGGCTGGAGATGAACTAGTAAAATATTGAAAGTCAGTATTGACAATGATTCAAAGGAAGGCCAAAATCATAAGAGCTAGAGCCAAATGATATTGAGATGAAGTAGAATGGATGACTACAATATGATGGAAATTAGATAACTGTAGTGGAAGGAGATTCGGCTATGTATGTATATATAGATGTGGGAGAAAGAAAAGATGTCAAAATGTCAACGAATCTATCTTTAGTAACACGTTTCATTTTGGTTTTTTGTGGTGATCTGGATCTGGAGTCTCATTGGAGCTCCACGTTAACCCTACAGATGGTATGATATTTGTGCTTGGTTGACAAGACTTGACATATAAAAACAAAATCTAATATAAAGATAAGTTGCGATTGGTTGAGTTAGGAGAAAGAAAATTTGCAACCGTGAGTTGGTGCGAAAGGAGCTGCTCAATGAGAACGATGGTTAGGATAAAATGGAACAGCCTTCCAATCAAACGTTTCAGTTGGAGCTAGCTATCAATGAGGAATGATCAAATCTAATTTATGGTGGGAAGAGTCCAAACAGACCAAAAAAGAAGAAATCAAAGCAAAATGGGATTTGTCTTTGCTGGAAGATTTTGATACGTGGCCATGGTATTGGTTGGTTGAGCTAAAAGGTACTCTTCAGCAAAAAAAACAAAAGCTAAAAGGTACTATCATGAAGCTGCAGCCCCCCACCCCCCCAATCATCATCTGCCATTCCTTAATTACCATATGATCATCTAGATTGATAAGAACAATTTTTTTGTTCTTATGACTTATCTATGGCTGTCTTGAGGTTTTTCTATATTATCTGGCCAATGAGCCAGATTGCCATATTATCTTCTTTTTTTTGGCTCATGCCATATAACCTAGTTTGAAGACCTAATCTTCCTATTTTACCCTTTTAAAATCCTAACCCTAAACCCAAGCTGATTTTTCATATTACCTCGCCACTTTCAATTCAACGAATCATATCTTATTTATTTTTTATCATGTAACAACCAAAAAATCTATATAAAATAATAATAATAAATTTTTTATTTTATATGATTAACCTAAATTAGGAAAGTTTGGTCGCCAATTTAAATTTTTATGAATAACTTGTTTTGTTATGTGTTTCACTTCATTTGTTGCATTAGAATGTGGTTTAGCAGAGGAATGGACTTAATCAGGTCACCAGGGCATTGGGGCTGAGCCTGGCGCCAGGGTCAGAGAACAACCTGACGCCAGAGTGAAGCTAGGCACCGAGTGGAATTCAAATTTGTAATTGTTACTGGCACCAGGGCATCTGGACGCCAGATATTGTTGATAGAGTTAAATCCTATGGGATGGTTATCTTGTGTGGTTGAAGTGATTTATGATAAGGATGAGAGTTTTTAGTTGCCAACCAGTAATTGTAGAAAATAACAATGCATCAGGAGTGCGTGCGGAGAGTCCTACCTCAATTGGATACTGCCGGATCTGGGCGCCAATTAAGATAGAGGTGTCAAGATTCTGGATATCAGAGGCAACCAATGAGAAGAAGTGCCATAAACAGAATGGGCGCCAGGAGTTGGAGATGGTTAGGCAGTTACCAGATTGGTGATAAGATAGACTTTGAGAGAAGATTTACTATTGATTTGAATTGGAATCTTACCAGAATTAGGCGCTAGAGTGTTTGACGCCAAAGTGGTTTTGGGGAGGTTATGGTTGGATGGACCAGATTAAAAAGGAGTTTAATCTAGGGTTTCAAAGGAGTCCCACTTGAACTAGGAAACCCTTTTTATATTTAAACCACAATTGTGCTGGCCGGCCATTACTTTTGGGTCGACCAGACATTTTTCCCTCTTATGCTCTTTCTCCTTCTCACTCCCTTCGACTAGCATTCTTTTTCCTTCGTCCCTTCTCTCGTAGTTCGTCAATTGGTCAGTAGATGGTGACAAGGAGTAGTGCATGTTCTTGTGTCTGTCTGATTCAAGTCTTTAATTGAAATTTGAACCTAATGTTCTTCATGTTTTAACTCTGGTTCTTGGAGTCATGATGGAAGGTTCTTGATCAGTTTATTTTCATGAGTTCTTATCTAAGGTTAGTCACATGTAACATGTCCAGTATTGATTCTCTCATTTTGTACTCCTGTTGCGAGTCAACTATCAAAAAAATTGTGATGTTCACAGAGGATATTCTTATATCTCTGTCATGAGAATTATTGATCAAATTAATCTCCACAAGAGACCTTGTGAAGATCTCTTCAAGATGGATTCATAGCATGCTCAGAGAGACATGTTAGATCTTGCGAGATCTTCGTTCTTATTTAGAACCTTGAGAGGCTCCCGCCCAGAAAGAGGCATATACATACGTCTTTAGGCTGTTGAAATATTACGGAAGATCTAGCAGTCTCTGCCCATTATGTTCGTAAGCACTGATGGGGCCAGTATCTTAGACACATGGACAGGTTCCTGATAATCTGGTAAGTAATCACTTACGAGTGGTGATGATTGAGAGCAGAAATTGTACCTCCATACACTTTTGATGTTTGGAGCCTTGGTGAATAATAGTATTTCTCACATGATGGAAATCTTTATGTTCAATTCAGAAACTACTAGTTATTCGTTTCTCATCTCTTTGATTCGATTACTTATCATACCTTGTATATCCTACTTTTGTTTTGGTTTTTGCATCCTACTTGGTATTTCTTCGGAATATTCATGCATCCTATGATGCAGGTATGAATAAAGATTAGGTGGAGAAAGGTTGCAGGGTATAGAGAAGTCGAAGCCTACAAGTCGAAGAGTTGTAGTTTTACTTTAAATTTTAATTGATAATTGATAATTGTAATAATGTTGGCTTGTGTGCCAAACCATTTAATGACTGGATTGTGTTTTTTTAATTTATGGATCTTTCATTTCATATTATTAATAAGGTTTATTCTCATACACTGATATGTCAATTAGTTGCATCCAGAAACTTTTGGCTTCCTGGCGTATTCATCAACACGACGACTTCTGCACTCTGACGAAACCCAAAATTTTGGGGCGTGACATATCCGTTTTCACCCATTCTTTTTTGTTCTTCTTCATTTTCTTCTTCTTTCTTCTAACGATGATAACTTAAAGAACTTGAGACAACTAATAAAATAAAGAAAAATACACGATAAATATCATGTTGTGTCTCAACATAGTTAGGCTATCATCATGAGAAAAAATAAAGAAAAAATAAATAAAAAAGTAAAAGGAATGAGTGAAAATAGATAAGAAATAAGGGAGATATAGTTTGTTAAAGTATGACCTAAAAAATGTTATCATAATCAAGTACACAATAGTACTGCTATCGTGTAATTGATAACATGATATTAGACAGGGCTATTGTGTACACGATGACATGATAGGCAGGGGTATCGTGTCCTCTATTACACGATGCCACTGCTATTGTGTTTTAGCCCATTTTTTAGGACATACTTTAACGAGTTATATCTCTCTTATTTCTTATCTGTTTTTGCCCATTTGTTTTGCATTGTTCTTTATTTTTTTCCTCTTTCTTCTCATGATGATAGCCTAACTATGTTGTGACATGACATACTATTTATCATGTATTTTTTATATTTGATTAGATATTATCTCAAGATCTTTGAGATATCATCATTAGAAAAAAAATAAGGAAAAATAAAGAAAAATGAAAAAAATAGGTGAAAACAGATCAGAAATAAATGAGATATGATTCGTTGAAGTATACAATATTATTTTATGTATACAAATACGATAGATAGGGTATCATGTCCTCAATTACACGCTACTAGATAGTATTACATACTTCAAGGAATTATATCTCCTTCATTTCTGATCCGTTTTCACTCATTCTTTTTACGTTTTTATTTATTTTTAGTGTTCTTTCTTCTAATAATGATATCATAAGGATATTGAGATAATATCTAATAAAATATATGATAAATAATATGTCGTATCTCAATATAATTAGGCTATTATCATGAGAAAAAATAAGGAAAAATAAAGAAAAATGCAAAAGAAATGGACAAAAATAGATAAAAATGTGGAAGATATAACTCGTTAAAATATGTCCTAAAAAAATAGGCATTTACACATATCGGTGATATTACACAAATACACGATAGCGTATTGGCCAAGTAATATGGAAAATTCTCATGGCTGACTGAAATTCACCAAGTATGATTCATAAGAACACTTGAATGAATATATACTCCCTTTATCCCAAATTACATATCTGCATTAGAAAACCAAAATGGTGTGGAGTAATACTTTGAAAAATCAGATCTGATCATTTAAAAGGTGTAGTCTATGATTCATCACATCAGATGCATTATGGAAGTCTTTGGTCTTAATTAAAGATAAAATCCTTCATAATTGCAATTTATTATTAGACTTTTAGATTGATTAACCCCCTAGCTAGCGTAGTCTTTCTTTTGCTGTGTTGCAGCTTGTTCATTGCCGTGTCTTTTTAATTTTCTTCTATTGTTTTAGAGGGGGCTTTCTTTTTCTTTGGTCCTCTTTGCTCGTTAATGAAATTTTCAATTAACCAAAATAAAAAATCCTTTGAAAAATGTTTTGGTGACCAGACACCATGACTAACCCATACATAGAAATAACTTAGTACATAGATCTGCCTTGTACTAACTTAAAACGAGTGTGAAACTGCGAATGATACATTATCATCTATATGACTCTATGTACTAAAACAGATTTCATGACTTAGGATTTTTTTTTCATGAATCTTTAAGTGTAATTTGCCCGCTTGTGTGTGAGTGAGATCCGAGGAATCGCATTATTACACAAGATTGAGGTTGCTTTCAGCTCAATGCCAAAGTCAATCCTTTTTTTTTTGCTATAAATGCGAAAGTCAATCCTCGAAAGACCAAGAAGATGTGAGAAGCTAGAACCCTTTTATTTGTGCAAGACTAGCTCATTATTACCCCAAAAAAGGGCGGGGTGAAATATTAAAAAAGAAAAAGCTTCAAAGTCACGTCATTTCAGTTCATATTTATTCTCTGACGACTAACCTCCACGGACCAATTCCAGACAAGCCACGTAAAGTTGGCCCCAAAGCTTCTCTCCATGCAATAATAACTTGTTCGAGCTTGCAATACTCCTACAACGTGCGAAACAAAAGCTCTTGTCAATAGCCATGCAAGAAGTCTGCACCATGCCTCATTAAAGGGAAAGCTATACTTGTTGTCACATGTGAACTCCAGTTGTTCTGCAGTACTTATCACAAATCCCTAGTCCTAATCATGATACAGTATGCGTTCTTTGTAAAGCTAAGTCAGACCATACCAGTCTTTAACTTTTGATTAAGTCCTCTTCTCTTTCTCTTTGAGAAGGCCTAGTTAGTAGATAATGGCAGAGATCTACTGACATGGAGCTGATCAGCGCTCCCATGGGTCAGTGGGGTCTATATGTAGTAGAACTTGGGAGAGAAGGATCATGATCATGGGGAGGGGCTTGTGGGCTTGCAGAGAACGTTTGTCCAGAATCTACAAAAGAGAAAGTGAAAACAACTCAAAGACAAGGGACTTTGAATCCTTTTATATAGGGATGATGATCGATGGTGCCCATGGGAAAAAAAGAAAGAGAAAGAGAAAGAGAGAGAGCTCTGAGAAGGAGAAAAAGAGGGAGAGGAAGAGGAAGAGGAAGAGAGAGGAGGTGCCGGGGCAGGTACTATGGCGCCGGTCGGATTGCCTCCCGGATTCAGGTTTCACCCGACCGACGAAGAGCTGGTGAATTATTATCTCAAGAGGAAGATTCATGGCCTCAAGATTGAGCTCGACATTATTCCAGAGGTTGATCTTTACAAATGTGAACCATGGGAGTTAGCAGGTCATACATTCTTCTCTCTCTGTCTCTCACTCATTCCAGCTAAAAATCACAAGTGTTCTCAGAAGTCTCAAAGGTCAACACAAAGAAAACGATGGACGATTAATACTCTTGTCCCATGTTAATGGTCTGTAATTCAAAATAGGAACTTATTTTAGACATTTTTTATTTCCAATCCAGACGATTAATGTGGAATGGAGGAGGTAATATGGCTACCATATACTCCCTCCATCCCACATTAATTGCCTGAATTTGAAATGAAAAATGAACTAAAATTAGCTCATTTTTCCAATCCAGACAATTAATGTGCGACAGAGAGTATGAACTTGTTAATGGCCATTGCTTTGATAGAGACAAGTCCATTAGACATTTCCCGTTTCTATTGATCTAGTGTTTACAAATGCATCGGTTTGGCCTTGATGGTTGATCTTCTTATGTTTAATCTATCTTGCTAAAATGTGTTTTAGATGATAAAAAGCACAAATTGAGACAGAAGGTTATAACATCATTGCTTATTGCCATGTACTCAATGCTAAACTATCTTCTGTTCTCTACTTCAGATAAATCATTTCTACCAAGTAGAGATCCAGAGTGGTACTTCTTTGGACCACGGGACCGGAAGTACCCGAATGGGTTCAGGACAAACAGGGCGACCAGAGCCGGTTACTGGAAGTCCACAGGGAAAGATCGGCGAGTATGTAGCCAGAACCGGGCCATTGGGATGAAGAAGACACTAGTCTATTACAGAGGGCGGGCACCTCAGGGGATTAGAACAGACTGGGTCATGCATGAGTATCGCCTTGATGACAAGGAATGCGAAGACACTTCCGGTCTCCAGGTTTAATTGATTTGCCTCATCTATAAGATCTGCCTGCAACTCATTTTAAAAAGTTTCATAGCTTCTAGTTTGAGATTGTGCAGCATTGCTTTTAGATTGCGTAATCTAGATTGCATTAGGACAAATAAATATTGGCTAGTATGATCTCCCATAGAGCGTACATCAAGACATTGTTTTATTGAATTAACTAACACATGATGAACATTTTAGTTGTTACATTATCTACACTCTTCCTATAACACATTGAGCCCATGCACCGAAGTTACATAGTCCAAGTGATCATCTTTCATTGAAGAACTCAAGCGATGGGATCAGAAGTGTAGGACCAGTTAGTCCATGGTAAAAAGCATCAAGTTTTAGCTTTGCATTCTTCGTATGTGATTCCATGAGAGCACAAAAGCCAGCTTTAACACTCGGAAATAGAGGTGTGGATTGTTCAAGTTAAAAGGACCCTTTGGGAAGTAAAGAGCGATGAGAGTCTAGTTAACGTGATTCATGCATGACGTGCATGAAAAGTTAGGTCTTTATCTCTCTCCATCTCTCCCTCTTGGTTCCCTTTACATAATAAATAATTTTTATTCCTTACTTGTACTAATGTTAGATCATGTGATCTACCTCTTGGTTTACTTTATCTCACTTTGTCTAGTCTAATGAGACAAAAGCACCATTCCCATATGACTAGTATATACAGTAGACTGTATAACAATCCTTGGTTTTCAGACAAACTGCAGCTTTAGATTCTCATTAGCCATTTTCGGGCTTGCATGACGCATCTCCAATCTGATATAAAGCACACAAGTCCATCACTTTCCTTGGCATATAATAATGTCGGCTGCTTTGCACTTTATTCCCTAATCATCTCTCCTTTCTCCCCTCCCCCTATCCCCTCCATCACTCACTTATCTAAACTTAATCTAATATTGCTGTGTCTTCATGAACTTCTTCAGGACTCATACGCACTATGTCGAGTGTTCAAAAAGAATGGGACATGTTCAGACATGGACGTTCAGCGAGGACAAATGAATAGTCTAGCACTGTTGGATGTCTCTCAAGGGCTAATCAACGAGTATGATCAGACCATGTCACAACAGGATGTGGCCGTGGGATCGTCGCCGTGCATGGAGGAGGAGGAGGAGGACAAAGATGATGCATGGATGCAGTTTATTACTGATGATGCATGGTGTTCCTCGTCTACTCCTCCCGGAGGCAGTGGGGAGGACTCTGCTTGCATATCTTTTAGTAATTAAATGTTGTCTGGGGCAAGACAAATACGTGCTTAATTCTAATAAAGAACAATTTTTTATAATTTATATAAATATTCCATGTTTGGTACAAAGAGCTGGGGTAAAGAGATGGGTTTACTGAGTTGCCGGCACTTATGGCTTTTCAAGACTCGGTTTTGGGTGTTTGCCTTTTTGTTCAAGGCTGTTTGGTGTATTTCCTTTTTTTGGCAGCACCATTTGGTGTATTTCATGTAGTATGGTGTAAATAATTTTGTGGTTCATTTCGGTATACCATTTTTTCATTTGCGTGTCCCTGTATTGTGGATAGACTATGTGTGGGGAGGTTATAAAGGAAAATTATCTATCCCATTACTTGCATATATGGGATATATTATATATGGTCTCTGCTCACCATTGATCAATGTCTTTTCGGATGGATTAAACAAGTCGTAATTAGTGTCTATCTACTTTGTATGAATCAATGCATATGCTCCTATGAATATGTATATGTACAGACATTTTCGAAAAAAATAGGAATAATGAATGTTATATATCCTAGAAGAAGGCTTGGAGGCAAAATCAAAGTTGTTAACTTCTTTTTTTGTACCTCCTGTATACCTTACTATGATTCGAGCTTGGATAATCTTTAAATGTAACACCCAATTCAAATAATTTTACAAATTCCTCAATTATATATAAAGTTTGGGAATTTCAGCGTTGAAAGCAACTCTTTGATAAGTAGTGAAAAAATTAACGGCAGATAGTCAAACAAAAACGGCTATAAGCTCATCGAGCCAATCTTGCAGTTAGAGTTCAAAGTTGTTCTGTTTTTTGTTCAACAAATTTTTCATGACTTACTCCACCTATATTTGAGATCAATTCAACTGATGAGTTGACCATTAATGAGTGCTTAGAATCTAGGTCCACTCGGGACGATGTACAAGGTGAAGTGTATCTGGCTTTGCTCTTTTGGACATACCTGTTCTGTATTAGCATGATAGAAACTAGTAAAAGAAAAGGCATGATGACAACTATTATTGACTATTCTTGATCTTCACCAATGAATTCATTGACCAAAAAAGAATCATTAGAATGTTTGAAAATCCCTTTTGAATGAAGCCATTGGTCACCTGCACGGTTGGCAACTTACCTAAGAACTTGGGAATTTTAATCCAGCCTCCTTGAATTTTTCACTTCAAAAGTTCATATTCAATAAAGAAAAATTTGGGCAAGGATATAGTTCAAGTAACTGTTATTTACTACAAGGGCAATCATTTACAATTGTACGTCAATCAATTCCAATGCGAACAGGACTATAAATGGGAAAACTATGTACAAGAAATAGTAGCTTTTAACTAAGAAGTTATTAGTTCTCTTTGTGGCTTCCTATGAAAGTTTTGCCAATATGGAACTGTCAGCTAAGATTCAACCCATACTAGTATCCATTAAACAACCAAGATCCCCTCAACAGCTTCAAGAAGATCCCTAGCAAATGCCTTGCATCTGCTGAGGAATGAACTACTTTCTTGACCTTTTATCTTGTGCTCCACAAACTGATCATTCATATGAAGACACACTGTCCTTGGAGGCTCCACCTGATGAAAGATGGTGTTGGCCAGATGACTACTAGAAACAGTTAACAAGCCATGACTGACTTCAACCTTCTCATGAACTTCGTAAGCAGGATTTATGCGGCAATATTCATGTTGATCCTCACTTTCACCGAAATTTCCTTCTGGGTCATCATTGATAAAGCCAAGAGGATCTTCACTTGACAGATAATAATCTGAGTAATGGGATTGATTGCCAATTTCACTGAAGTCGTCATGTTGTTTGATTCCCCCTGCATGCAATCCAAGTCTCAGTCAATGGCATGACCAAGAGAGATGTAGATAAAAAAAGAAAAAGGAGAGAAAATAAAAAGAGAGGAGAGGAGACAAACCTTTACTAGAGTCAGGCCACTCTCTTTGCAAATCAGAGATGCTTTCTATCATCACAGTGTTTGGCTCCTCCAATATATTCTGCCAATCACCACCATCCACCTTTTATTAGTGGCTTCTCACTTATCTTATCAGAACTGAATGAGTTGAAATATATAGCAATACATACCTGCTCAAGGTATTTTTTTGTCACGGTTTTTGCACTGAGCTCCTGGCCTAGATCTTTGATCACAATGAACCTTGTTTGTTCTTCCTTTTCTTCATTGGCTACATATTTTTCTGTAGTAAAGTCAGTTAGTTGGGGATGGCCTTGATCCTCCCACATGTTCTGATAGTTAGGGTTGTAAGTCAGTTCCTGTGGTGCAAACGCAGCCGAAAGAATTTCCTGCAGAATGTCAGGTTCATTTGCTCCTTCTGCATGGGAATTGGAAGGCAGAAAGTCTTCATTTGGGAAATCAAACTGAGGTAAATCATCCGTTTCTAGCTGAGGCAAAGACAGCCACTTCTGCAATTTAGAACACTCCATTGTAATATCGACCTGGTTTGTAAAAACAAAAAAAAATTGAGATACGCAAAGGTAACATCAAATCATGTTATAGGAAACCCATTTCTATGAGACCCCACATACGGGGCATGAGACCAGTACTATTTTAGGTCATTGAATTCATCGGATGTCAATCTAACGGCTACAACTTGAACTGGCTCGTATAAGTCAAATGAGGCCGATCTTATTTAAATTTTTATTTTTTTAAATATCGGACAAGTCTTGTGCAACTTGCATGAGCCAAGTCATCTCGAGCCATTAGATTTCAACCTACAATTGGTATCAAATAAGTGGGCATGTGAGTATGACTCATCACCCGCCTTTGGAGCCATCAGATTCAGATCCAACAGCTCAAGTTTACCTTGGCTCATGCAAAACATGTCTCATATAAATTTTTTACTATATATTTAACAAAAAGTGCAAATGAGATTGCTCTCATTGGCTTATATGAGGCCAATCAAGTCGTAGCTATGGGATCTGGTACCGACAGCTACAAAGGTGAGTGACGGTTACACTTACTGACCCACGGATTTGATACAGATTAGAAACCAACGACCTAAAAGATTGTTCTCGTGCCCCTTGTATGAGAACGATCTCATGTAATATTTATACTCGTGTATATTGCATAATATGGGAAAAATTAATATGCGTGCCAGCTCACGTGTGTCTACGTGCACCAAGGCGCCACGAGCAATAAAATCGAAATCAATGGCACGTGTAAATACTGGGAGCATTCAAATATGCCACGGCCCGTGATGCCCCAGCGCACGGAAACCCTGGGTTAGCTGGGTGGGTGCGGGGTGCATTCTAAAAGGACAGTGATAGCCCTACATCACTTTTCCTGCACATTTCCATACACAGCTGATGTGTATGGAAATGAGTGGGTGAAGTGAAGTGATGTCCCCACATCATGTCCCCACATCACTTCACCCACTCATTTTCATACACATCAGCTGTGTATGGAAATGTGTAGGAAAAGTGATGTACAAATATCATTTTCCTTCTAAAATGACTCATGGAATATTACTTGAGATATGGGGTGGATAAAACAGCCTTTGCCTTGAAAAGGTGGGTCTGTTGTGCTTAGTGGCCCTTCGGCTAGATACTGCATCCATTTTCCATCTGTGCATGAATTGATGTGGAGAGGGGCTTCTTGATACATGTTGAACGATGCATGTGTTTCTTGCTCGGTGTAAGGATAGCAGCTGCTTTCCAACTCTTCTCCCCTTCCTTCCGAAGACAGATCGATGGGGGAACATGAATATTGATCATTAGCCGCCCATTGCAAATGTTCAGCGTATGAAGTAGCGCCGTGTATGTTGCCTATCTTAGGCCCTGGGCCAGTCTTCTTGAACACACGGCATAGGGAATAGGCATCCTGCATATGATATTCATCCTGTTACTTTAAGATGCTCCCTGAGATCAACAGCGATGCAATGTGTATGTTTGTAAATACATGCTACTCCCTCTGGCCATTTTTAATAGATACAGTTTTTTAAATGAACTGTATATATCTAGCTACTAAAAGTGTCCGAAGGGAGTAAAATGATACTTTCATGCATAACAGTAAATAGGTTGTCTAATATGCAAGAGTATTAATTACACATACTGGAAGGTAAATCTAATTACTAAAATGGAGGGACTACATCACACTGGAATATATAATTGCTAAAATATGAATCCTAAAAAGACAAATCCATGGAGAGACTAGCTATAGGAGTAACAATACTAGAAACTGCGAATATTATCTAGCCAAAACTGGACAGTGTGACGTGCTATACATGATATAAATGTGACCATAAGAGCTAAAAAATCCTAATGGCATCTGAAAAAACAATGTGAGCGAAAATATACTCCTAGTCAAATATTAGAAACCTCATTTATTTTTTTCAAAATGAACTAAATCAGTTCATTTGAAAGAAAAAAAAAGAGACTATTAATGTGGGACGGACGGAGACATTAGAGGAAATAAGATTTAGGACGGCCAGGGTTTTGTGTACCTGCAAGCCTGACTGAGTTTCACATTCTCGCTCATCAAGTCGGTATTCATGCATCACCCAGCCAGTTCGAGAGCCATGAGGCGCCCGACCTCGGTAGTAAACGAGAGTCTTCTTCATGCCTACGGGCCGCCTCTCGGAGCAAACCAGCCGATCCTTCCCTGTGGCCTTCCAGTAGCCAGCCTGAGTTGCACGGTTGGTCCTTGAGCCATTGGGGTATTTCCTGTCCCTATGGCAGAAGAAGTACCACTCCATGTCACGGTTGGGTAGAAACGATTTCTCTGCATGAGCACAATCACCATATTAGTCGTATGGGGCACTAGCTAACTGGATAAGTAGGAGTATAATATACGATTCAGCATCAGAAAAAAGTTTTAGTTGTCCTATTTGATGATTAAATTGCAAATTGACAATCCTTTGCATTTTTTGCAGGGTATACTTATGTGGGAATTTTACTTACTAAGATTAACAGTAGACTTTCAATGAAGCTATATAATCATTTGGCAAATTCGGGATCAGGTAGGTATCTGACAAATAAAAATCCGGTAGCTAACCAATTGCTAAATTTGTTTTATGATATTTAGAAATACCCCTTAATCGAATATATGATAATTCTGAAACTATCAACTACTGATTAGTTTTGAAATCTCTCTTTACTTGGTAATGAACTTTCCTGTATCTATCTCATTTAAACCATAGAAACTACATGGCTCTCATGATAAACTATCATTACCCCCTAGATAGACATACAAGTGCTGTGGAGAAAGGCAGTAGTTTGGAGACAATTATCAGAGCCTTTTTGACTGATCAGGCATCTCCTTTTCCTTGTGAATACCATTTAACCCGACATAGATATCTCTTTTAGGCAAAGCTGGACTTAAAATTCGTGAATATGACATGGAAAGCAAGTGTACAAGCTCATCTAAAGATGCTATTCGGTCTTGTGTTCATACTTTACACGGTTTCTAATCAATCATGGAGCATTTTGAGAAAAGCAAACTCGCAGATAGAATAATTGAAGAAGATTCTACATATCATGATCTAAGGAAGACATGGTGCATGACAAAGCTTCTTTAGATTGTATAATCACAATTTTCCTTTGTGGACCCTCCTTCCAAGGGCAAAGTTTTCCATCTTTCAAATGTGATGTTTACCATCAGTTTTTTCAAGCAATGACGCAATCAAAACTAGCTCCCAATGATGGTATTACACTAAGTTACAATGGTAGCACTCCTTGCATGCTCCCTAGCTATGTCCCACATTAATAGTCCTATTTCTTTTTCAAAAGGAACAAAAAATAGTTCATTTGAAAAAACAAATGGGACAGAGTAATAACTAACAAGGCAAGATTTCATAAGGTGTACCTGGCAAATCCCAGGGTTCGCATTTGTAGAGATCGACCTCGGGGATAATGTCGAGCTCAATCTTGCGGAAGTTTATCTTCCTCTTAAGGTAGTAGGCGACGAGTTCCTCATCAGTTGGATGAAAGCGGAAGCCCGGTGGCAAACTCATAGAAGCCATCTTCCTTAATCGCTACCTTCTCTAAATCGACCCTTCTACTAAAGGAATGAGAACCAGCACCAGCCTTCTATCCAAAAAAATAAGATCAGCTCGTTCACCAACTATGTATGTACACAATCTACTTGTTAATGGCTATGTACAAACCCTGCAATTAACTATGCAACAGACAATACTTGCATTTAAGATTGAATCAATTACGTCATGAACAAATTACTTATACATCATGGAGAGAGAGAAAGAGAGAGAGGGAGAGACCTTAGAGAGGATGAATAGGCGTTGATTGGGACAAGCATGCATTGGAATGAGATGGTTGCCCTTGAAGGGGTTTTAAGGCGAACGGGACAAAAAGGAGGGGACCCACAAACTCCTTTTTCGTTGTCTTTCCTTAATCTAATTTAATTGAGCCTTTTTTCTGTACTATTTGCACTCCCCAACTTAGGTTTCCATCTCTCTATACTTCCAGCAGAAGAAACAGCAAAGGCAGATAGGAGACCATCCACCCATGCGATAGGAATATACAAGTCTTGAGGAATGATAGAACTTCAATGGCCAACAGAGCCACCATCGGCCAATTCTATAAGAGATGGGAATATATCCATCCCGTTCTTCTTTCCTTGCCGTCTATCAATAACAATCCATGTTTCCAATCAGTATTGGCCATCTCAAACGCCAAAAAAGTGCACTAAAAAGTTGGCTGCCCAAAAGTCTCATTAACCATGAAAATTGTAATCAGATGGGAAGGTCACTAGAGAATCTGAATCGGCATGGCGTGCAGGGTCCCGCGTAGAAAATGGTATATCTACTTCATCATCTGCCCCAAGGAAGAGGAGGATCCATGCTGCAAGCAAACACCATCTTCCTTTCTTTAAATGGAAAGCTCCCTTCTTAATTGTAAGTAGTTGGAAATGAGACAATCAGAGATGTTTCGTTTCTTGTTTGTTTACTCATTAGTGAAACAAAGAATATTATAGGGCAATTATCAAAAAAAAGAATATTATAGGGCATGCAACCGAAAGGTAGCCGCTCCTCGCCATCTTTTGCGTCCTTCACCGATTGGGTGCTCAAATGTCATGGCCGGAAAGGCTTTGGATCCGTAATTTTGCAGCATTAATCCTTTTCATTTCACTGCCATTAATATCGTGAGGCCCAAGGAGGAGAACCTATTGAGACAGTAGGCAGCCGTATTTCCTATGTAAAGCAAGGCTCCCTTTTGTTTGAGACTCGTCCATAGCCCACCTCATTTTTTCCTGGGAGATTTACATCTTTTTTTTCTTTTGCTACAATATAAAGTAAATCTGGAAACACAAATAGAGCACTCAACTTTATATTATGTTATCGTATTACTTTTCTTGGTCGGTTTATTTTATTTCGTTTTCCTCATTTATAAAAGGGGGAGTTGTCAATAGAAAAGAGAAAAAATAGTTAGTGGACGAAAATAACTTTTTCCACATCAAAATTTTCCGCTGCCTTCTCACCTACGATGCCTTGCCCTTGACCGTTTTCTAATCAGCGTCCACTTGGCAATGGCGGGGGCCTTTCAACCAACAAGGCCGCAACTTTTTGGTCAGGGCTTTTTACATATTACCTGGCGCCAAGTATGGTTTTATCATATTACCTGGTTTTTCTCGTGACTTCTCATATGACCTGGAATCGGCACCTAGAGTACCGAAAATGCCCTTCTTTTAAGGTTTTTATGCATTTTGTATCCGAAATGCTTCATTCTTCCCAAAATTAACGATTTACAGGATCATCAAGTTGGGGAAGAAGATATTCCGGTAAAGATCCATCCATAATCGCAGTTCAAACCATCGCCGGCACTGTCCAACCCGAAAAAAAAAATTCATGCTAAAAAACTGTAAAAACAGCGGGAAAGACGAAAAAAATCTATGATGAATGGATTTTGATGTAAGAGCAGTGGGAAAGCCCTCCCAACTACAAAAATTAAGATCTACATGTAAAGAAACACATATAAAGATCACCCATTGGTGTTCGACTGCTCCTGGACATGAAATAAAAGGATAAAAATGGGCAAAAACGTGAAATACTCGTCGGCGGGCGACAAGTTCCATTTATATATCTTTCTGTGATACTAATGAGGTGGAAGAGGAGGAAAAATAAGGAAGAACAAAAAAAAATGGGCAAAAACGGATAAAAAATGAGCAAGTTATGACATTTTGAAGATTGACATTTTGAAGATTGTCGACGACACGACTTGATTCAAGTCGTGTACTATGCAACACGACTTGAATTCAAGTCGTGTTGCATATAACACGACTTAGATTCAAGTCGTGTTGCATAGTACACGACTTAAATCAAGTCGTGTCGTCGACAACACGATAAATGACAATCTTCAAAATGTCATAACTTACTCATTTTTTATCCGTTTTTGCCCATTTTTTTTTGTTCTTCCTTATTTTTCCTCCTCTTCCACCTCATTAGTATCACAGAAAGATATATAAATGGAACTTGTCGCTCGCCGACAAGTATTTCACGTTTTTGCCCATTTTTATCATTTCACTTTCTTCTTTCTTATTATTTTTTCTTCTTTTTCCATCCTATATCTTTCTATGATACTAATGAGGTGGAAGAGGAGGAAAAATAAGGAAGAACAAAAAAAATGTGCAAAAACGGATAAAAAATGAGCAAGTTATGACATTTTGAAGATTAACATTTTGAAGATTGTCGACGACACGACTTGATTCAAGTCGTGTACTATGCAACACGACTTGAATCCAAGTCGTGTTATATGCAACACGACTTAAATTTAAGTCGTGTTGCATATAACACGACTTGGATTCAAGTCGTGTTGCATAGTACACGACTTGAATCAAGTCGTGTCGTCGACAACACGATAAATGACAATCTTCAAAATGTCATAACTTGCTCATTTTTTATCCATTTTTGCCCTTTTTTTTTTGTTCTTCCTTATTTTTTCCTCCTCTTCCACCTCATTAGTATCACAGAAAGATATATAAATGGAACTTGTCGCTCGCTGACAAGTATTTCACGTTTTTGCCCATTTTTATCATTTCACTTTCTTCTTTCTTATTATTTTTTCTTCCTTTTCCATCCTATATCTTTCTATGATACTAATGAGGTGGAAGAGGAGGAAAAATAAGGAAGAACAAAAAAAAATTGGCAAAAACGGATAAAAAATGAGCAAGTTATGACATTTTGAAGATTGATATTTTGAAGATTGTCGACGACACGACTTGATTCAAGTCGTGTACTATGCAACACGACTTGGATATGCAACACGACTTGAATTTAAGTCGTGTTGCATATAACATGACTTGGATTCAAGTCGTGTTGCATAGTACACGACTTGAATCAAGTCGTGTCGTCGACAATCTTCAAAATATCAATCTTCAAAATGTCATAACTTGCTCATTTTTTATCCGTTTTTGCCAAATTTTTTTTGTTCTTCCTTATTTTTCCTCCTCTTCCACCTCATTAGTATCATAGAAAAATATATAAATGGAACTTGTCGCTCGCCGACAAGTATTTCACGTTTTTGCCCATTTTTATCATTTCACTTTCTTCTTTCTTATTATTTTTTTTTCTTTTTCTATCCTATATCTTTCTATGATACTAATGAGGTGGAAGAGGAGGAAAAATAAGGAAGAACAAAAAAAAATGGGCAAAAACGGATAAAAAATGAGCAAGTTATGACATTTTGAAGATTGATATTTTGAAGATTGTCGACGACACGACTTGATTCAAGTCGTGTACTATGCAACACGACTTGAATCCAAGTCGTGTTTATACAACACGACTTAAATTCAAGTCGTGTTGCATATAACACGACTTGGATTCAAGTCGTGTTGCATAGTACACGACTTGAATCAAGTCGTGTCGTCGACAACACGATAAATGACAATCTTCAAAATGTCATAACTTGCTCATTTTTTATCCGTTTTTGCCCATTTTTTTTCGTTCTTTCTTATTTTTCATCCTCTTCCACCTCATTAGTATCATAGAAAGATATATAAATGGAACTTGTCGCCCGCCGACGATTATTTCACGTTTTTGCCCATTTTTATCCTTTTATTTCATGTCCAGGAGCAGTCGAACACCAATGGGTGATCTTTATATGTGTTTCTTTACATGTAGATCTTAATTTTTGTAGTTGGGAGGGCTTTCCCACTGCTCTTACATCAAAATCCATTCATCATAGATTTTTTTTTGTCTTTCCCGCTGTTTTTACAATTTTTTGGCATGAAATTTTTTTTTCGGGTTGGAAGGCGCCGGCGATGGTTTGAACTGCGATTATGGATGGATCTTTGCCGGAATATCTTCTTCCCCAACTTGATGATCCTGTAAATCGTTAATTTTGGGAAGAATGAAGCATTTCGGATACAAAATGCATAAAAACCTTAAAAGAATGGCATTTTCGGTACTCTAGGTGCCGAATCCAGGTCATATGAGAAGTCACGAGAAAAACCAGGTAATATGATAAAAACATACTTGGCGCCAGGTAATATGTAAAAAGCCCTTTTGGTCATGATGGTCTAGGTTGCGATTAGTGCGATTATTCACCCTAAAACTAAAACCTAGGACGAAGTGTGGATATTGAGGTTATAAAAATAAAAATTTACAAAATAATATATATTAAAATAAAAAATAACCAATCGAGAAAGAGGTAAATTTATTTTTCGATCTAATTATCTGACATGTCACGCAGGTGCTAGCGTAGCGCTAGCCATGTGCGGTCTTTTTTTTTTACCCTGACCTGAAAGGCGTCATTCAAAGCGACACCTTCTCCTTGTAATAAAAAATGCATTGTTTCAACTGACGTCTTATATTTTCTTAGCTTTTTTGAAAAAAGCGTCATTGGAACCGACGTTTTCCTCTTATAGTGCAGAAAAATATCGTTTGAACTAACCCCTTACATTTTGTTAGCTTTTCCAGAAAGACGTTACTTGAAGTGACGTCTTCCCCTTGTAATGAGGAAAGGTTTCGTTTCAATTGACGCCATATATTTTGTTAGTTTTTTTAGAAATGTATCATTCAGAATGACATTTTAACATACCATAACGGAAAAAATTTGTCCAAAAAGTCTATACTTTGAATATGTTGCTTGAAATGACGTTTTATCCTTATGTGCTTTGAAGGCGTCGTTTAAAGTCAAGCCTTCATCTTTTATAATCCAAAGACAACGATATAACTTGCAAATTTTTGAAAAACTTGATAACACAATATAATCAATATGAACGAAAAATAAATTATGTAAAATACATAAGTTTAAACCATCTATTTACTCAGTAAACTCTTCCAAATTAACTTAATAACACAAATAAATTAAGATGTATCTTCCAAGTTTAAATAAAATATATATAATAAGATAATACAAATGCTCAGTCAACTCTACTTCCCCCTACTCTTATCTCGTCCTTGTCCTTGTGCTCGAACTGGAATCTGTTCAGGCTTGACATCAAGTATATGATCTAAACATGCAACTAAAGACGAATATGCCTAACGTAAAATAACACGAAGTGCACGCTGTCGCTTAATATATACTTTCGAAGAATGGGACATCTCAACTAGATCAAAGAAGTCGTGTTGGCTGATGATGTCAAAAGGTCAAGCGAATTTGATATACATTGAGAAGCCTCAGAAGAATGAGAACCATGCAGTCCCGGAATCTCTGTCATAACTGACTGAGGCAACGCCAAGCTCGCAAGAACATTTATAGTGGTTTCGCGTATCATCTAACATGCCACTAGCAAGCTCTCATAAGAATGCTCCACCAAAGTTGCATCTAACTGAGCGACTGTCTATCTCGCACAAGTAAGCTAGAAGGAAAAAAGAAAATATTTTAACTACATGCATACAATGATGGTGAATTAAAACAAATAGGAAGTAAGAGATACTAACTAAAGTTTGCTTAATGTCGCCCCTGGGCTAATATAACATCTTTTATTCATGCACGGGTGGTAGGATAATTCTCCTAATGATCTTCAAGTACCGCTTAATGCAGGCATTATCAGCATCTCGCTCAGTTATGGCAAGCTCCCCTGAACAAGAGTGGTCCTCCCTTCGTTTCATCTAGTAATATAGGTCGCATGATATGACCTCCAATCAAAATTTGACTAGCCCCGACGCGAATATCGCTCAATGAACTCCACAACATAAGGGGGGAAATTTACTCTAACCCAAACTGCAACATAACACGATCTAGAACATGCATCTCTACATTCTCAAAGCATATAAGTGGCATCCTAGATAGCCACACATATACATCATCGGTATAATCATCTTCCTCATTGATGCATGTACTCTCCGTGGGCAGTTAGGGTATTGGCACATTCTTGTGTACTGTGTCGGACTTGTACTGTAGCGATCGAAATTTCTATATATTATTAAGGTAAAATTGTCTTGTTAATTGGGAGTAATTTTGAATTCTAGAATTTTCATTAAAAGTCAAAATTTGAAGTTTTTCCGTCAGACCGATCGATCGCCTTCAAACGGCATCGATCGGGAGACGATCGATCGTTTTTGTAAGGCATCGATCGCAAGACGATCGATCGCGTATACGGACCGATCGATCGCCGGTGGTTTTGCGTTTCCCGAGGCAATTCCGTTGGGAAACATCTTGGGCTGATTTTGGGGTATTTCTTTGGGACGTGTCATGCCTGATTTGCCTAGTTTAGGGGTTCTAAACGTGGTAATTGAGTTGGAGTCAAAACCCTAATTGATACTCAATTGGGAATCAAGATAATGAGGGATTTAATTTGGCTAATTAAAGTATATTTGAGATATGGGTTGGACGCCCCTTTTGGGAGTTTGAAGTGGCCTTCCTTGCTGGTGTTTGGCGCCAAGTGAAGCCCTCAAAGGATTGCTTTTTACTTGGTAAGTTACATTAGTAATTGGGTAAGTTTTTGAGAGAAGACAAAATCCTACCTTATTGCAATTTAAACAGAAAATCTTGGGGTTAGAGGAGATCGTGCTGGTGATTTTGGGAAAGGCTGGGATGATTCTTGGCCCTTGGATGAAGCGGAGATGGATGGTGGGGAGCAAAGGGCATGAATTATTTAAACCAAATTTGAGAGGGTCGGCCATCCCTTTTGGGAACCGGCAGCCCTCTCTTCCATTACGTGGTGTTTCCTCCCCAATTTCCACATCCTCCCCCTTCCCTCTCAACGACCAGAAGGCCTCTCCTCGTGGTGTGTGCCAAAGGTGTGCGTCGGTTCGTGTGGAGATCGCAAGGAAGCGAGTTTGAATCCGAACCGGTTGACGTGCAATTAGTACCGGTTCATCGGTAAGATGTTCTTTTTCTCACAGCATGTTCTCATTAAAATTTTGATCTTTTATGGAGTACCACGTTCTGATGTTGTGTGTGTTATGAGCGTCCTTATTGTCCTAGTTTAATTGTTCTATTTGCTGAAATCTATGCAATTAATGATATACCGATTGATTTCTTAATGTGAATCTTCCATGCACAATTCGATCAAGGCGTCCCTGACAGTGTGAGTTTATTTCGACTCATGTGAGTCATGTATCTGATGTCTAATATTGAGTATTGTTCTCTGATTTGTGTAGATGAAGGTCTGTTTATGAAAAGTTGTCTTCTTTCTTATTATTAGTCACCCGATCTCACATTTTTCTATGTATCGACCTAATTGACCTATTAATTGGTGTAATTCTTGTGTTTCTCATCCAAAAGCAGCAAGCTTTCAGAGGTAAATCTACTGGTTTGGTGCGTCCTTATGTGTCACAAGCCGTGTTTCTTGGTTTTGTTTTGTGTCCGGATAAAGTTGTCTACTTTATGTAGTGTTTACCGTAATTGATGTGGTATATAGGTAATAAGACTATCTAAAAGAGATTAATGGATGTACTAACAAGATGAACGTGATAATACTTAAGAGTCATTGTTCGTGGACCTTAAGACCTCTGTCATTAAGTCTGACCTGAAGCCTAAGTGTCCGGGAAAGGTTGTCTAGTTTGCCGGTTAATGAATCCTTAAGGCTATGATGTAAAACAGTTTTAAAAAAGGGGTTACTAGGTGAGTTAATACATGATTAATGGTCTGACCAGAAGCTAATAAAGGCCTAATGTAAGAGGGTTTTAAGTCTAAAAGACCTTAGTTGTGATTAGAATTAGTAACAACAAGTGAAAGTCGGATTATTACTTAGTGTAGTGCTCTCGGCCAGGATGTATCCTGCGCTGACAGACTGCATTCAAAAATTCATAACTAATTATAGAAAATTCAGAAAAATATTCTGTAAAGTTGGTTATGATCTACAGACATGGGGCTGTCTGTTATAAAAATTTCAGGGATGTACAGGTTCTGTGTAGACTGGTGGATCTCCGGGAATGGAGCTGTTGTGTCCATAACAGTGTCCTTTCACGGTGATTAAATAAAACGCTATGCTAAAACTATATCTAAATATATATATACATATATTATTATTATATAACATAAGGAGGGTACTATGGTGTAAGAATTCCAGAGGGTACTTATGATATTAATATGTGTGGAGTATTGTCTCTTTTCCAAATGTAGTGGTCATCTCTGTCTTTGCTCGCGGTGCCTAACATCGCGCATCTTCGATCTCTTGAAACCCTGATATTAGATTAGGGTTATTCATTTCAATTCTACCATTAAAGTTTTTGGGACATCGATTCAGAAGTCTTGCGTTCCAGGGATAATCTTGATTGTAATAGTGCATGGTGATGACGATGACAGAGTCTACACCGAAGAGTTCGGTTCGAGTCAGCTCGTGCATAGGCACAAACCGATTGTTAGTTAAATCTCTTGAGAGTCAGTCACTGTTGAATGCTGAGAATTTCATTATACTCCTTCGAGAGTCTAATTTCTGAAATTATTAATTCACGAGAATACCCTTGTTTGTGGTTAGACAAACCCAGTTCCATGTAAACTGTTTCTCCACTAAGAACTTTGTTGAACACTCTTAGGTTGGATCATAGTATGCTCACGAGCCATAGCTAGACCCAGAGTGGTCTCCGATGATTATGAACCTCTGTAGTTCAGTCGAGTACGGCAATGCGTGCGCTTTAGATTGTTAGACATTACGGAAGGTCTGCAATCTCTGCCCATTGTGCCCGTAAGCACCGATGGGGCCAGCATCCCTAGACGCTTGGCCGGGTTCCTACGAAGAACCTCTAGGATGTTCTGGTATTGAAGTCCATAGAGGAAGTGGACTGATCAGAGAGCAGAATTGACATCTTCGACACTATGGTTGTCCATATCAGACAGTTTGTTCATCTCCTTACTCGTTGGAAGTCTGGAGTTATATTAATTATTATGATTCATTTCACCTTGATCAATGAGGTATTTTGAGTATTGTATCTTTTCCGGGTAAGTATCATTTACGTCATGATTCCTGAGTTATCGAACCTGCTTGTTGTTGGTTCCCTTTGTGTCTGTTCTTCTGTGAGTTTTTCTAGCATCCTACTGAGTATTTCTTTTGGAATACTCACGCATCTTTCGATGCAGGGCGTAAGGCTGAAGAGGTGTGATCAGCATACTCGTGACTTGGAGGTTGGTGCTCGTGGAAGTCGTGAAGACTAGTTAGCGTAGAACTTATTTTATTGATGTTAGTGGATATTTTTGATTTTTGGTTAATTTGTGGCCTGCGTGTCACTTGCTTTATTTATTTGCTTTCGTGGAATTATTTGAATTGGTTAAATTGGTTGTTTTTTTAGGTAATGGAACAATTGTTTACGTCATGTTGATTCGGCTATTCCCGCATATGTGTATGGGATTTATGTTGAGGAATCGAGTATTCGGTCCGTCCCAGATTTGTAACCCTGTTACCTTCAATGGCTTATCGCTTCCGCGTATTTTGGGGTTGGAAATTTGGGGCGTGACATGTACGCAACACTTTGTAGCGAACATCATGCGTAATTGAAAACAAACTCACTACGTGGATAAATTCACATTTATTGGGGAATATTTGCCCTACATATATTCCTTCGTCAAAGCATGCCTCCTCATACAAACCCTAATTAATTACCTCATCTATTTCCTCGTTTGTGATTTGCGCATATGACAGCTCCTCCTAATATGGCAACTTCTCCTCGAAGTCATCCAAGTTATCTGTAGCAACTGCGTTGTCCACCAAATCATCTCCCTCGTTATCAACCATCTCGTTGACATTCTTCTCTCCTCGTATGACGTCAACATCATTAGCTGCCGAATTATATATCTCTTCATCATTGACCATCGTCTTCTTCGTCACTAATTTCACCATTTTCCCAACCGCTTGAACCAGTGTAAGCATAGGGGGGTTATGAAATGAGGTTTGTGTACCAAACCATTCACCAACTTGTGTCTTGCCAAAACTCATAGCTTTATGAGCATGAGATATGTGCATAATTTATTCCAAAGAAAACTAATAACATCAATAAGAAGTCATCAAACAAAACGTAAGTTGAATGGTTAAACTATATTTTCATAATAAACTTACCTCCAACTAGGCAAAAGTTGGGGTTTGTTGTACACAAGTGTGATAGACAAATCATCTTCTTCATTATCGACCACAAGCATTCCCTTCAACCTTCTACTCGACATATTTCTTCGAGAACTCCTACTTATGCTTTCGCCATCATTTGTAAAGCTAGGCATTTCTGGCCTCTTATTCTACAAATAGCTCGAATGTATACACACGAGGTGAAAGATAGAGCATTTGTTGCATAGAGTTGTCATTCTCAATTGGTAGTACGTACAGTGGTCGTTGTTCCAAAAAGAGGCATATTACACTTAATACAAATTTTTTAGATTATTTAGTCTCATCTAATTTTCTTTGCCTCATGCATCTTTAATTCCTCATAAGTGATTGGCTTACGAATAAACAATCTTACGATTTCACCACCTTCGTATTCACATCTATCGATTGCAATTCTCCCACTATGCCTTAGAACAAACAGAATCATTTCTTCTGTCATCTCTACTCACAAAATCTTTAATAAACAGTAACAAAATACTACTAAAATTGATTTTTTAAACAAGAAATCAAATGAAAAAGGAGGGTTTGCAAATAAATACAACTCAATATGAATGCTTAATTTTTTAATAATAATGAATGCCTACTACATGATTTCAAATAAACTACACGCATGAAAAATGACAAAATACACTCATCAACAAAATGTAACTATTTTGGTAAACAATCACCTATTTGATGAAATGCTAGAGCCAAATCAATCATAAATGATCAATTATTTGCTAGAATGTATGCATGCATTTAAACTGTGATTGAGAGATTTAGATTTTATTAACTGCATACATAGGAGGCAAAAGGAGGTCGGAGGCGCAATCACGTAGCGGTAGATGGAGTTGGACGTGGACGTGGACTGGAGAAGAAAGCGAGTCAAATGGTGAGAGCGATTTGGTGTTGGGGGAGGTGGAGGAAGGGCGGGGCGAAGGAGCCGGAGAAGATAAAGGAGGTGTGCGAGGCGACGGAGCAGGAGAAGAGAGAGGAGGTGGAGGAAGGGCTCAGTCGGATTTTTCGACCGAGACCTAAAGGAGGAAGTAGGGATTTAAAACAAACCTAAAATGAATGCATCATTCCGGATGACGCCTTACAAACAAAATATAAGGCGTAAGTTGAAACGAGACATTTCCTCATTTCAAGTGACGCATTTTTGGACAATCTACAAAATGTAAGGCGTCAGTTGAAACGATGCCTCTCATCACTACAAGAGGAAAGCGTCCAGTGACGCCTTTCCAAAAACCTAAAAAATTGTAAGGTGTCAGTTGAAACGATGTCTTCTTTCATTACAAGAGGAAGGCGTTCTTCCAGTGATGCATTTTGGGTCACGGTAAAAAAAACGTGCAGGGCTAGCGCCACGCTAGTGCCTATGTGGCATGTCAGATAATCGGATCGGGAAATAAGTCTCCCTCTTTCCTAATCAGTTATTTTTTATTTTAATATATATTATTTGATAAATATCCTTTATATAAACCTAACCCCCACTTTTGTGCGGGCAATTGTGCTATATAATCTCCCTATGGGTTACGATAAAAAAAAATTATCCCCTCCTCTAGGTTGATGATTTGATGGTTAAGGGTAAAATCCCGTGTTTGTCACCCTTTGTTAGTGAAACTATAGTGCAACCTTGGCCTTGTGAACATCCCTAAAATACCAGGGCCAAGGGGCTCACACCTGGCCTTCGCTTCAGTTGGCGCTAGAGGAGGAGGCAGAGACCAAAAAAGCTCATCTTAATATGAGCAATGGCCACCGCTCTATATCAAGTTTCATAGGAGCCTATGAGATTATCTAACAACAAAGAGCAATCTCAATTTTCAAATACTATCCACATACATTCAAAAAGATAGACAAAATTACTTGAGATACTTTTGTACAAGGTTTTTAAAACGGACCGGTCATCGACCCAGATTGATAATCGGTCCGGTTGGACCACGGTCGAACCGGATTGACCCGGTATTTAATGTTAGGAGTGAAACCCACCTTAAATATATGATCAACATATATTTTATCCATTATTAACGTCAAAATTTATGTAGCCTAGTTGGTTAAGAATGTGGGTAACTTATATATAAGTCTCCATTTCGAATCTTGTTGTAGGCAATTTTATTTTCACCAAAAAAAAATACCGTGACTCAATCAAATTCCGGGGCGGACCGGTCCGATTCGGCGGTTTAACGGGTCAACTGGCCGGTTCGGAAAAAAATCGGCCGGCTCAATTGACCGGGCCGGTTCTCCGCGGTCCAGTCGGGTTTTGAAAACCATGCTTTTGTATCTCCATTGTTTTTTTGTAAAACATTGTATAGTGAAATCATGAGCAAGATGGCATAACCCTCGATGACTCGTTTGTACCTGAAATTTTGGGTCTTTCAGCAGGCTTGAAAAATATTTGGATGTCAAAAGGTAAAAATGTCTTAGTAAAAGGAAGCTTTCACAAATTATCCAAAAAAAACTCTTCCATAATTTTTCTCCTTTCAGCATGAAAAATGTTAAATACACACTGCTGAAAGTTTTTTCACCTTTGAAATCTTTTTACGCCAAACACACCTGCCTTTCTCGCCTTTTCACGTTGAAAAATTTCAGCCCTCACACCAAACATCATGATCTATCAAAAGCAGACTGGTCCAACTCCCAAGTGCCATCTCCTCAAACTCAAAACCTACAGCCCAATGAGCCAATGCAAAGAATAAAGCAGCACTAAAAAAGCCCATTCCATTCATCCTACACTCCTATTAACCTTCGCCTGCTTCCACGCAGCAAGCTAGCTCACTCCACCGGTACAACCCAAATCCCGAAAATGCCCTTCTCCATCGTCCTCGTCCTCCTGCTCCTGCTCCTGGGTCGAGGCGCCCACGGGTACTCGCCGCTAAGCGAGTGGCGGCCGGCGAGAGCCACCTACTACGCGTCGGCGGAGCCGGGCGACCCGGTGGGAGGCGCCTGCGGGTACGGCGACCTGGTGAAGGCTGGCTACGGGATGGCGACGGCGGCGCTGAGCGGGACGCTGTTCGAGCACGGGGCGATCTGCGGGGCCTGCTTGGAGATCCGATGCGTGGAGGACCTCCGGTGGTGCATACCGGGCACCTCCATCATCGTCACCGCCACCAACTTCTGCGCTCCCAACTACGGCCTCCCCGGCGACGCCGGCGGGCACTGCAACGCCCCCAACCGCCACTTCGTCATGCCCATCGCCGCCTTTGAGAAGATCGCCGTCTGGAAGGCCGGCAACATGCCCGTCCAGTACCGCAGGTCAGTCTGAATTTACACGATTGCCCTTTCTGTTCTGTCGGTGCTGCAGAGCGCCGGAAAACCGTTTGTCCAATGGTGGGAACAGTGAAAGGCCGAAATTGGGCTTGAGGTTCTTTTATTTGGATCTTTGCTTACTTTAAGCTTCAGTTTCTGATAAAGGGCATCTGGCCTGTGGGACAAGATGATCTTTCCAGCCAGAATCTATTCCAAGTTGAGCCAAAATTGCAGTGTAGTTCTGCCATGGCCGGTGGCCACCACCTGTTTGTAGAAAGTAGAAGTCCCCCACCATATTCGCATGCTGTGCATTTGGTCTCTATGTTTGACTCATTTAGGTCATTCATGTCTTTTTCTAGTTCAAACTACCAAACCCAGATTTAACTTGGTTAGTAAGGATTTTGTTACTAATACTAGCAATTGCTTTATGATATTAGTTGTTCAATTTGATTTCTTTTATGGGGTGGGAACAAAATGGCCAGGAATTTCCCGTCTATATGCATACGGTGCACCAGCCAGCATGCGTAGACTCTCGGGCCACGTGATTTTGATCGCAAGGCTGACTTTAATACAGGGGACCCGCCCCTTCCACACGAGAGCCAGTGGATCGTGATCCAACGGCTCGCTCGAGGTGTGTATATATTTGTGAGCCGACATTGTAACCTTTTCCCTTCAAATATCCTCCCTCAGTCGGACTTTCATATGCATTTGTTTTTTCCAAAATGAATTAAAGTAATCTAATTTTGGAAACCAAATGTATCTAGGAGTATGATACAATGGTTTAATGTGATTTTTTTATATACTGGTCATTTTTAATCTAAAAATTCCGTTCATTTGAAAAAAACTGTATCTATTAAAAGTAACCGGAGGGAGGAATTGTTCAATGAGATTTCTATGGGGTAGGGGTGATGAAATTGTCAGGAACAATTGCATAACTATGGTACATCTGATAATTTTATGTTGTTTCTTAGTTACAAATCCAAGGTCCTGCTTGATTAACAATGATTGATTTCAAAAGTAACTTCATTTCTTGATGGAGTGGTGGCGATTACATGGGCAGGATCAAGTGCATAAAGGAAGGCGGGATCCGATTCAGCATTAATGGGGCGGGTTGGTTCTGCTCGGTGCTGGTAAGCAACGTGGCCGGGGCCGGGGATGTGGTGGCGGTGAAGGTGAAGGGCTCCCGGACTGGGTGGCTCCCCATGGGCCGCAACTGGGGACAGAACTGGCACGTGACCGCCGACCTCAAGAACCAACCCCTCTCCTTCGAGGTCACAACCAGCGATGGCACCCTCCTCACCTCCTACAATGTCGCCCCCAAGGATTGGATGTTTGGCCAGACCTTCATCGGCAAGCAGTTCCCTTCCTAAACGAAGCATTCGATATTTATCTTACAGAAGAAGCAAAGCAAAGCAAACACAAAAAGACAATGAGCGAGAATATGATTGTGGGTTTGTAATTTGTATTGGTTTTGCCTCATCATGTAATTCTGTGGTGGGCATTGGCGGACATGCTAATATTTTGGGAAATTGGTGGTGTCAATTCGTTTTACGAATTGCTATTCAGTGGACGAAATCTGGAGTCTTATGTAGATGCTTTGTCGAAACTTTACAAACGAGTTGTGATTTATTGTACTCCCTGCATACACTTTTAATTGAGACAATTACCACAATATACATTATAAAATTTGATGATACCATTCTTAAATATTTTATAGCCAAGTGACCGGAGACGGCAATGATAAACACCTACCAACAACCCGGTCAAGAAAATTAAGGCTTTTACTCATCTCAATAAAATTGACAAGGAGTATAAATAATTTCAAATGCAATAATACGCCACTGTTATGACCCTATTAGGATTAGAACTAGAATTACAATTAAGATTAATCTACTCTTAGGTCAATTAAGAGTATAATTTAGAGTCTATCCCATGTCAAATAAGATTATGACTTAAGAGCCTATAAATATGTAAAAAGGTCTTTCCTACTCCATAATCACATATCAATGAAGTTTTAATTTATTTTATGTATTTTATTTTCTTAGTTATAGATATATTCCTCTATAAATTATCATATAAATTACAGTCTACATCATTAGTATCAAAACATAATCAAAATTTGATGCACATGATAAAAAATTTACCAATTTAAAGAACTCAATCACAGATATCGCAGACCGTCAGCAAACAAACAACCAATCGCCATTTGAAGAGCTCCTGCATCACTTGTCTATGTCCACGACTCCGTATTACCCCACTGGCACACCGTTTGGCCAATCTCTTTTACCGTAGGCTGCAACTATGACTCCACCACCACTAAAATCATCACCTTTCTGTCAACCAAAGCACTTCAAAGCCGAGCCAGCACCGCCACCAATTTCCGACATCAACCTCAACAGTAGCAACAACAAAGACGAATTCGGCTGTACAAGGCCCGCCTCGCCGGACACCAAGGAAGGTTCTGGTAAGACACAAGCCATCGACGACAGCTTTATTATAAAGCTGGAATAGTTCATAATATCCAGCTTTATTATGAACTATTCCATCCATAAAGAAGAAAGAAAGATCAAATCATAAAATTAAAATACTTGGCATTAAAAATATGTGAAATTCTATTTCTGATTTGTAGACCCAAAAGATCCAGAAATTTACATACGTTCAAGTCAACATCAACATTAGTCACATTCCCAGATTCATCACCCAACAACCCAGAAAAAAAGAGCTACAGAGAGAAGAAAGAGGAAAATAAAGCCTAAGCATTCTATAGCCCATCCCAAAATCCCCAAATTCCCACCCTCCATCAGGATATTCACGAAGACCAGACGATCGCTTAACCACCGAAGCCATAGAGGGTCCTGCCCTGGCGCTTGAGTGCATAGACCACATCCATTGCGGTCACCGTCTTCCTCCTGGCGTGCTCGGTGTAGGTGACAGCGTCGCGGATGACGTTCTCCAAGAAGATCTTGAGCACGCCGCGAGTCTCCTCGTAAATCAGCCCGGAGATACGCTTGACACCCCCACGGCGAGCCAGGCGGCGGATGGCCGGCTTGGTGATGCCCTGGATGTTGTCCCGGAGGACCTTCCGGTGGCGCTTGGCCCCGCCCTTGCCCAGCCCCTTGCCGCCCTTGCCTCTCCCCGACATCGCTCCTTCAAATTAACCAAAACTGATTTCTGTGATTTGAAAGACGAATGCGAGTGGATGTGCCTAGCTTGCCTCGTCCGGGGTATTTATAGGAGGCGCTGAATTTTGAAAGTTTGGCGGGGTTTGGCGCTGCGATCCGCGGCTGATGGAAGTGGAACGTCTGATTGGATATAGACGATCGGAAATTTACCGTGGACTATGGTGCGGATTATTGACGTGGGCGACGAGTTGTGCTTTTTCCTTGGGCTTTCGTGTGTGAGGCTGTGGGCGGACGGTATCACGTGCGAATTTGGTTGCCGTGGAGTTGTACAACAGGCGGGCCACGTCACTTTTCTGACAGTTATTGGAGGCATCGATAGACGGTGTACCTTGTGGGAGATGTAATGTAATATTGTAGGGCCCGGAGCAATGGCCTCCTAAGTTAAGATTATCAATCTCTCGGATCAATTGCACACACGGCCTGTTGGTGCCCTTACCTGTTTTGCTAGCAAACAACTTCAGTACATCACTGCCCATAGGCCTTGTGCGTCGTCGATCTTAGAGATTGACGGCTCTGACAAAGTGGGAATTTACGTGGCAATGCTAGGGTAAATAATTTCTAGACAATTTTGGGCGGTAGATTATGAGGACAACTTTTCGCTACATTGGTAGGACTAGCACACATGTTACGTTACGGGAGAACGCTTATTATGGTTGCCATGCCTCTCCTAGTCGGGTCACAAAAACTCATACACCTCTTGTTATAAAAAGAAAAACAACACTTACTAGATACAGATTAGTGATCCACCTATCAGTTAAGGTAGTTTACATGTTGAAGATTGCTAGTCTCAAAATGAATAGTTCAACTTCATTTCAGTACAAAACTCCATTTATACAACTGCTTTAATCTGCTTAATTCATTATTATCTGTATGATTTTGAGAATTGTTATGTGAACGTTAAGTTATATGTCGAGGGAGGAGATTAATTGAGGGTTGACACTATCTCCACTTGAAAATAGGAATTGGGTATGTTATTTTGCTGAAGAGGCACTCTATCAACAAGAAAAGAATCCCTTTGGGCACTTTATTGATGATAGAATCCCTTTTGGCATTGGTTTTAGCAGCAGCGGAGGGCCAAAAATAAAGTCAACCAAGATGTGTGCATTTCGGTGTTTCTTGTCATAAATCATAATAGGTGATATTGGGAGGCTGTATGACACCTTTTCCCATATTGATAGTCCCATTTTGAGAAACAAAATGGGCTCAGTGTGGAATGGAGGGAGAATTACACTGAATAAACCTACCTGGGATAGGCCACACAAGATATTGAATATTAGAAATATTATAGGAAAATTGTATAGCTACAAGAACTTGAAATGCCCTTTCAATCATAGAGTGTGTAAGTAAGGGGCCGTTTGGGGCGTGATTATTGCAAAAATATCTAGACTGGATATTGGATATATATTGTAGCATCCATGTGGATTTTTTCATCCAGCTGAAACACCCCGTGAGGTATTTCAGCTGGATATATAAAATATCCAGATGCTTTGCTTTTAATCACGCCCCAAACGGCCCCTAAATAATGAAGATAGGTGGATGAATAAACAACTTGAGAAATAGTGGACCACGTAAGCCGAAATAAGTATTGAGCTACATGCAGACGGGCAAGTATACGGTAATACAAACATGAAATGTTATACCAATTAATTAATTATACATTATTTTGTGCGGAAAAAGCATACATAGTAATTACATGTTTTCTTATTTCTGGGCATATCCTCTTCTGGAAGTTGGGTGCCCAGTAATTTTTGCTTGATGTGTGGAAGGTACACATGAAGAACTTTAGATGGATGTTCTTGCCACATAAAACTGTGCCCATCGGGCTTTTCGGTATTTGGCACTAGGCTTGAGAAGAAAACCAACTGCAACATTTACAATGGTAAGGCAAAAAAACTAGAACATTTTACATATCTATAAGAAAATATAATTAAACTGCCTTGCAAAAGTTGGGATTTATCTCAAATTGTTTTTCTTGCTTTCTGCAACTCAGTGTATAATACAGAGGAGTAGCTCTTTACTCGAGTAACTTGTGCATTCTGACACATTCAAAGCCAAGTGGTTCGAGCTAAACTCGGTTTGTAGACCTAAGGTTCGAGCTTCACTATCAGCCAAATTCAAGTGATCCTTAATGTTGGGTGGTCTTGGGCATTTCTCACTTCAAAAGCTAACTTACAAGTCAAAGTTTTTCCTTACACTTATAAACTGACTACCAACCCCTTCTACATCTGATATAAGATAAACCCCAACAATCTCCCATCACACATCAGACTTTTGGGTTGGGGGCAGACCCAGTTCCTACTGTGGACCTGGGCTCTGGGTAGTCTTGGGCCTCTTTTACCTCAAAAGCTAACTTGAGAGGTGAAGTTTTCCCTCGCACTTATAAACTAACCACCAATCCCGTCCACATCCTACATGGGATAAACCCCAACACTTAAGCCAAGCCACCCAGATTGGATCATTAACCCTCTTGAGGGTAAGCCATGCAAGAAATGTATTTTTCAAATAAAAAAACACTTATTTTCATAATCATTTTTCAATGTAAGCTTCTCTCTCTTTCTGGCATTAGACAAATTCGTTGCAGGCATCGCAAGCTTTCGTCGAACACATTGCCATTTTTTTATCCTTGATACCCTTGGCTTCAAGCTACAAAACAAAAACATGGTGGCTTTACTTTAAAGCTCGGAAAAGGGCAAGCGACAAACATAGATATCATTGCTTAGGCATAGTAAAAACTTACCATCTAATGAAGAAGTACTTAGCTACTAATCACAATTTTAGCTACCCCAAATGTTTAAGAACAACAAATTTTTTACATCACAGACTAACTTAACTCCAGCTAGAACTCAGAATTGAAATGGTGATCAATATTACTGAAAATATGAAAAAAAAAACAGCTAATTAATTCAGGTTGAAGTAAAAATAAAAAAGGCTACCACATTATCATAATCATAATAAACTGTGCATTTCTCAACTATTTGAGGTCGGCGACATAGATCTTAAGCCTCCATTCAGGCTTGTTTTATATCAACTCTTTTATAAGAGATATTAGTAAAGCAATATAATTTTTTTATTAACTCTATCTAAGTTCTCTTGGGTCTCCTTCTCTATCTGTTGACATTATAGCATCTACACTTACATTTGAAATTATAAAATCTAGTGGGACTTTTACATTTTATTTTCAAGTAATAATAAACTCAATTCAAGACACCTAAATGAACATAACCAGAACAAAAACTTTTTAACCATTAATGAGGACTTAAGGTAGCAAATCTTAGAGAACGAAGGCTTACCCATGGTTTTAAAAATCGGACCCCACCCGGCCGGTTCGATCGAAACCAAGAGGTTTTTTGAGTGGGGTCGTCTGGGTCGACTGAGTAGATTGACCCGGTCGAACTGGTTTAACCTGCCTGGTTGAACCAGTGACCCGAGTGACTGGGCCTGGTGGGTTTTTTTTCCTTTCATCTCAGTTCCCTCCTCGTCTCCCCAACTAGTTGACTCCCTCTCCCTCATCCCCATTCGTCTCCTTAATCTCTAATCCCCATCTCCACCAGGCAAGTGCCCAGTTTCCTTGCCACAATTCTCCCTCACTATCTCTTGCCCCTGCTCCCCTGCCTTAGCTTTTCTTCGCCTCAACTCTCCCTTGGCCATCCCTCGCACCACCTCCTTCGGCCATCCCTAGTAACAAACAGTGGAGAGAAGGTTCAAGATCACAATATCACGCTATCATTACTATTTGGAACTTTTGGAGATATGGTTTTGAGAGAGGAGGTTCTGATAGTCTAGGGGATCAGGATTTGGGTGGTAAAGCAAGCAAGAAGATTTGAATTGAGGACAAAAGATAATATATTCTTGTGTCTTTTGTTTCCATGTATTCGTAGTTTGGAAATTGCAATCATCGTCTTTGTAACTGGGTTTACCCTCGTTTGAACCTGGTTGGACCTACTCCATAAAAATTTTGGGTCGATAACCCTGCCGGGTCTTCCCACACTCTTCTTTTTCATCGTAAGCTATCTTGTGAACAATCAGCCTTTTTTATTCGGCAGGTGACTGATGATGAGATTAAGCGAATGATGCTTCCTTCTGTAAATAACAAAGCTCCTGGTTCATATGGTTTCATTAGAGAATTTTTTGTTCACTTTTAGGATTTGGTTGGAGGGGATTTTCTAGCAGCTGTGAAATATTTCTTTTTGCATGGTAAACTCCTTATAGCATTAAATGTTTCATTCTTATCTTTGGTCCCCAAGGTTCATGGTGCAAAATCTTTTGATAATTTTCAACCCATCTTTTTATGCAACTACATTTATAAATGTATTTCAAAGGTAATGGCAGTGCGCCTCTCTGAGGTTATTCCATCTCTTGTCAGCCTAAATCAGTTAGGATTTACCAAGCGCATAATTATTAATAAAAATATTCTATTGGCGCATGAGATTGTCTGTAATTTTCATCGCAAATATGGGGCGAGGCGTTTAAAAGTCGATCTTCGAAAAGCTTTTGATACAATTAGATGGGACTTCCTAGCTCTTGTTTTAAATCAAATAGGATTTGATGATATTTGGATTTCCTAGGTGATGGAATGTATTTCAATAGCTTCTTTTAATATCCTCATCAACGAATGTAATTTTGGTTTTTTAAAAGTGAATGTGGCCTTCGTCAAGGGTGTCCCAAGGAATGTTGTATCGGATATCGGTAAAATATCGGTCGACCAAAGAGACAAAATATCAGAGATATTATGTAAAAAAATATCGGTGGTCTAAAACTAGTTTTAATATATATTTTTACAATATAACTTCTAAAATGAGTGATACTAATTTAGACAAGCATAAATTTTAAAATATAATTCTGAAATATGCGTTTACTTTTTAAACCTGTATCCTTCTACAAAACTACCAAAATGCCTGCGTACTTCTATCGCACCCACAAAGATAGCACTTGACACAAATTTCGTTGGGAACTTACGAAAAATACAGATTACAAATTTTGTGACTCTTCAATTATGAACCGACAAACCATAATTAGGGAGGAAAGTTGTATGCATTAAATGACATTTCCGAAGTATGCTTGTCTGACAAGCATAAAGTGGCTAATGGTCTCTACTCTGGTGGTTGATGCTTTACCTTTTTGAGCTACTATACCCAATCATTGTGATTTCTTAGTCGATTTCTTTTATTAATTTTTTTTAAGTCTTTTTATGACTTGTTAGGTGTTTCACCTTATCTTGTAGTTTGTTTCCTTTCTTGGACTTTAATTCAATTTAATTTATCCAAAAACGGTTTTGTAGTTTGTTTCCCTTCTTGGACTTTATTTAATTCAATTGGGATCATTTGGGGCGTGATTATAAGGAAATATGCATCCATGTTTTTTTTTTCCATCCAGCTGATCCCGAGGTGTTTTAGGGGCCGTTTGGGGCGTGATTATTGGATAATGGATATGGATGTTGGTGTAGTGGATGTTGTAGGATAATCAAGGTGATTAGTGAATGTGGATGGTGGATGTCGTTGACGTTTGGGGCGTGAAAATACAAATCACCTGGATATCATAACAGAACGTTTGGAGCGTGAAAAAAAAAATCCAAGGTGGATTCATCTTCATTTCACTCGGATGGGGAGGCCGAGGCGGCATCTCCATCCTTCTTTTGCTCTCCTCACATGATCCTCTTCCGCTGCTTCTTCCCCATCCATAGCCGACAGTTGACGACTCCAAAAAAGCGTAGCCAGCCACCGCCGATGGCGAAGACATGGGCGAGAGGGGGGACGGTGAGAAACGTGCAATTCCCACTCAAAAGAGCCACCAACCCTTCTTCTCGACGTTGCCCCCCATCCTACCGCACCAAGACCCAGTTATCATCTCCTCCGCCCCTACTCTGATTCATAATGAAAATTTTTATTACACACATGAATGTACCATTGTATCCATGGAATTTGATATCGGCGATATATCGCCGATATATAGCCGATATATCGATATCGGGCCCCACCCGATAAAACGAGACGAATAAATATCATTTTTTTATTTTTTTTTAAATATCACCGATATATCGGTTTCGGACCGATATGTCGCCGATATATCGGTCTCGGACCGATATATCGCTATTTTATAAATAAATAATATTTAAAAAAAATCGAAATTTTTTTTTTAAAAAAAAAGGGGAAAAAAAGTAACTTTCCCACTTGTTTCCCATCCTAATATGCATATTTTAAAATCTATGCTTTGTCTAAATTAATATAACTCATTTTAGAAGCTAGATTATGAAAATATATGGTAAAAACTAGTTTTTGACCACCCATATTTTTTTACAAATATCTCTGAGATATCTCCGATATATCTCCGATATTTTGTCTCTTAAGCCGACCGATACGATACCGATATCCGATACGGAATTCCATGATTGTATCCATAATGGAAATTTTTATTACACACTTGAATGTTCCATTGTATCCATAATTGCATACAATTAACATGATTAATGGCAATGAAAACATATTATGCAGGCAAGATTGTCATGCGACTTGTGAGGTGTCATAAATATCTACAAAAAATATATGAAAATAATTAGAGTAAAATATTGTCAAAATATCTCAAATCAAACACTGTATCAAAAGGTTACCAGTTCCGTCTACGTCGTGGTTGTGGTTGTGGTTGTGGTTGAACAATGGCTCTAGGAAGCCCCCAGTTATCGCCAATTGCATCACAAATTTCGTCTCTTTTACTATACATATATACGCAGTGGCTCGCTCTTCTAGAGCTCTCTCCTATGCTTTAGCTTGGACCTGCAATGGGGTTGTTCTGCCTCATAATCTCATTAACAAATGCTTGTTCTGACTCATAATGTGGAATCAATCAATCTCTCATATCTTCATCTATCGCCCCGTTATGTTGTTCCTGTATGAAATTGTGGATGGCTGCACATGCGTACACTAGCCGGACTTGCTTATCAAAATCATACGACGGCATTGCTTCTAGTATCTTCTATCTATTTTTGAAGACGCCAAATGTTCTCTCAACCACACTCCGAAGCGAAGCATGTAAAAAGTTATACAATTCTTTTCGGCCATCCGGAGGTCGTCCTGCAAACTCAGGCAGATGGTACCTATCCCCTTTCCCTTTATATGGCCCCAGGAATCCCCTCTTGTTTGCATAACCTGCATCTACTAGGTAGTATTTACCGATAGGTGGAAGCTTAAATACTTGATTCGGATTTTCAAGTGCTGTGTTTAGGATCTTGGCATCATGGGCAGATCCCTCCCACCCCGCCACGACGTGAGTGAAACGCATACTAAAGTCTACCACAGCCATAACATTTTGCGTACACCTGTCCGACTTTCCTCTAAATGCTAGTTGTTCTTTGGCTGACGGCTTTGCCGATATATGGGTTCCATCAATAGCACCTACACAATCTTTAAAAAAAGGATGATACCTTGTGTTTTTCCCTATGTGTGCAGGTTCCATCTCAAGTGGGACTATCACACATATACGACTCTGAAACCAAGTACCCAATGTACTAAGGACGTTGTGCACATGCCGATGTATTGTCTCTTCGGAATGTCCGAACTGATGTCCTAAAATACGTATCCCCTGAGAATGACCCAACATTACTAAGAAGATCATGAGTTGTTCTTCTACGAATACGTTTGTCGTGTCTGAGAGGCCTTGCTGACGTGCTTGCTTGCAAAATTCAATGAAAGGTGCTCGATTCATTCGTGTCATATCACGACAAGGTTGGTCGGAGGTGACTCCGTACAACATGTCATGTACAACCCTCTGACCCTTGTGCTGGTCTGGATATAGCTAAGGGTCGTGGAATTTGATCCTCGATTATGGTGTCCATATACATATCCAGGATTTCATTGTCCTCCTCAAGAATTTGCGACACCAAGTCCGTCTACATATTTGTGAATGCACATAAATATACATATTAACACAACAAAAAACACAACATGGGTGGGTTGTGCGAATGAATACCTGCAGGCCTTTCCCTTTTCGCCAATCTTTCCACATTCCAACTGCTACAATTGTCCTTATCACAAAATACAAATCCAACTACAAATGTCCAAATCAAACAACCCACATAAATGTCCAAACCAAACAGATCATACATTAAAAGTTTAAACAAACAAATAAATCACACACAGTAATATCACATTCAACCTTTATCAGTTCACAAATCAAACAGCTCACATAATGTCAATACCAAACGACCAACCGAATCATACATAAAAGGTTTAACACAACAAAGAAATCACACAACATCAAACATAAACAGCCTCATAATCTCATCTCAGTCACAAATCAAACATAACACACTACATGACAAATCCAACTACTATCCAACACCATCCACTCAGTCTTTAAAAGTATCCTTCCTACGAGTCCAGGTGACCCTCAGCCAAGCCTCTGCCCAATTTGGATCACTCGCCATACTCAAGAACATCCTCCTATATTCCTTTTCCAAAAAGAAGGATAGGGCACCTGTGTACATTTCATCCTCCAAGTTGTACCCGGGTAGACTTTTCATTAATTGCAGCACCTTTGGGTACTCCGACTCACTCTTATCATCTCCTTCTTGTGCTGCACGTGCTATTGCAACCTACTCACGGGCGATTGAATTTGCCTGCATCACACCTTCATTCCTAGACTGCATTGCCTCTGACAAGGAATGCCATGATGATGTCACTTCAACTTCAGAAGCCTTCCTCTTCCTTCTGCTGGGGCCTGCTCCAGTGCGTGCACTGGGGATACTGGGAGTAGACTGGAAAAGTGGTTGTGTAGTGGGAGTAGACCGGACAGGTGGTTGTGTAGTGGGAGTAGGCCAGAGAGGTGGCTGTGGAGTGGGAATAGGACGGACAAGTGGCTGTGTAGTGGGAGTAGGCCGGAGAGGTGGCTGTGGAGTGGGAATAGGCCGGAGAGGTGGCTGTGGAGTGGGACTAGTCCGGAGAGGTGGCTGTGAAGTCGGAATAGTATGAGGGACATGCTCAGGATTGGAGTTGAGATATGGGTCCTCACCTTCAATGTCAGAGGTACCATCTTCCTCCCTCAACTCTTCCCCATCTGGACCAAGTGAGACGTATACATTTTCGTCATAATTATCCCAAGCTTGCTCTTCCGCGGTGGGTTCATTTTGGAGAACAAATGGAGCAGGTGTACCATCATACTGGTGTGCCCCAGTGGCTACCATATCTTCATAGATGTAGTAGAGGAGGTCTTGCATCTCAGGCATGTACCCCCACTTTCGCAAGCGCATAGCTTGGTGATTGTCCTGCACATAAGGAAAAATGAAATTGATTACAAACCTGGTGCATGTGAAATGAAGAAAAGGTCAAAGTAAAATCTGTTTAGCCATAACTTTTACCTCTTTGAAGTGTTTCCATATCTCGGGAGATGCTATGTAAGTGTTCTTATTGTGATCCCATCCTAAACCAGTGTACCTGGATAGCCATTTCCAACCCTTCAAGAAATACTTTGTCTTCTCATAATGGCTTTTTAGTGCTTTCTCACTCACAGTAACATCACATTCAACATTTATCAGTTCAGTAACAAGTTGGTAACCTGCCACAGTCAATGCCTTCCCCCTACGATACCCTTGCTTACAAGCCTCGGCATAGGCTTTAAGGAAGGCGTAATGCTCCTTCTGATTCCACTCCAATGATGTCATGAACTTTGTATTAGAAGGGCCAGCCATCTTCACAAACCAACACAGGTTCCAACTATTTCAGGTAAAATATTTAAATCAATTACACCACTACATTTAGCACACATATAGACACTCATGCTTCAGCTAGTTCGATTAGTTCAATTAAAATTGCGACCATAGATAACAAAAGATTAAAAACACGAACTGAATTATTAGACTTTCATTTCTGCCACCAATTTCCAGCTAATCAAACCATTGGCTTTCCCATGCAATGCAAAAAACCATTAGACTGATTGCAGCCTTATCCATTCAAATGAAGGTAGGAATTTATTTCATACTATTCACACCATCTCGTGGTCATCGGAAAGAAATGGTGATCAAATCTGCCACCAATTTCCAACCAATCAAATCATTAGACCTCCCCAAGCAATGTCAAAAATAGTGTATTCGGATAAAAATAAAAGAGTATGTTCAATAACAAAACTGAGCAGTTAAAAAAGACAGAGGAAGATAAGAAATGGCATACAGATATGCATATCAAACCAAATAAAAAGTAAAAATAAAGCCTATATAACTAGGTAAAAGTATGAGAATGCCCATATGCTAAACGACTGATTTCTACCAATTTTGTTAGTGTCTGCACAAACTTCAGAATTAAACAAGATCAATATGAAGCAAAAAATGAGTTTATAAGAAACATAAACCCATCTGCAAACTTACAACCATATGTAAAAGATTACCATGAGCGGCTTGATTAAATCCAGGAATAAACAACACAACAAAAAGCAGAGCAATGTCCGTAGCAGAGGACATGGGCGATAAAACATTGCAATGCAACCAAAACAAAACAAAAAAACGTGCGATAATCACCGCCGGCCTCCAACGCCAAAGAAGTCAGCTTTTGGAAATCTCACCTTGATGAAACCACACTGGCGGTGATTATCGCCGGATCTGTGATCACCACAGTGGGCAGATGGGGGCAAGGGTATGGAAAGGGGACCCTCGATTTAGCCCCCCAAATTTCAGCCAATCCAAAATGGCGGTGACTATCAGCGCTGCAAAATCCACCGGCCACGGCTTCGACGGCGACAGGAGGAAATCCAGCGGATTTTTCAGCCCAACGCCGACAGCTTCCAACAATAAAAGAAAATAGCTTTTTCATAGATCTCACCTTGATGAAACCCTCTGTGGTCACCTCGCGTCGCTGGATCTGTTGTCACCTCGCGTTGCCGGCCTCAAAGAATCAATGTGCTGCCGTGAATCCATCGCCCCAAGGCCGGCCTTGTCTATGACGAGCAGGTCGCCCAAAAAAATTACCTCCAGTCGCCCTCCGAGAACACTCGAGAAGATAAGCCGAAAATCTACCTTTCGGCATCCAGTTGAAACACGGACTCGCGTCTTTCTGCTGATTACTGGATAAGTTGGGATTTTTTTGTTGGGGCACCCAAAACCCATCCAGTATCCAGCTTTTGCCATTTTCACGCCCCAAACGGGTTTTAAGCCCATCCAGTGTAGATATCCGGATTATTCACCCTGGATGCCCCTCACTTTCACGCCCCAAACGGCCCCTTAGCTGGATGGGAAAAAAAACATGGATGCTACAGTTGCTTTTAATTTACCCAAAAAAGAAGTATGCATTTCGAAAAGATTGCAACAAGAAATCATTTTTGTATTATTATAAACAATCTGGCACTTTCTCTCCGTACTTTCTCCCCCTCCCTCCCTCTTCCTTTCCGTAGAAGAAACAAAGCAGCGACTGAACGCTGAACGCCGACCGCCGGTGGGAGCCATTTTTGCCGGCGAAGTTGATTGGATGGTTGGAGGAGCATGATGGAAATGGGTGGTAGTGAAGCTCAGAAGCTGGTCTGGGGAGGCGCGATTCCCCTCCAAATCCATCTCCACGACTCCGAGATCACCGCCCTCACCCCTCCCCCTCCTCTTCTGGTTCGTCCCCCTTCCCCTTCCACATCTCTAACTTCAATTCCTCTGATTCGTTGTATTTGGAAAATCCTGCATAGGAGTATGTGCTAGTATTTCGTTTGAATTGAACATGTAGTAGGAGCGGGACCTTTTTCTTTTCGCTCTTCTTTTTGATCTCGGAAGTCTGGATCTTTATCTCATTGTCGATTCTGTAGCGTTTACGTCCTCCATTCTAACATTCAGTGTAACTTGATTGATGTCTTTGTGGGGGGTGGTTTACATGCCAATTTGAACTTTAGTTTTTCTGATTCATATTTGAAATTTCTGCACATTGGCTACTTCGTCTGAAGTGATCATGCAGGACCTTTTTCTTTATTTGGGACTCTGAAGTCTGAATTTTTATCTCATTGTGCCTTCTATAGCTTTTATGTCCTGTATCCTAACGTTCAGTGGAATTGTTTGATATATTTGTGGGTTTTTTCCATGTTTTCCTAATCCCTCGCCTGAAAACATGTGTCCTCATTAGAAAACCAAAATGAAAACTTTTGGTTTTTTAATGAGGGCACATATTTTCGGACGGAGGGAGTATTATTTTAATAATGCATTTGTATCTTGCTTCAACTAGTAATTGGTATTTGTTGTTGCCTAGCGCTCGGCTTTGGTATTTAGTGGAGGCGTATAGTCTGTGGGTGATTATCTTGTCCTTTTTTGCTGTGCAAATGTTCTCTTGTGTCATTTTAATTCATATCTGTATTGTATATTATCTCCTTAATGCATTTGGTCTATTTATTCATTTATATTATGCAGTGTTATGATTTTTTATTTTTGATAATTTTCATTGATTTTTGGTTAGCCTATGTTTTCTGCTTAGTGCTCATCATTTTCTATAGGCTTACTTGGAAGTTTAATTGGGTACTCGTTTAGGTGTTAGGTCCTCGGCTCGGATACCTTCCACTGTTGGCCCCTCTTGTAAAGCCTCACTTCAGTAGTTCACTTCCTCCCATGGTTGACGCTATGTGGTTTGAATACAAGGGTCTTCCACTTAAATGGTATGATTGCTTATCTGTTACTCCTTTTTAATTCCCGTTATATTCTTGAAGAAAACTTGGAGTAGGAGATTTGTTTGTGTCCAAAGGTTGATCCTATCACACTGTCATGTATATTATCTGAATCTCCATTTATTTTTTATTGTTATGAATACGATTTACATAAATGAAGGTTGCTTACGAACTTGATTGAGCACGCTCTACTAGTTGTTTAATGCAAATGCATATTCTTAAATGAACTTTTTGTGCATGATTTCAGGTATATACCTACAGGGGTTCTTTTTGACCTTCTTTGTGCAGAGCCTGAAAGGCCTTGGAACTTAACGGTAGGATGGTTAATTGTGCTATTACATTTCTCAAAGCCAGTTTCACATAATTTTAAATGATCAAGGAGCATGCTGTAATTTAAGGATAACTGGAAGATCTTCAGAAAAAATCATACTATCTCTAGTTTGATGTAAATTTAAGGAGCTAGCTGACAAGTTCTGAGTTATCAGGTTCATTTTAGAGGATATCCGTCTGAGCTTTTGAGCCCATGTGATGGTGAGGACAGTGTGAAGTGGAGCTTCATTAACTCACTGAAGGAGGTCCTTTCATGTCCATTTTCTCTTCTTTCCTTTTTTTCTCCAAGTTTTAGTTTTTTTTACAAAAATTTCTAACTGTGAACCCACAGTTTGGCCTCGGATAATTATAAAGCATCAGACAAGCAATTGTGTTCTCTCTCGCTCTCTCTCTCTCATACCCACACACACACAGGCAGCTACAAAACTGCAAGTGACAACAGTATCTTAGTTACATGTAGCATTCAGGTTGAAGGTGGCAATGTTTACCATGCAGGCCGCATATATAATCAATAGGAACTGTACGAATGTCATGAACATGTCGCAGTCTGATCAGCTGGAGCTGTGGAAGTGTGTTGAAAAAGGTTATTCTCTTTCTTTGAAGAAAGTGCAGCATTAGAGTAGCTTCTTCTTATTTATTTTGTTGAAAACTGCGAATCAGAATGCATTTTCTGGAGTATGTTATTCTTATTTGTCACTGTGGGGGGGGGGGGGGGATGGGTTAGTCCTGAGGGATTTTATTTATACACCATGATGGGGAAAAATTTCCCCACCCCCCATGTGTTTTTGAGAAGTTGTTGGGGTTTATTGTGTAAAAAAAATACTCCTGGGGAAAATAATCCCTCATGAATGTACAAAAGAAACACGGCACTTTTTTTTTCAGCGTTAGGGACGTGTGACTTTTTCACATGCAAAAAATAAAAATACGCACTTCCTCCAAGTTAGTCACATAGCATTTTGATTATTTTCACCACATAATACAATAGTTGGAAATACTAATGGAGATACTATAGGTAAATAAATTTTGGCTCCTAGATACTATGGAAAATATGGCTCACGCGTGAGCCAAGACAATCCTAACCATCTCAATTCAATGATGCATATGCATGCAGTGCAAATCTACCACATGAGTGATAATATATGCTACATAGATATATGCATATATATGTAAATAAATATATGTATATATATGTGTGTGTGTGTGTGTGTGTGTGTGTGCGCCCCGTTTATATGAGACAGGTCTCACGCAACTTGCATGAGCCAAGTCATCTCGAGCCTTAGGATTTCGACTCGACGGCAGCTGTCAAATCAGTGCGTAGGTGAATGAATCACCGCCCACCCCTAGTGCCGTCAAATCAAGATCCAATGGCTTGAGGTTACTCTGGCTTATGTGCGTGAGACCACTCTTATTTAAACTTTTCCACACACACACATATATACATATTATGTATATATATATACACGTATAAATAAAGGGAAAAGTTTATACATGGCACATGCACGTCATAGGTGGGGGCGTGGGGCCCACAACCACAAAACAAGCCATAGGTGTGGAAAAAAATTACTGTTGTGGAGCCAAAATACAAAGAAGTGTGGATATATTCAAATTTTCTCAAAAGCCACATTTGAAATTGACTAACGCGTGGGAAAATTGTCATGCTAAGAAAACATGTACGACTAACCTGTAACAATTTTCCCACGCCACAAAATCACATGTGACTAACTCGTGGAACTTTTTTCCTGCGTTTTTGGTGATTGTGGGAAAATTATACCTCACAACTAACCCCCCTGTGAGAAAATTTCAAGCGGTGCAATAGGTAACTTGGAAGGTTATTTGCGAATTGCATCTAAACTCAAGCTTGGAGGAATTGTCGAAGAAGTTAAAGCCAAAGGCTCATCTCAGCCGTCAGCTACTGAGACTGATCATAGAGGACCTGGCCGAACAGGTATCCTTCTCTATGACTGGAGTCACATGCAATGCTACCTGTTTTTACTTTTAAGACTACTTGTAACGGCAACATATAATTTGTTTCTGTATAATCAGCTTTGAGAAAAAGTTCTTAATGTCCATTTTGAAGAATTGTGGCCGTTTAATGCTTATTGTGCTCACTTGAGTCCATTCAGTGAGCCAATTTGATGAATTACTTGAAGCTTTAGGTATTCGAAATTACTTTTTGTATTTCTGTTAGTTGTGGTTTGGCTAGCATGCTTTCACTTCCATTTAGATAGTGAATAATACTTTACAATATTATTCTCTTTATTCTGCTTGCAATGTAATACAAAATTATTATTTGTGCTGTGTATGATCTAGACCTTTGCTTATTATGGAAGCTCTAGTCAGGCAGGTTTCCTGTTAGGCTGTATGTGCGAAATATTGATGAGGACCTTGAAGAATTAGCAGATGCAACTTCTGTAAATAGTTGGGATAATATCTCTTATATAAACCAACCTGTCGACACCCGCAAGAAAGAAGGTATGCTTAATTCCCATACTCTTAAAGAAGTTATTATAGAATCTCGACTATCTGCATTTGTTTGATTTTATCTAATTTTCATCTTCTTTTGTGCTTGTGTAAATAAAATAAACAATGTTGAGATCGCCTGCTCATGCCTTATTTTGGTAGTCATTCGGATATTTATATGTACTCCTTTCCGTCCGGAATTATTATTACTGTAACAAAAAATCTCGGGTCTGAAAAAACTATTATTATATTGCGTTAGAGTGTTATTTCCTTCTTACCTTTTTCCCTCCTCTCCACTGCGGGATTTCCACCCATCCTTCACCTCTTCCTCACTCTCTTCTCAAACCAGCCAGGCACTGGAGTCTTGTGACATCAGCAGAGAAATGATCGATTCTCTTGTTGGGAGGCGCTTTGATAAAAACTACTCCCTCTGTTCCAAAATATTATGTACATTTGGAAATATTCACTGTTCCAAAAATGTTGTGTACATTTTGCCAAATCACGTGACTTCTTCTTTCCAAAATTGGAGGAGACTTGGAAGGATTGACTTGAACTTGGTTTGTGAACGAGCATACGAGTTGGACGGGATATCGGGAATGAGTCATGTGGCTTCCTTGTGGGCTTCATGGTCCAATAAAAATGAGAATTTTCTCAAATGTATACAGTATTTTGGAACAGAGGGAGTATAATTCTGGGATAGTTTAATAATATTTTCGGACAAGGTGAGTATTGTTTAGTAGCTTAGTAGCATTGATAAGTCAAGCATGGTATTGACTTCATGACGCCGACCCCAGTTAGCTGGAATAAGGTTTATGATGACAATTTAGTAGCTTAGTGCATTCCATAAGCCTTCATAATATGATAATGCAAGGTAGCCTTTTTCTTGCTCTACTATCTTTTGAGAATATAAATTGCACGTAGTTGCAGGTATGTGTGTCACCTTGCTTGATGCAGTGAAAGCTCTTTTGCCAGAGGTTTTTATGGATGAAGCATCCGTCGATGAAGGAATAACGCAAATACAATTGGAGGATGTGCCAACATCCGCGGAACTTGATGCAGAGACAGTTGACGTAAAGAATATTGACAGTGTGAAGGAGGGAGCCAAGGATGGTCCTTCAGATAAACAGCTGTTGGTTAATCAATCAACTCAGTCCAGAATTAAACGGATTTGCATTCAAGGAATTGAGCCTGACATGGATTTGCCTTTCTCTTGGGTCATATCCAACTTAATGAACCCCGAGTTTTATCTGCACGTATGTGTTTATGTAGGAGTTTCGACAGACGAAAATGATGCAAGATAGTGCATATCCTTCACATTTAGCTAGGTTGGAGAATACTATAATCATTGATTAGTCTTGTTGGTCGGTTGAATTGTCTGCGACCATTTTACACAAATCTATTTTGGTTTTCTTTGTCTCTGACTACACTTTACCCTTGGAATTTCAAGACAAGCTGTTCATTTACCATTGCCATGTTGACGAGTGGAGCTTCTTGATGTCATGGGAAAATCATAAAGAAATGCATATGCATTTGATGAGTGGAGGTTCTTTTTAGATGAGTTGATTAAGTCACTTGTATTGCTTGATAATAGCACACTGCTACTTTGGGATGTTTCTAAATTCCATCGTATATTTATCCTATAAGTTTACAATCAAAGTTCAGAGGTAGTTGCTCGCATTTTTTGTCATCTATGTCGCCTCCTATACATGTTAGCCATAAGTTTCTGCAAAGGAATAGAGAAACAAGTTCTTTGTCTACCCTCCGATACCTGGGACTCTTGAGATATGGAAGCAGCCGTCCATAGAGGAGCAATTCAACATGAGATACAACATCCTAGGCTTTAACATCATTGGCAACAAGTGCAAAAACTGCTTCTAGAGTATTTCGTTCCGAGTGTGTGTTTTTTTCGAATACCTTTGTGAGTGTATTGAGGCTTTCTGTCTTCTAGCTGTAAATTCTAATTGTTAGCCTAACAAAAAAAGAATAAGGAAATCATATCATCCATTTCAGACAAAGGGAGATTTACCCTAGTTACTGTTTCCTAGATAAATTATTTGGATTAGAAATCTGAAATGAACTCATTTTCCTTTTCAGAGGGAGTATAATCATGCCGCTATTGCAAGAAATTTTAAATGAGTTGATTAGCTTACAAGCCATTTGTCTTTTAGCTTACAAGCCATGCAAGAGTTTCTTTTTTTAGTTCTCACGCATAGACCGATGATCAACAAAAATCTGCTAAAAAACAATCTTTTTCCCATAATAAAAAGGTCAATCACCATAAATAAGTCAATCCTACACAGAGCTAACCATCTTCAATATCAGGTCTCCTTATGTGCTGGAAAGCGCTTGTACCATTCAAATTGACGTTGTAGCATGGTGGCTCAGGCTCCGTTTTGTAGCCTAAAAAGAAGCTAGGTTCTTAGAATCCACTTCTTTTGAGAAATCCCCTCATTAGGAGTATGAAACCGCATTTTTTTTCTACAAAATCACCTAATTTTTTTTTTAAATTATAAATTTTGCTACTAAAAAAGAAGTGAATTTTTTGGGGGAGATTTCCCATTTGAACCCAACCAAACAGGGCCTTACAGTCAATTACCCATGCGAGTAGATTTGGGCCCCGGGAAATTAATGACATAGTCTTGTAACGAGTCCTACATTGGCATATGATGTGATATGCCCCCATTTCGCAGGGCTACAAGCCTACAAGACTCTTCTACTAGACCACTAGTGCTGCTTATGCCGGCTACACATCGTACTTGTCCTAGAACATGGAGACTCTATCAGTGAGCTTTGGTTAGGTATTTGATGCTGGTCTTGTCGATGTTCTGACCGCTGAAGCTATTGTCAAATATTGTTATCCTGCATGCGCATTGGGAAAGGTGACTGACACACTTAAAGACTTGAACAGTTAGGGGCCCTGTTGTTCTTCAAATATTGTTATCCTGCATGCGCATTGGGAAAGGTGACTGACACACTTAAAGACTTGAACAGTTAGGGGCCCTGTTGTTCTTCACTCAGGCTTGATCCCCTTCAAGAGTTCTAGTTGAAGGGTAATCAAGCCGCAACGGAAGCGAATTTAGGATTTTTATCCGTTTGATGTGGGTTCTCAAAAATTGGGTATTTCCTTCTAACAACAAATAAAGCTCAAAGATTATCAAATTAGAATCACTAACCTTCGGCCTTTGTGCCTACGAATCACTCCACGGATTAGAATATGTCCGAGAACACCAAATCCTTCACCGATCGAGTGTAGAACAATGTGAAAAGCTATATTTCCCGAATTAGCTTTTTCACCCAACGAAATCAAGAGCACCAAAACCAAATTGATTTTAACCAAAAGTCACCTTTTTCATTAGCATGGAGGGCGTCCCCTCCATTGCCCTTTAATAAGGCATAAATCAGTTACAAAATCATGCCAATTTCGGTTTCCCGAAATTGCTCAACAGATTTCCAATATGGTGACTCTTATTTGACAATTCCATTTTGGTCGTACCAAAACAGCTAATTTCAAATAAGTGATTTCCGGATCGGTGATGATTACAGTATCTCTTCCAATTTAGTGTGGACCGGGCCCACGGAAGCCTAACTACTCCACATGCCTACACTTGCACGAGAGAGCCGACTCCTCTCAATCAAGACAAGTAAAATGGGACAAGAACCCATATTTACTTACATCCCCCACTATGGGTTCTTTGTTCATATTTGCGATCCACAGTGACTCGTGCACTAGTCCTGTCGTAATCCAAAACTATGAACATGTTTTACAAATAGATCCGTCGTTAAGGCCTTCGTTAACGGATCAGCTAACATCTCAACCGTAGGAAGATGACTCACTGTCAACTTTCCCCGTTGTAGCATGTCAAACACATAAAAGTAATGGACCTCTATGTGCTTAGCTCTTGAACTGATCTCCCCATTACGGAGTGTCGACACAGTTGCCAAATTATCACAATAAATTTGGACAGGAGCATCAGTCCACTGTTCTAGCTGTAACCCAGCTAGAAACTCTTTAATCCAAACTGCCTCGGAAGCTGCTAAACTGCATGCAACAAACTCAGCTTCCATCGTGGACTTAGTAACGCATTTCTGCTTCTTACTAGCCCATGCCACGGCGCCGCCACCAAGCATAAAAACATAACCGGCAGTGGATTTTCTGTCATCCTTACACCCGGCATAGTTCGAATCACTATAGCCTTCCAATGACAGGTTCTCAGCCTGATATGTGAGTTTCATATCCTTGGTACCCAGCAAGTATCTGAACACCCGCTTTATAGCTTGCCAGTGTTGCATACCTGGGTTAGCCTGATATCGACTCACAAGGCTTACTACAAAAGCCAAATCAGGTCGAGTGCAGTTCATGGCATACATCAAGCTGCCAATAGCCTGCGCATATGGTACAGATTGCATCTTCAGACGTTCCTCGTCTGATGCAGGTGCCATTCTTTCGGACAAGACTGTCCCTTTATAGATGGGCGAATCAATGGTCTTCCAACCAATCACGTCAAAGCGTTTCAAAACACTCTCAATGTACGATTCTTGAGATATACTTAGCCTCCTCGCTTTTCTATCTCTCTCAATCTTCATCCCGAGGATGTATGATGCTTCACCCATGTCTTTCATTTCAAATTGGGTCTTGAGCCATTCTTTAAGACTGAGAATCATACTAGTGTCATTCCCCATCAATAATATGTCATCTACATATAGTGACAATATCATAAATCTACTCCCATCTTTAAAGGAGTAAACACAATGGTCATAATCATTAGCCACAAAACCATATTCACTTATCACCTTGTGAAAAGTGAAATACCATTGTCTTGGCGATTGTTTCAGTCCATACAATGATTTAATAAGTTTGCACACTTTAGTTTCCTCTCCAGAAACAACAAACCCCTCGGGTTGTTCCATGTAAATCTCCTCCTCTAAATCACCATTTAGGAAGGCAGTCTTTACATCCATCTGGTGCAACTCTAAATCTAAGTATGACACAATTGCCAACAAACATCGGATCGAGATGAACCTGGACACTGGAGAATAAGTCTCCTTGAAGTCTATGCCCTCTACTTGTGTGAAACCTTTCGCCACAAGTCTAGCTTTGTACTTCTCTATTGATCCATCAACTTTGAACTTCTTCTTGAAGATCCACTTACACCCAATGGGTTTCCGTTCGTCTGGTAAGTCAACAATCTCCCAGACTTTGTTCTTCAAGATTGAATCCATTTCCTCTTGAACAGCCTTCCGCCATTCCTTGGAATCTGGACTACACATCGCCTGCTCAAATGTGACTGGATCACTAAGTACAGGTTCATCTATCGATATCTCATCTTCACCAAGCATGGCATAGTAATCTTTCAACAAAATTGAAGGTCTACGCTCTCTTGATGTTCGATTTTCAACATCCTCATTGGATGTGTTACGTATCACTTGTTCATTACTAGTGACAGTAACTTTCTCTTTCTCAATTTCAAAGAGTTCCACTTTCTGACTAGGAGTTTTAAGGTCTATATATTCCTCAAGAAAATAAGCATCTCTAGACTCTATAACCCCCACTGTCCCATCATCATGGTGTACTACAAATCGATACCCTTTCGAATGGTCACAATAACCTATAAAATTACATTTTATGGTCTTGGGATCCAACTTAGTTCTTAGTTGATCAGGTACCCTCACATGGGCCTTTGACCCCCACACTCTCAAGTTCGAAAAGTTTGGACGTCTTCCCGTCCATAACTCATATGGGGTCAATTTGATCGACTTAGAAGGTATCCGATTTAGTACATAAACAGCGGTGTCTAGTGCTTCACCCCAAAACTGCGTTCCTAGTTCAGAGTGGTTTAACATGGACCTTACCATGTCCATCAATGTCCTATTACGTCTTTCAGCGACTCCATTCTGCTGAGGGGTATACGGTAAAGTATACTGATGCACTATTCCTTGGTTTGTACAATAGTCCTTGAACAAATCAGATGTGTACTCACCACCTCTGTGTGTTCTCAGAACTTTAATCTTCCGTCCTAATTGGTTCTCAACCTCAGCCTTAAATTCCTTGAATTTTTCTAAGGCATCGGACTTTCTCGATAACAAGTACACATAACCATATCTTGAATAGTCATCTATAAATGTAATAAAATACATCATACCCCTTTGAGTCTTGACGTTTATAGGCCCACAAATATCTGAGTGAATGACCTCTAAAAGGTCAATTGCTCGTTGTCCTTTCGGAAAGGGTAGCCTAGTCATTTTGCCAGATAGGCAATCCTCACACGTGCGCAAATTATCACTTATTCTAGGTAGTAACCCACTACCCGACATTCGGTGTAATTTTGTCGCATTCACATGACAAAGGCGTAAATGCCATAACAATGCATTATCAACAGCAACACAAGCAACATACTCAGAATCAATCATTTCATTATTAGCAAAATCATTGGATACATCAAGTTTGAATAAACCATCAACTAAAGAAGCAGTAAATAAAATATTATTCTTCTGCCCCACAGATCCCTTGCCACCCTTGAACCTGACTTCAAATCCCTTTTGAGTCAGAAGAGGGATTGAAATCAGATTCCTACGAATAGTAGGTGCATACAAGACATCTGTGAGGACCAGGGTGTTTCCTCCTAAGAGAGGAACACGAACAGAGCCAATCCCCAGCACGTCACAATAGGTGTTATTCCCCATGTAGATCTTGTGCTCTCCGGGACTAATCTCTTTCATCTCAGCAAAAGACTCCTTTGCCATTGCCACATGACGGGTTGCAGCCGAGTCAAGCCACCAACCTCTAGTGTTAGTGTTCACAATCAGTGCCTCAGAAATCATACAAACAATGTCCTTTCCTCCACCCTGCTGTTTCTTTTTCTCGTTGCCCTGGGAGCCATTAGGACAGTTCCTGCTAAAGTGACCCATCTGGCCACAAGTAAAGCAGGCTCCCTTCTTCTTGTTCTTGGCCTTGTCTCCACCCTGGAATTGAGGCTTCTTTCCTTTCCTCTTGAAGTTCTTCTTTGAAGTGCCAGCATAGGACCCACCTTTCTTAGAGCCAACATGGTGAGCAAGGTTGGCAGATACATTAGAGGCCCTCATATGCTCTCTCCTTTCCTGCTCCAAGCCCAGCTTGGCAGTAAGGTCATCGAGAGTGAGTTTTTTATCACTCAGGTTCAACGCCACCACAACTGCTTCCCATGATGGAGGGAGGCTAGTGAGTATCGTAGACACTTGGACCCCCAATGAAATTGGATCTCCAAGCATCTCCAACTCACTAGCAATAATGGTCATGGCATTTATGTGATCAAGCACATTTTTGCCCTCCTCCATCCTCATGTTGGTATAGCGAGTGTGGAGCAACCTGATGTGTGCCTCAGTATGCTCTCCATACCTCCTCTCAATAGCCTCATACATTTCTTTGGCCGTTCTGTGCTTCTCAAAAAGCAACTCCATAGTAGGCTCCATAAAGGTAAGCATGGTAGTCCTTGCTCGTGCATCCTCCATCCTGAACTTCTCGTACTCTCTCTTTTGAGCAGTAGTACTCTGTTCACCCGTAGGTTCAACAACTTGGTCTAGCACATGACCCAAGTCATCAAGGAACAGTATGTGACGGATGCGCCTCTTCCAGGTAACAAAATTGGTGGCATTCAACTTTTCAGTCTTTGCCAACTCACTGGAGACCATTCGGGAAGCCATTGCAACTTTTATGAAATCAAGCAAGTATTCCAATCAAATTGAAGATAATAATCTACAATCAATGGAACAGGACAATCAGTGTAAAAAACAGCACAGTTTGAATCACTAATTAACTATCAGCAATTATATAATCAAGTGGCACAAGTACTGCTTCAATATTAATTAGTTTTTCAAATTTTATCCCTCCGATCGATCGCGTCAAATACCCGATCGATCGCAGCTTTCCGCTGTCAATTTTGCTCAACTTCCAGTAGATACGATCGATCGCAATTTGTGCCGATCGATCGTTTCCCTCTTTCAAAGCAAATCAATGATCGACGCCGATCGATGCCGAACGATGGCGATCGATGCCGATCGAAGCCGAACGATGGCGATCGATGCCGATCGAAGCCGATCGATCGTTTTCCCTTTTCAAGAGACTTAACGATCGATGTCGAACGATGCCTGTCGATCGTGACCAGTCGTCTTCTCCGATTTTACCTTAGCGCGATCGATCGCTCTTGACGCCGATCGATCGCGACTGTAAAAAACGAGATTTTCAGTAGGCAAAAACCGCGAGGAAAATTCCCACAAATTTCTTGGAACCCTCACACCACCACGGAATCAAGGCTCTGATACCACTGAAGGGTAATCAAGCCGCAACGGAAGCGAATTTAGGATTTTTATCCGTTTGATGTGGGTTCTCAAAAATTGGGTATTTCCTTCTAACAACAAATAAAGCTCAAAGATTATCAAATTGGAATCACTAACCTTCGGCCTTTGTGCCTACGAATCACTCCACGGATTAGAATATGTCCGAGAACACCAAATCCTTCACCGATCGAGTGTAGAACAATGTGAAAAGCTATATTTCCCGAATTAGCTTTTTCACCCAACGAAATCAAGAGCACCAAAACCAAATTGATTTTAACCAAAAGTCGCCTTTTTCATTAGCATGGAGGGCGTCCCCTCCATTGCCCTTTAATAAGGCATAAATCAGTTACAAAATCATGCCAATTTCGGTTTCCCGAAATTGCTCAACAGATTTCCAATATGGTGACTCTTATTTGACAATTCCATTTTGGTCGTACCAAAACAGCTAATTTCAAATAAGTGATTTCTGGATCGGTGATGATTACAGTGTCTCTTCCAATTTAGTGTGGACCGGGCCCACGGAAGCCTAACTACTCCACATGCCTACACTTGCACGAGAGAGCCGACTCCTCTCAATCAAGACAAGTAAAATGGGACAAGAACCCATATTTACTTACACTAGTTTCTTCGTGTGATCCAATTTTTGTAACAGCCATGCTCAAGGTTTAAAAAATCGGTGCGGTCATCGACCGGAAATTCTTGCCGAATAAGCTCAACTAAGTTCAATCGGAAGTAATTCGAGTTGACCCAATTGCTGACGTCATTAATATAAAAAAATATAATATCTCTTCCTAAAACTTTTTATATATATATGATATAAAACTTTACATAATTTAATATAATAAAATTTTTAAATAAAAAAATAAATATTTTTTTGAGAAAAAAAAACCGGTATGAGATTTTACCAAGATCGATGCCGAAAGAAAATGAAAAGATGTTGTAAAGAAAAAAATAGGAAGAAATTGTGTTGAAAAAAACTTAAACCCGACTCAAACCCATGGGTCATGATTTTAAAAGCCTGATCGGTTTAACCCGATTCAATCGGGCAAGTTAGACCGGGTCAACTGGGTCAATTAACCTGGCCAACCCGGGTTGAAAAAACCAATCAGTTCCGATCAAATCGGGTTGAACCAGTCGGGCTGGTCCGATTTTTAAAACACCATTACTCATGCAAGATCATCACCGTGAAGGGTAGGCCTTGTTTGTGGTAATGACCATTTCCATACTTCCATTCGAGATTTTGCTAGACAACGAGGAAGCACAGATATAAATACGGGACACAAGTATGATACGAAACAGGTGCAACGATACAACAACTTTTGAAAAATTAGGACATGACAGCGGGGGATATTTATATTAAATATTATTTTTAATATATATTTATATACATTTTATGTTAATTCTTATATTAAAAGCATAATTACAATGGACAATGTTGCATTTGTTTAAGGAAAATGATAGTTATACATCAATTTTTCTACAGCATTGATATGTATGTCAGTGAGTGAAAAACTGATGTAGGGATATCACTGTCCTTTGATTAATGGTTCATTACTTAATAAGGATTTGATGAAGTAGTTTATAATTGGTGTTTGATACTAAGGTAGGACACACATGCAGCTTGAGGGGGATACAGGTATGATATGGATACGATATAGGTGCTGCTCCCGTTTTGAAGTATCTGTGCTTCCTAGTGCAGATATTATATGCAGCTGCATACATTAAATTTTTTATTTATTTGTTCAATTCATTTTATTTGGTTATATATAAGTATATCATCCATTGATGATATATGTCGATCAAACTGTTAGATCAAGTCAGAAGCATCAGTTATGAGGCAAAGAGACAATTAATAGATATCAACGTAGCCAAAGTAAACTTCTATTTACCTCCATCCACGAATGTCATTTAACCAAAGTTGTGAGGTCTCAGACAATGCTTGAACCAAGTTTATTAAGAGCATAAGCTATAAAAAAAAGGGCCAACAATAAATATCAATCGAATCAAGCCTAACAAAGTAACATTAGTCTTTCATCGTACACTTTGTTTATGCATGTTTTTTCCATAATGATAGCCTAACTATATTAGAATACATATTCATAGGTGTTCATAACATGATAATAGGCAATGTTGAAAACAAAATTAGATCATCCCAGTTATTTCCTTCCTTAAATACTTTGTCAATAGTATGTGGCCATGTCATCATAAGTGACAAACATTTTCTTCGCCAATCTATTGGCGGAGTATTTAAGGAAGGATGTAAAATTCTTCCATCAATATTAGCAAGATTGGACGCCGACATCCAATAGAGAGTTAGTAAGATGGCTATGACACTCTTCCTGAAGTGGAGGTCCCGAGCATAACGTTGGCTACCCACCCATGATTTCGTACATATAATGTGTGGGCCTTGTACATACTTGTGGGAATTGGCGGCATGATATAGTGCTCTAAGAGGCCGGTTGCCCTAACCCTTCTAGTCGGACCCATGGTTCGTCATCTCGGATCTCGGTCTTGTCTCGGTGAACCAAAGAGAAGAATTCTCGGAGAGACGATCTCGGTCAGCGTTGATCATAGGAAACTTTGTTAACACATATATTTGACAATCTAAGTATAGCTATTACACACTAATTATACTAACTAATTCTAATTTTTCTAAAATTTACAAACTAGTTTAGGCTGTGAACCAAAATGGGGAAAATAATATAAGGAGAAATAAAAATTTTACCTAGGTGTAAATATATCAGATGAGGTCCAAACTTTTTCCAAACCTCAATCTAATTTTAAAGAGTAAATAATGTATCTAACTGGTAGGGTTTGCTTTAATAATTCAAATGAAATTATTGGACCAAACCAAAATATAAGCCCGGTCCAGAGGTCATCTTCCTCAAATGGAGAGGCGACCAGATGGTCTGGTCTTCACTCGTCATGGGTGCTCTTCACCGGATGTAGAGCATACGGCTAGCCCTTGCCGGCGTCCAACGGCCACGGAGTCAGCCTGAGATCTTATTAGAGGCCCAGCCAAAAGCTTTCCGGTGAGAAAACCCCAGCACGACCTCACTCGTGGTAGTCCATGCCTCGAGATCTCAGTGATCTTGCGGGTCTCGGAGATCTCGGGTGGTATCTCGGCGAGACAATGTTACATGATTTCGATTCTCGGCAATGCCTCTGAGACAGAGATCTCGGCGAGACGACGAACCATGGTTGGGACCTAACGCCTGGCATTTGTGTCCAAACAAAATTAGGATACGACGAATTAAAATTTGACTTATCCCTTTTAGGTGGGAGGAAAATGCAATCCTGGTTGGTGAGTAGTCACATAACTCCATTAACAGTTATAAGTCTAAAACAATAACGGTTGAAGTTGTGAGTTACACCCGGATTTGATGGGATTATTATTTCAGATTTTGAGTGCTAAGCTCTCCTATTCACAACTTTGCGTAACCTTGCTTTCAGATATACTTCCTCCATCCTAAAATACCTGCCACACCTTAAAAAAGTGGATAGTGTTACTGATTTGATGTGATTATAATTTCAGATTTTGAGCTCTCCTATTCAGAGAAACAAGACAAGAAACAGGCACCGAGTCAAGCCTTTAGGGATCCCGTATATTATCTTTTATCTTTTTGTATTATCTTTTCGTATGGATTGGCAACTTTTCTGACTAAGGAAAAAGAAGAGATTTTTTGTAACTTGTGAAGAGGATTATATGAAGAGATGCAGACACGAGGAGACTAGTACTTAAGTTGATCTCCTTGACACTTTCTCATGGATGAGATACCCTAGCATGAGACATGGCTGGCCCCCAGCTGGCTCTTTTTTTTTCTTTGAAGTATACGCTTGATCTGCTTATGTCCAAAAGCTTGTGCATTCAAGAAGAATTGAACTGTTCATGCAACCATTACCGAAAAAAAGAAATGTTGATGCAACAACTCTTGGAAAGAGATAATTACAAATTAAAGTAATGCAACCAACTAGCTAGTCTAGACCTTCTCTAATGTAGGTTGTTGTAGTCAATTGGGCAACTGTTCTTTCATGTTACTGGCCGGTAGTGCAATTTATTTTGTCTACATGAATCCGGAGCTTTGTGGGAACATTATGTGTGCATTAGTTTCCTGTTTTGTTTTCTTCTTGCTGGAAGAGGATCTGGATGTTTTGTTTTCTTCTTGCTGGAAGAGGATCTGCATGCATGAATGTGTACATTTTAAGGCTGCCCTTTCTTCTTGTGTATCGACAAGCTAATGAATAACATTTTCGGATGAGACGGAGAGGGAAAGAGAGAGAGAATACTATTGTCATGAGTGTCACCTAAACGAAATTGTGATAGTTATGAAAGGACATAGTTGATGGTAAGTGCACTTTGTATGATTAATCTTCTTAATCACTTCCAAAAAAGGTTACTTAAGAGAATAATAGACTAATAATAGACTCGAACCTTAGTTTTATCTTACTACAAATAGCCCACAGTCAAAAGCATATCCAAAAGATTTTATTTAAATAACCCAATGCTATTAGAATGCAAGTATGCTAAAATAGCAACTAGTGATGATAATGCAGTGCAACTACTCACCAGGACATTTTAATTGTAACCCTACAAATCTAGCGACGTAGCCCACCAGCTTTCCATCATGAATAATTGCAAGAGGCATTATTTATGTAACCATGTTTGGTAGACAGACAATATGTCACATGCTTGCACGCAATGTACATAACATTGTAATACTAATTAAAAATGTATTAAATGGCTGTCTAGCCATTCCTTTGGAGTCATGTAGAGGCTGAGGCATGTGATGTGCTTTACATTGTCGCCAATTAAAATAATAGTGCAATGCACGTAATCAAATGAACTATTTATGTTCACAGGCAAAATTGATGCCTAAAGGATAGACATAGAGGATGCAGTTCCATTTCCAATTCTGATTATTTCAAGAATTTGCAGTTAAGAGAACAACTTGGACATTAATTAAGTGCAATCTGGGCCCAATTATATGTACATTACACAACTCCTTTAAAACTTATTTGCTGTGTAATTCCCTTTGTAAGAACGACATGAGTCTGATTGTGAAAATGAAACATAGTTGAAATTGATTTTTTTTTTACGTTTAGATGCTAATACTCGTCATCAAATAGAGCGCAAAATGAACTCGAATTGAACTTTCAATTTTTGTTTGGCAAGGAGTATATAAAAAGAAAACCTGAGGAGTTCATGATTCTGCCCTTACATAATTTTGGAGACTAGATATTCTGAAAGGGAACACTGATAATGCTTCCACATTGGGCAGCAGATAATACTGTTAACTTGATTATATACATGCTAGTCCTGCGACAACAATTGGATAGATTGAATCTAACAAGACATGAATCTTTACTGGTTCCACCTCATTTTTTAGATTACTAAATTTATCTTGTCCTTCTAACTATTTGCCTCATACAAATAACCTTCCTTATGAAATAGAGATAGTTGATTGAGATGGAATTATGAACTCACTGATAGAGAAATCACTCGTAAGAATCAGCTGATTCCTAGTGTGACCTTTGGTAGGCATAGCTACCTAGCCCGGCTATAGATGCAATTGGTAAAAAAACACTTTAACAGTGATCAAGCTTTTAGTGGAAAGTGGGGGCTGAGTACTTTCATCTTTATTTGGTATGTTTTTGAAGGTTTTAGTGTAGCTGGTTCCATGAATAGTAGTGCACTGAGAAGAAAACTCAAAACAATTGGATGGCTACATCCTACATATGGGAAGCTTTTACCTGACTTTTGATGAACCTTGTTCTCGAAAGAAGCATCCATGGAAAATTTACTTGATTCCCGTGTCATTTCCAACTGACCCTCATATGGAAGGGACGGGCCCCTCTTCGAAAGAAGCATCAATGGAAAATTTCCATGATTCCTGTCTCATATCCAACTGACACTCATATGGAAGGGACTGGCCCCTCTTCCCATTTGAATGGGAAAATCAACATTTAATAACTCATGGCCCTGATATCAAGGCTTGGATGGTGGTCTTTCTTTCAGTCTCTTTTTTCTTCAAAAGAAAGGAAACACACTTCATTTATGAACATACTGTAATCTAGCGAAATTTTTTTTTTATCATAGTGTAGTACAAAATGCACTCATTTAATTTGTTATAAATCAAAAACACCAATAAGGACCTAATATTCAAGAAGATCACTTGTAATTTGTGACTGATACAATTATAAATTGACTAGTTCACCCAGAAATTTTCAACTACTTTCTTGTGAACCACTGTACAAATGTTGTGGAAAAAGACTGAAGTAATTCGGCATAATTAAGTGCTGCCAACTACGAGTAATAAGGATTTGGAGAGTGTTTTTAGGGGGTAAATTGCTGATTATGATGCTGGTGACTGTGACAAAAAATCACATTTGCCCAATTTGTCAGCTATCAGTCAAGGCATTTGACAAACGCTATCAGTCAAAGAAAAATAGCCGGAAGCAACCGTGCATGAGAACATTACATGTTAAAAAATTACATTTGTATATAAATTGTTATTATTGTTAACTATTGGTGAGGGCCCGGCATCACAAAGCTATAATGATAAGAATTCAGATACATACAGGTGAAAGGTGCTGTTAAGGGAAGAGAATTTAACAAATCCTCCCAACTTAATTATTGTATTTTTAATAATTATGCTCGTAATAATTATTTTCTTGAACGTGATGCCTGGAAGGGACAACCAAGAGTAACTGGTTCTCGAAAAAAGATAAGAGTAAAATATTATTCCTAGATTCGAGACTAATAGGAATGTATAAACCAATGCTTCCATAAATTAGATTTTGGTTTACAACTAGAAATAAGGAATCGACACAATACACCCGGTCGATTTTTAGCTCTTATAAACAAAAAGGAAAAGGCATTTGGTACATGGTTGGAAGGTACAACCCGATGTCAGTGTTAATGGAAATTGGTTTGACAAATTCGTTAGTCCATTATCATTTCATAGAAAAACGAGAAACAAGCAATCATTTTCATACATTTATATTGGCCCATTCACATTCCCTTAACGTTCTTGTTATCATTATCTCCCCTATGATAACCCTACAGCAGATTCCTACACATTTCCATACACAGCTGATGTGTATGGAAATGAGTGGGTGAACTCATGTGGGGTGATGTCATGAGTTCACCCACTCATTTCCATACACATCAGCTGTGTAGGAATCTGCTGTACAAATATCATTTCCCTATTTAACGTTAATCCTATTAGGCATACCATTGGAGCTAGTGCACAAACCAAGAAGAGCAGTCCATGTGTATAGTTAGCCGCAAAGGGTACACCAAGAAGAGCAATCCATATCACTTCAATGTCAGCTGTATGATTTCCCTTGTTCAACCTTAATCTGCTCCAGCTCCAGCTCCCTTGTTGCTTCAAGTCCTCAGATTATAAAGAAGAGCAGTTCATGCATGATCAGAGAATTTACTAATTCCCAAAGGTTGGTGTACACAAAATGCTTAATCATAGCTAAGAAACAGTAGCCAAGTGCATGCTTTGCTGATAATATAAGCAGCACATGGAAAGTACACGTGCTCATGGTTCAGTTTAGTTTAAACCGTCTGCACGAAGCACGGAGGGAATAGTAGCAGCAAAGCCCAAGTCTTGCTGCCAGACTGCCTCGCTCTCTTCCTGTCCTTTATCTAAGCTTTTCCTTTTGTGGAAAAGAAGCCCTTCTTAGCCTTCTGTTCTCTTCCCTCGCTGCCTCTCTGTGAGCTGCTGTTTATTCTCCTTTCATGGAATGAAACACCAAAAGAGGACAAGCCTTTTGAAATGGACGAGAGGAGCTCTGCCACCAGACTTCAGTTGGACAGAGGAGTTGAGCAGGTCTGTCACTATCCGCCCATTTCTTCAAAAACCCAGATGGGTATTTCGTTTTCATGCCTTAAACTTCAAACTTTAAAGTAAATGCAACTCCCAGCCATTTAGTATTATTCTTTGCTTCAGTTGGGAGCAATTGTCTCTTTCTGTTTCTTTTTCCTTTTTCGTATTTGGCAATTCTGATCTGAGTTTGGGACTGAAAGAGTTGTCAAAATTCCTTCTTTACACATTTTGGTTTGCAAATAATCGTTGTGCTGTTTTCAGCTTTTTGTCAATGTGTTGCTCTTGGGGTTTCTGAGAGTTCTGTGGTAATGAGATGGGACTTTCATGAGTTGAATTTAGGTGGGCATTGTTAAAAGTGTTTATTGAATTTGAAGAATCCTATTGTTTAATATTCTCTTGACGATTTTATACCATGCAAAAGTATCTTCTATGTTGGTTCTTTTTTTTTATAACACTATGTTGGTTCTTATGATTTTGGGTGTTTTGTATAAAAAAATGATTTTGGTTGTTCGCAATTTTTTACCGTGGAAGCCGCCATTGTTAAGGCCATGGAATGCTGAACTTATATTTTCAATTGTTTGATATAACGAGATCAAACTGCACAAAATTATGTTTAGTATTGTGAATGTAAGAAGTTGGTCTTTAGTCACTAAATTAAGTGGAGCATTATTACTTCCTTAATATCTCAGCCCCTGTAATTATGAGGTTTGAGAATTTGAACATCTCTCGTTGTGCGTTGGTAGTTGTCTGACGGGATTCTCTTAACTTGTGCTTCTTGGTTTCTGGCCTTTTTTTTAATTGGCAATAAAAAATTTTAGTAGTTAAACCATTGGATGCCTTAATACGCATATTTTCATGTGAGCATTATATGGTATTCTTGACGTGCTCATTGGTAGATAGTTCTTGCATCGGTCGTTTTTTTACATGGATCTTATTTATGTCTATAAATCTAATGCTAGTGGTACTGCTAAATTTGTTGTTTTTTAACACTCAAACTTTGTTTTCTCTACTGTGCAAAGGCAATTGTGGGATTGAGGAAAGGGACACACCTATTGAAGCATGGAGCGAGGGGAAAACAAAAATTCTGCCCTTTCAGGGTATCCACGGTAGGGGGTCTTTCAAAGAACATGGCGTGTTCTGCTGTTTGTAGGTTCTACACACAAGTCATGGTTGAGCAGTCATTAACTTTCTTTTTTGGCACTTTGTTTGAATTAAATGATGAAATCCACTAGGAAGAAGACATAAAGTATCAAATTTAAATATAAAAAAAGCATTCTGATATTATTAATTTGATGCTTAATTCAGTCATTTACATTGTTCCCACTTGAACTACAGTCTGCTTCTATGTGTTGTTTGTTTGAAAAGTAAATAGCAATTTTATTTTGGTTTTAGGACGAAAAGTCATTGATTTGGTATACTGGAAAAGAGGAAAAACAATTGAAATTGAGTTCAGTTACCAAGATCATTCCTGGGCAGTGTACTGTAAGTTCTTTTTTTTTTTTATGAAAAAATTCTCCATATTTAGTGTTTGCATTTGCAAATAAGTTAATTCATTTGAATGATGTACTGAAATAGGCAAAATTTCAAAGGCATCCTCAACCGGAAAAAGAGTGTCAGTCCTTCTCGATTATACATGGAAATGGGAAAGCGTCCCTCGACTTGGTACTTCATCAGTTTTTGTCGATAAAGTTCTTCATTGAATTTTTTCTCGGATTTTTTTTCTGCTGTAATATGATCACAGTGATGTATAGTAGATTTCAAATCGTATGATTGTATCCAAATAATGTACATTATTTTTCAGCAATGTCGTCTTGATTACCTTCTTTTTAGATATGCAAGGACAAGGATCAGGCTGAAACTTGGATTATAGGCTTGACTGCATTGGTATCAAGGTGTCAAAACATACGGCATCCATGTAATTTGAGGAATGGCAGAGGAGCTCAATCTTGTATTAATAGCCCAATGGCGCATGTCCAAAGAAAGCAAAATCTTGGACTCCTGGATGATGCAACTGACCTGTTTCAGGTTTTCATTTAGCCTAGTATCTTCTGAATCTCATTAAAGATGTTGTGTCTACGATTTTTGGTTCCTGATTAAACAATAATTTACTCTTTAGGTACGGAGCTTGTGTGGAAGTCCTCGATCTTTAGCTGAGAGATCCTTTTCAGATGGGTCCATGTATAACTTGAATAATTGTCGTTCGTCAGAAGCAAAACTTTCCTTCAGTTCACGCATCCATTCACCCATGCCTCATTCCAATGGCTCTGAATATCACAGCAGAAAGCTAAGAGTAGCACATGTTAGCAATGATTGGAGCACCAGTTCACACAGTGTCTTCAGCTCTGCTGCCAGTTGCCCCTCTTTAGTGTCCAAGGATGAATATCTTAGAGATGTATTGATGTGGGGAGAAGGAACAGAAGGTGGGGCCTTAGGTGGCAGAGTGGATTTACTAAACACTTCTTTTGATATGAGATTTGATGCATTACTACCAAAATTGGTAGAGTCTGCAAGCATGTTGGATGTTAGAAGCATAACCTGTGGAGGAAAACATGCAGCTTTGGTTACTAAACAAGGTGAAGTTTTCTGCTGGGGTGAGGAGAAAGGAGGAAGACTTGGACATGGTATTAAAATGGATGTGTCTTATCCCAAAGTTGTTGAATCTTTAATAGATGTCCGCGTGGAGTCAGTTGCATGTGGTGAGCACCATACTCTAGCGCTTACACACTCTGGTGAGCTTTATACTTGGGGTGAGGTAATTCATAGCATTGGGGATGATGGAAAATGTAAAAATCCATGGTTGCCTTGTAGAGTTGCAGGTCCCTTTGAGGGTCTTCACATAACACAAGTTGCTTGTGGAGAGTGGCATACTGCAGTTGTCTCTTCTAACGGGCACTTATTCACTTATGGTGATGGTACTTTTGGTGCTCTTGGGCATGGAGACCTTCAGAGCATTTGTCAACCGAAGGAGGTTGAATCCTTGAAAGGATTATGGGTGAAATCAGTTGCATGTGGCTCATGGCATACTGCCTCTGTTGTGGATACAATGACTAATCGTTTCAAAAATGATTGCTACTGTGGTAAATTGTTCACCTGGGGAGATGGGGATGAAGGAAGACTTGGCCATAAGGACACGGAAAGGAAGCTTGTCCCAACATGTGTTGCAACTCTTATGGATCATGATTTTGTTCAAGTGACATGTGGAAGAAAGCTGACTGTGGCACTTGATGTTACAGGCATAGTTTACACCATGGGAAGTGCAATTCATGGCCAGCTTGGTGGTTCTCAGTATGGAGACAAAACCTGTGTTTCTGTGGAAGGTGCACTGAGGGGAGAGTTTGTTATGCAGATTGCATCAGGATCATACCATGTGGCTGTCCTGACATCAACTGGGAAAGTTTATACATGGGGAATGGGAGCAAATGGACGGCTAGGACTGGGAGATGTTGAAGATAGACAGTCTCCAGCTTTAGTGGAGGCTTTGAAAGAACGTCATGTGCAAAATATTACATGTGGATCTAGTTTCACAGCTGCAATTTGTTTGAATAGATCTGTTTCCACCACTGACCAATTGATTTGTAGCAACTGTAGAACGGTATTTAGCTTTACCAAGAAAAAACGTAACTGTTACAACTGTGGTTTAGTATTCTGCCATTCATGCACTAGTAAGAAAACCTTGAATGCAGCTTTGGCTCCAAATAAGAGCAAGCACTATCGAGTTTGTGAGCCATGTTTCAAGCAACTGAATAATCTTGTGAACTCTGGATTAAGGCTTGAATACGAAAGTCCAAGACCACCTTTGGTTTCTAGTAGACTTTTGTCTGATGTAAGGACGAATCGAGATGAAGCTGGATTTTCACCATTGCAAATATTCACCCCCAAACTTCCTGCTCATGGAGAAAGGAAAGTGATTGGAAGGAAAAACCTTCCAGCCTTTCCCAGTATGGCCCCCCCAAGATGGGGTCAGATAACATGTCCTGCTCAATTTAACACAAATAGTTTAGCAAGTTCAGCAATGGTCACTCATTCCACTACTGATGAATCTGCTCGGATGCCCAGTTCACATGTTCCAAAAAATGACTCGTCAGACTCAAGTCAGATTCTCACTGAAGAAGTGAAGAGGCTGCAAGCTGAGGTAAATTGCACTATTCATAAGGAATTTAATATCTGCTAGTGTTTCATACTGTCTTTTGTAAAATTTACTATAATGGAAATCTTTGGTTTTATGTTTTGTTCATACTACTTATTGTATATGATAGGTTGAGAGACTTAAAAGTCATTGTCAAGAAAGAACTGAGATGCTCCAACAATATCAAGAAAAAATTGATGAAACCTGGTCAATTGCAAAGGATGAAGCTGCCAAATGTAAAGCAGCAAAGGATGTCATAAGAGTCTTGACCTGTCGGGTATGTACAAATGATTACTCTGCATCTTCAGTGAACTAGAATTAGATATCTAACTAACAAAAGTTAAATTGTTAAAAACTAAAGGGTGTATCCAATATTTACAGAAACTAAATTTGTTATTGTGTCCAATTTAAATAATTAATAAAGAAGGATATTAATGGGGTTTGCCACCATACAGCTGAATGACATTTCGGATAAGTGTACATCAGGACAGGAAGCGAATACATTCGTAAGTACCACAATATCAGAGAGAGTTGATGCTCATTTACCTTTAATGACAGCAGTCTGTGAAGAATCTCTTAAGTTTGACGACTTCAAGTCCCTGTTTGGAAGGATAGAGAACAATCATACTTCTGAATTTAAAATCTTTAAGCAGAGGCTTAAGGATGATGTGCAGACCCCATCCAATACACTGAAAGGGATTCACAGGAGAGGTATGTCCCATGGGCAGATGAAGTTAGCTGATGAAACTCTTAAACCAAGATCTGATGATTGCCTACCTGTCAATGCTGGATTTAAAACAGAGTGGGTGGAGCATGATGAACCTGGCGTATATCTCACTGTTAGAATGCTACCATGTGGACAGAAAGGCCTCAAACGTGTGAGATTCAGGTAATTTTAGTTTTGATTAAATATTTTCAAAGCAAAACTTTTTTATTTTCCAATTTAGTACACTACCTGTATCGTATAAAGTTTGAACTGTCATAAAATGTCGGTGAACATCTGATCAGCCCATCCGCTGATCTGGCTGAGTGTAGAAGTTGGTTCTAGTTGAACTACCAGCTTCTTAATGAGAAATTTTTTAACTTAGCCAAATTGTGAATAGAAAATGGCTTTGCCTTGTGTGAATTCTAGGCTTCCACAAAAAAAATATTCCCATCTGAATATTTGGTTTTAACCTGGTTTACAATCTATCCAGTGAATGCTAAGCTTCCAGAGTACTTTGTCAGTTGGGAAATTGACAGCTTGGTTTTAACCTGTAGCATTTGTTTGATTTAGTACACGTTATATGATTCACTGAAAAGGTTTTGTGCCATGCTGCAGCCGAAAGCAATTCAGTGAGAAAGAAGCGGAGAAGTGGTGGAAAGAGAATCAATTAAGAATATACCAGAAGTATGACATCGGAGAAAATATTAGTGGAATCACAGATGAGACATCGGGCTTTTAGCAATTATTCATTTGGCCGTTCCAGTCATGACTGAGTACAACATGATCAAGGCTTTCTTGAAGATTGGTTTGTATATAATAATTTTACATGATGTACGGAAATTCAATACTCCCTCTCTCCCATATTAATTGTCTGAATTACAAATCCAAAATATTTTTCCCATCCAAACAATTGACATGGGATATAGGGAGTATATCACTAACCATATGTTTTGCTTAAAATTTCTGTAATAGGACTGTCAAAGAGAGGTTTTACCACATCACACATTTATGTAGATGGCTTCGATTGAACTTGTGAAGTTTAACATTATGCCTGTACTGTATAGTCAATAAGAAGTGGAATCAGTTATATTTTTGCTATTTGCACGGTTGGCTCAGGTCAAATGTTCTACAACACAGTTGACTCATTTGACTCATTTGACTTTAACATGAATCTGAAACTACTAAAAGGAGTGTCACTAAGTTCAACCAGTCTCTACCCAGCTGAATATAAACGTGCACATGATGAATTTTCTTTCTATAAAACCAGAAATGCAATGTCCTTTATGAAATAACATGTAAACATAGTAGTAAACCCTATCTAGCTTCTAGAATTAATTGTAGCACGGAGTGGCAGGAAGCTTACATCAGAATGTAAAACTGCCCTCTCCAGTGATCTGTTGTATTTGTGATGTTTGCTTTACGATAGTTATAAAAAAAACGATGCTTTATGATATTCCTTTGCATAAAAACAAAAAATTTGAGCTTAATCTAGCAAAGCCCAAGCAACCATAGTATCCTACTGGGCGAGTCAGCCAGAAATTATGGCAGGTAAATCAGTGCAAAGTCATTTTGGCATACTTAAAACTTTTATACTCGCTTGAACGAGACTGTTTACAAAGAAATAATTTTAGCTTGAAAATTTAACTAAACCATGCCTTTCTTGACGGGAGATAAAAAAAATATAAAACTGCTTAATTGTCTTCACGAATGGAGTCTAGGGGAGTAGATTTCTTTAAGTTCTACCACTTTAAATTGTTACTCTTTAAGATGTACTGTAAAGTGTAAACCCCAAATTAACCCCATGGTCGTCTTCATACTAAACTTCCAGTTTCTATTGAAGGAACATCTTACCTAACTTATACACTCATGGAAGGAGCTTGATACACTAATTTCCTATTTAAACTTCCATCTCAATTCTCGCATCAAAATCTAACTGTTCTCTATTTGTATGAAAACTTTAACTGTTGATAGCTATTCTACTATCTTAACTTGCAAAAAGTTCAATTGAGAACAAAAAGGTTGTCTATTTGAAATGGAGATCTAAATGCTACGGAGTATAAAAGTAATATTGAATTTTCTGTTCTTTTTTTATCCGTAATATTGAATTTTCTCAAGACGCTTTAACACATTTACCCTTTTAAACCTACTGACGGTAACAGAACTGACTGCCTAATACGGGCATCTTGTTCCCTTAGGCAAGACAATTTAAACTTAACAGAATATCCATTATTAGGCTCCAGTTACGTATACTGGTAAGTATGCATGTAGGAAAATGTAGGACAATCCTTGTTTGACTGGCTCCTCTTGATACAGCTCAAGCTGAGTTAACACGTCTCATAAGCATTATGAAGTTTACAATCGCACGACAATGGTTGCAACATCCACATATACACTTTTTATCACACATTGATTCCCATCGAATGCATCAACAAAATAGTTGAAATGTCTGCTATGCGACCATTTCCAAATTAGAAAGTTAATGTTGCCAAAAAAGTAGACAGTTGCATCTTCCAAAAAAAAAAAAACAATACAAACCTTGTTCAAAACAAAGCTATGATCATGACGAGAAAGATATAATTTACAGCAAACGAAGCTATAACGCTCCGCTAAAAACTGACTAAACCAACATTACAAAAAGCTTACAATTTCTCTAATGTGAGAAGCAAACAAAAATTCTGTGACAGAAAAGGATGCATAAACAATTTGCTGAGAAAAGGTGGACAAATTAAGTCGATGGACACTCACAAGGCCGAGTAACAACTCAGAATTGCCATTGCCTGATCCACACAGCATAGCATCTTATCCACATCGATACTTCAACACAGGAATCAAACATGGATGATTCCTAGTTGTCTATAAACAGCGAATGACCCGCCTGTGGGCCAAAGTTCAGCGGCAAAACCTTTCTCCAGGCCTCCTTCAGCAAGCATCAGGAAGCAAACTAGAGGACAAAGAGCAGCTACAAGCAGAGCTTAATTCGTTGCCTACTTATTTCTTCGCCACCTAGTAATGTCTGACCATCTCTTTCTGCCATACATCTTTTGTAAGGCACAAATCCCCTTTGACCACTCCCAAGTTTCTTGGGCTTAGTAAAGGCTGAATTCTCACTCACTTTCAAGCGAAACACAGACAACTCGATATTATTGTCCAGAGTTTCTCTGGCCTCAGTATCGAGAATAACAGCTGGAGAAGGCGGCACACCTCCCTCACCAGCACAACAGGAGTTCAAGCCACTGTACGACAAACCGCCCACTTCGTCTGGGACATCCACACAAAAGTTAGCAGCTCCTGTACAGCTGATACAGAGAGGAGGCAGGGATGTGGTGTGCACTCCGAGTTTAGAATCTTCATTAGAAATTTGCATGCCTAGAATGGCCTGGGTAGCTCCCCAGTCACATGTGCCGAATCCGGAAAGAATATTTCCCTTCAAGATAGTACGGTTTGTTTCTAGAGCCATCTCAGATTTCTGCTGCTCAGCTGCAGTCTGTTCAAGGTCTCCAAACAAAGTAAAAGACATGGATGTTTTTTGAAATTGTGAAGTATCATTGACATTGGAAGAGGATCCTTGCGGATGAGTGATTAAAACAGTCGCACCGAACAGCTTAAGACTAGTGATTGGAGCCCCCAGTGATGGAACTTTCTCCTCTTTATCATCTGAGTCCAGCTCCTAAAAAAATTTGCCATTTAAAGAAGTTTCAAGTAGTAAGCAACAAATTTCACCACTATCATAAAATTGAATGAAGATGACTATCATAGAGCGGGAAAATGAATATGTACCACGGAAGAGTTGTCAGCTTGACATAAACCAGAAGCAGGCAAGGGAGATCCGCTTTCATCTTCAATTGACGACATACACCCATTTTCTTGATCAAATGCCAGCACACTTGTCAGAGATGAACCAGCGATTGGCGAATCCGGTAATGTAGAATCATTTTGTGGACTACTAACTGTTGAGCCAATTGGATCTGATTCAGCAACAGATAAAACAGACGCTGGGGAGCCCTTCTCCTCCTCAGAGACATACTCTAATGGGAATGAAGACCTTGCCACACTAGCGCCTCGCTTCAATGTTGGCAATTGCGCAAATTTGCGAGGATAGGGATGCATGGGCTTTCTTTTGGGTCGAGGGGGAGGAATCACAATGGCCTCCCCTGAATCAGGATTATTATTTCCTGGCTCACGTGCCACCTACAGCAAAGATATGATAAGATAATCAAATAAATATGCATCCTAGCATCTGATAATGGGTGAATCCGCATATATTCATCTGCGACCCATTTCTTGAACTGATGACTTACTTTGAATATCAAGTAAGGCCATCCATAATTCATTCAATTGTAGAAAACAGGGGACTGAAAGAACATTGGACCTTGGAGAAAAACTTCTGTGCGTGGCTGCGGATCTGGACAGCAGTCTTCGTGCCAATGTGCTCTGTTATTAAGAAGAGCGGAACAAATCTCAATCAGTTGATCTGGGGAAATAAAACGCGATGATGAAATGTATGAACATTGAAAATCTGAATCAAAGCTACCTTCAATTCGACGCCAAGCGCGCCCATACAGCTTCAGGGCTTCCAGGAACTTCCCATGTTCTTCTTCCGTCCATTTTTCCCTCTGTTTCGTTATTGTATATGGTTTTCTAGCCTACACACAACAAAGGTGACCAGATCAGTAACTACCAAATGACTAGGACTATGAGACATGCTTATTTCCAAAAGTAAAATCGACCTTGGGCTCATCCGCATTTGATGATGGGTACAACTCAGACCCATGAACTAATGGTGATGCTTTGCTGATATCTGAATACATCTGACTGCTTGGAAGGTTGACAGTGTTTATAATTGCACCTTCAACCTGTTCGTACATGTAAAAGGATCATTCAGAAACGACACGTACAATATATCCTAATGAATGCATAGAACATTGTGTTCAAACTTGCAACTCAACTAGCAGTACTGGCAGAGAAGCAAACACCGAAAAAATGCAAAAATCTTTGAAAAAGCCAGCCAAAGACGCATACCTGCACAGACATAAAAATGGAAGCACAAATCTCCTAGTCGTGGGACTTGGATAAGTGAATTCACGGGAAAAAGAATGAATCTTGTACAAATGTATGTCTTGAAATAGCAAATTTGCCAAAGAATTTCGCAAATCGTCTCTCATATTTCCAGCTCATCAAGTCCTCCATGTCTCGTATCTTCCCCAGACAGGCCAATCTGGGAGACACAAGAAAAGCCTATCAGAGGACTTCATGGACGAATTCCACTTAATGATTATCGTCGATGAACAATTAATTGAACATTAATCGTTTAAATCCAGGAAAAAATAAACAAACAAAAAGAACACTGAGCTGAAATCCAGTTTGTTCAACGTGATCCCAGTCTGCGATTTAAAATATAAAACAGATAAAAACAAACAGTACTCACAATCCAGAACTCCACAAAAACAACATAAAAAATGTGGAAAAAATCACAATCAACAACAGCTATAAATTAACAACCTCCAGCCCAACCTAGTCTTCGATTTAAAAAAAAACAGACAAAAAAAAAATATTCTACAGAAAAAAAAAACATACAGTAATCACACTCCAGAACTCCATAAAAACCAAAAAATCTGACCCAATTCGATTAAGAACACCTAGAAATTAACAACCTCTAGCCCAATCCAAAGTTCGATCCCGCTAACACAAAATCAAACAAAAAACAAAACATCACACAAAGCACTCAAAGATAATCAACACGTATTGCACCACCAAAAAATCAAGAAAAAAAATTCTAAACCAAGTACCTGCAGCTTTTTCAGAAGAAGAGTCCGACGAAACCCGTCAGAATTCTGTCCAGAAATTTCGGAGCCAGAAGAAGCGCGACGGAGGAGGAGGACGAGAAGAGCGACTGCGGAAATGAGAGGATGGAAAACAGAGAGGAAGAGGAAAAGGGAAGGGAAGTGGTGGGCCCCGGACGGCCACGTCAGACCCTCCCACGGAAATTACGAGATACCCCTTGCCTCGAATCTTGTGGCGGACGACGCGCCCCGGGCGTCCGCGGACACGTGTCGATTGCTTAGTCCGTTTTGGGCTTGTGCTCGGCGAATTTTGGTGGAGCGCGTGCATCATATTTTCGAAGATTTTCATCTATGTTCTTTTCTGTTTGTTTTTTTTTATTATGGGTGGTCCCCTTTTCTATAAAAGTGCACAGCAAAAATTTAATGGCTGATGTTGCCTGTTTCCCTTATTTTTCTTGAGCTCCTTAATGTTTTGGAATTAGTGTTTCCGCCCTCTATTCTCTCTCGTGATCCCTATGGTGGCAAAAATGACCATAGTGGCCTCTATCTGGCCCAAAAGTACTTGCCTGACCTATGAGCAGAACATTTTTGGCATCATTGGCATCACGAGAGCAACGAGGGAAGGTGAAATGCACCTGGCTCATTTGGGGTCATGTGCACCCAGCGTTGTCGGAATGCCTGCCAAACCCTACCTAGCTTAGAAGCCCACTGCTTCCTTAAGAAGAAAGGCTATCTGGTCCCCCCTGCCACTTGTTCCTTGGTCATGTTTCCTGGTCACATAATATTGGTAAGGAAAATATTTCTACCTTAAAATAGATTGTGTTGCACCGATGTCACAGTTTATGCAGGCCTAAGCAAGAACGTTAATAACGAGCCATTGATGCGTAGGGCTCACTTGTTTAAAATAAGGTAGTTACTAGGTTCACTAACAGCTTGTAGGCAATCCTGTAGACAAAAGCCCGTAGCACAAGCATGTTTTAATCAAAATTGATAAATGTGAATATTTAAGCACTACTATGCATGCACCTTCCTCCGGTCCCTTTTTCGCTCAATGTTACTGAACCGACCAATACAATAATTAAACTATTTTCCATAATAAAAAAATATTCGACTGTGTAGTTCAACGTTTACACAACACTGTTTTTACTCATGCCATCGTGTAATATAACGTTTACACTACATTAATCCAAGAAAAATGGTCTTTCAGATCCTCATGGCAAGCGGAGGGCTAAACCGTAAAGTCATAACAATCTCCTACACCGTAAGGTATTGCAATGATAAAAACACAATTTCTAGAAAATTCAGGGACTTAGCTAGAATAGATCATATCAATCAGGGGCGTTGAGGTGTAAATAAGGGAAATAAATATCTTATGGTTGAGCTTCAAGGAGAAAATTAGGTCAGCCAGAGGCTGTGGATTGGAAAAAGTGCGGAGAAGTCGCTTTTTCTCCACGTCAGCACCACCGCCGCCCGGGCTTATCGGGACAGCCACGTGTAGCAAATCAGCGGGCGACAAAATTTATGAAAAAGTGCAAGAGAGAGAAAGTGCGAACTGTAGAGAGAGAAAGGGGGAGAGGATATGGATGATTCTGGTCCGTATCCTGCTAGTGACTCATTCCCAGCCACAAATTTCTTGACTATTTTGCCCTCAGTTTTTTTTTTAATCCTTAAAGCAATTTCGAGTGCCTTCTTGTCGAAGTGGCGACGGTGAGAGGTCGGGCATGGCACGTGGCTGTGCCCATTGGCGTGAGTGTGGGAGAATCCGGTTCCGCTTATGAAGCTCCGCCAACGAGGCTGGTGAAGTGATGCCAACTAAGTAATGTAAATAATGTGAAAGAATATTACTTGTATTTCCCCTCGCCTTCAAACGGTCTAATTCAATTACATGCTTTGCATTATGTAGTTGGTTAGCGTCACTTCACCCGCGGCCTCGCCGGTGAAGCTTCACCAGCAGATCAAGACTCTAGTGTCGCCGGTAAAGATTTACCAGCTAATTGATCGCATAAAATCAACGGGGCTCGTGATTTTGATTGCTGAAGTGGACGGCCGGTGAAGCTGCTAGTGAAGGCTTCGCGGCCTGCCTTCTCGATTCGATGGCTCCGAGTGCTCTGGTCTAGGAAGCACGGACACGACAAAATGCAGCCATGTCCGTATCCTATATATATCCGACATGGATATGCTGGCGACACGGTTGCTTGCTTGTCCCTGCCATTTTTTTTTAAAAAAAATGGATACATTTCCGATACGTCGGGACACGTATCAGATACATTCCCAATACGACGGGACACTGGAGTTTAAAATCCTCCGGCCGTCCCCCTTCTCCCGTGCCCTAGCTCTCCCCCCCCCCACTGGTTGTCTCCGGCGATCCCGACTTCTCTCCGGCTCTCCCTCACGCGTGCTTGCCGCTTGGTGGATAGCCCGTCCGGTCCCTCTTCTCCCTTTCTCCCGTGCGGCAATGCACTAGCCCTCTCTGGCTTCTCTCCGGCGATCCCTGCCTCTCTCTGGTTGTGGCCAATCCATCGTGGTAACTCAATCATGTTCATGCTCTGCTCTCTCTCTCTCTCTCTCTCTCTTCTTGTGTTCTTTATGTTGGGCACAAGTTTTAATTTTTTCCATTTTTGTGTTCTTTGGGTGGTACGAACAGGGGCCCGATGATCTATACATGAATTATGCATTTTATTATCTTCTAAACTGATGATTATGTTAGTGTTTGATTAGAATTTCTACTACTTTAATATAGTTTTTGGTTTTTGTAGGAAACAAGAGTAAAACGCAGAAATGGGATAAAACGCGATTCTAATGATTGAATATTTACAACTTCGATTGCATATCTCTGATGGGTCTGATTTAAGATTCATGTTAAAGTACACGAAGTCAGCTTTCCAACGCCACTGACTGTTCGCAATTCGGAGTTCTGAGCAAAAAGTTATGATCATTTGAAATATCGCACGCAAAAGAGACACGATTAAAGAGAAGAACCGTCAAGATGAGATTGGATGGATGAGATCGATACAACGGGTTTTTATTTAATAAAGAAAAAAAAATAGAAAAGGAATATGAACCGGTTCCGTTCCGGTCCGGTTCAATTAAAAGAAAAAGAAAAAAACAAACCAGCCCGAGCCAAAGCTCGGGCCTTTCGTCCAGAAGCAGAACGCCGGCAAGCTGACAGAGGAGGTCCGGCATGCGTCTGGCGGCGGAGCAGGATAGAAAAATCGAAGAGACGGAGCTGGGCTGGTTTCACGGCGGTGACAGCAAGCTGGAGACGGATTGCGGCGGCTTCGATAAAAGACGGCGAGACGGCGGCGGAATCGACCGGAGCTGGTGAAGACGACGGTGGGCCGGTGTGGCAGAGTGATAGAGCATTGGACGGCGGAGCTGGGTGTCGATCGAGCAGGCGGAGTTCAGAGGAGAGTCGTGCCGGAATCGGAATAGGACATGGATATGAAACGGAAAAACAGAGGAGAAGCGAGGTCCATTGGGACTCTGTTTAAAACAGAGTCGTGCTCGACTAAAGTGACGGATTTGAGTTTATCCAAATCCGAAATTGACGAGAATAGGACACTCTTTCGAAGCCTATAAGTAGAGGAGGAACTGGACTGGTTTTTTGAACGAAAAAAGAGACTTTTTACAGAGAAATTTCAGAGTTTGGAACGGAGAAGTCGCCGGAAAAACAGAGCATTCCGGCGGGTCTTTGGCCGGAAAAGAGAGAGAGGAAGAAGTGGCCGGAGGGGAGGAAGAAAGCGTCGGAAAAGACTGAGATTTGGACTGCTACAGTGCACGGCTGCGCGAGGAAGATGATGAATAGTACCATGAATAGTGTTTTGCGTGAACAGTGTTTCGTGAACAGTATTTTTCGGTGAATAGTGCAAAACGACGCCAACGAATCAACAGCGTTCTCCTTGTCCGATGGCCGGCTAAATTCGCGTCCAAGGCGTAGATGAAGCCCTAAATTTGTGTTATTACTCTTGATTGTTTTATTTAATACAGTTGATATGATTTTGCTTAATGCTATTTCATGAGTTTCTTTTGAGTGCTTGACCATAGACTTGATTGATATGCATGAAATTAGATCTTTTTAATTCCTATTCTTAGCTAAAAGTAGGCTGGTGTTAATTCTATGCCCGACCAAGGATAGGATCATTAGCCCAAATGATAATTCTATGCCCGACCAAGGATAGAATTATCTACATTAATTTTTAGTGGATGAACTCTCGTGTCCGACCAAGAACGTGAGTGAATTCACTGTGACTTGTGTGTCTGACCATGAACACAAATTACCGTATCATGTCAATTTGAGCATAATAATAATTGAGAGTAGTAATTGCATATTTAGTGGTGGATTCTCTGCTTTGGCACTTCTCCATATTAGTTAAAATCCATTTAAAGTAGTTAAATTTTATTGCTTTCTCTAGATTAAATTAAACTGTAACTTTCTTTCAATTGAATTTGGTAAAATATTAGTCCGTTCCTGAGGTTCGACAACCCTTTAATACTCACTGTAGTACAATTGCCTTGTGCACTTGCAAGGGTTTAATTTTAAACGATCACCCGACGATTGGAAGGAAACCGCTTGATTTGCATTGCTTTTTTGTAGAAGTCACAGCTCGCGGTGGTCTTGAAAATGTTTGAATTCTATGACCATGAAATTTTGTTCTTGATAAGTGATTAAGTGTAAAAAAAGTGACAGTCTTTTTTAGGGTTATGATTGCATCAAACTTGCAGTGCCACTTGATTAATGTTTCAATTATCAAATACGTCATGATTGATGCCTTGTGTAGTACTCCCTCTGTTCCATTTAAATAGCTTGATTAGGTTTTTCAAACTGAACTTATTTTGAAAAATCAAGTCAGATTATAATGTGGATCGGAGTGAGAATAATTACTTCAGCTTAGCATAGAAAGTATCCATCACACCACTAGCGTGGAAGTTGCAGTTTAAATGCTTTTATTGGATGAAAAACTCTTAAGAGTATTAATGCATAGAGAAACTTGTGTCGAAGTATGGCTGACCATTGCCAACCCTTGGGCATATTCTGTAACACTCGAAAAATTAGTAAGTATTTTAAAACCAAAATTTGACCCTCTTAGCATTTGATTTGGTCGTGTTTTGCTTTATAAAATTAAAGTGGTGAGAAGAGCTTTCCAACGCTGCCAACTATGCGCGATTTGGAGTTCGGAGTGAAAAGATATGAGAAATTGAATTTTGTTTGGGCGTGGCTGTGACTGATCGATCGCCTTTAAAAACGATCGATCGTAGTTACTGTGATTATTGATTATTTTGTTTCGGAGAAAATGATCGATCGGCAATAATAGCGATCGATCGACTGTCATGCGGTAGTATAGAAAAGCGCATGCGACGATCAATCGCCATATCCTCGATCGATTGCCAGTTGCGGTTTTGCGATTTCTAGCTTATTTTTGGGGTGGATTTGCATAGGAAAGATACTAAATCCCAACTAGACTTAAATTGTACGTCTCTAGAAGGATCTTGAGGCCTTCTCATTGGTGGGAAGTGTCCTTGATATAAAAAATTAGTTTAAGAAGGGATTCTCCCCAAACTCTATATAAACCCTAGAGAGTTGGCTTGTGCTATTGCAAAATCTAGCCCTAGAACGTCTAGAGACATTTCCCTTCTCCTTCCCACGTTCACCCACCTCCTATAAGGCTTCTTCTTGTGGGAGTTTTCCAAGAGCTTGGTGTCACGCCCCGGGCACTGCCCGATCCGAACTGAAAATGGTCCAAGAGTCGAACCGGCACACGGGGGCGACGTTAAGAGATATAGCGGAAGACTTATGCCCCTCTTACGGGCGGTCTCACTAACAGAATTACGCATAAACAGTTTTGAGCAAGAGTAAATAAGAGGAATAAAAGTAGAGTCTAACTCAAAGTAGATCGACAAGTCATTAAACCCACAAAATACAAATTTGAGCCAACACACCAGCTCGAATCAAAAGGGTCTACAAGTCTCAACATACCAAATATAACAACTCCAAAAGATAAACTAATCAAGTCTAAGGCATCCACACCCAATCCCGCTCTTCTACGATCACTCCTCAAATAGAGGATCCTGTCCGTCTGCGTGTCGCACCACGTAGCCCCAAAACAAAACAAAGAAAGAGGGGTGAGTATAAAACTCAGTAATGGTTTTATATAATCGACAATAATCAGAAATCACAAGGCATCATAATATAGCTGAAAATCCATAATCGACATGATTATTCCATTATCTAGTCATGCATGTACAACACATAAACCTGCATAACCATATCACATTCACATGCTATCATATCATGCATTCATAACACATAATCCTGCAACATGATATCTCGTTCACATACTTTCATCTTGATCAGTCATTCATATCTCATACATTCACCTTACATAACCAAAGTAGCCCAGCTTGGCGCATTTATGCTTTCACATCTCAAAATTTTACCCTGCATGTCCAATGTAACCAAAACATGGTACAATCATGCATAACATCGCAATAAGCATATATCATCACAACGGTGAATGCCTCCATCAAGGAGTAACACAATCTGCCATAAAAGGCGGGACACAATCAAGGCCCGAAGGCGTATCATGGTCCAGTTCCTACACAGGAATCAAGGGGGTGGTCAATCCCAACGTGCTGCTCATCCTGGACAATCCTGGCCAAGGATGCCTGAATCTCAAATAGAGAAACTAGAGCAGGTGTGTTCGCCCTGGGTAGTCTCCTGCGGTGGGGGAGAGCCCGAATCTCATCCTGAGAAACTAGAACACGTGGTAGCTGGTGCACAAGAGCCTACCACCGGGTGCTCAGTGTCCGTTTTTTGACCTCTCAACTCCGCAAGGCGAGTCCATCCCTCGCCCCCTCATATCTCAATCAAACTCAACCCAGGGAGTGAACCTGTTCCAGGAGGGAACGAAATCAAAAACATGTCCTTTCGGACCAACCAAGTTTCGATTAATCCATCGATCGATTAATCCAGCATACAATCTCACACATTGCATACAATCGATCAATTCTGTTTAAACAACGATAAAACTTCATCCATGAAGTCCGATACATGATGAATGCTATCATGGCACATCCGTGAGCAATCCTACGTGAGTTCCAACACATGGAACGTGCTCAAAATCCATCCCCTCATGCATCATAATCAAAACATATATCAACTACAATATCATGATAAACTCCCAAATATGTGTGTGTTCATGCACATTCTAATCACATGGCAATATGCTTTGACATAACCTCATAAGACATTAAATGCATTCTTAAATCCCATTTCAAATCACAATTCTCGATAAAACCATACTTGACATAAAAGGGCACATCTCATAGTTCACAATATCATACTTTGCCGGAAACATGCTTATTCACAAGGATTTCACCATGATATAATTTCAATATCATGTGTCATTATCAACATGTGCAACAATATCACATACCCTACTTAGCTTAATCCATCCATGTAGAGTTGAAGGCTTACTCCTACAAGCATGCTCTTTTACCATACAATAAACCATAACATGATCACCTCAATTACTCATAAGCAATATGATCTACACATAAATGATACATTTCATAAGCCATTTAACCTATGTTTATGTTGGTGTTTGATTAGAATTAGGGGTACTTTAATGTAGTTTTTGGTTTTTATTGGAAAACAAGAGTAAGATGCAATAATGGGGTAAAAAGTAATATTAATATTTAAATCTTTATAACTTCGTGCACAGATATCAGATTGGATTGATTCAAAATTCATTTTAAAGTTCACTAAGTCAGCTTTCCAACGCCACCAACCACGCTCAATTTAGAGTTCGGAGTAAAAAGTTATACTCATTTGAAAATCGGGTTGTAAATCAAAACCGAAAAGATGATCGCGGGTCATCTCTCCCATTTTTAAATTTTCAAAAACCGAGACTCCATTAACACATCTTGAAAGCTTAATACATGCCTCAAACATTAATAAAAACCCATCAAACATTTCAGAACATATCCACATATCATTCTAAGATGAAACCCTAAGAAATCATAGTAAAAGATTAGCATTTATTAAACCCACAATTAAAGCCCTAAACAAGAACACCCATTCAAGTAAAAACTCTTAAAACAAATCATTCACTACCCAAAACTGAGATTAAAGAACTAATTACCTTGATTTGATGAGAGAAACCTTGAACCACCTTGAATACCTTTCAAACAAAATGATTTTATATTAATACTCTATTAATCATTATTAAGCTTTGAAAAATAAATGTTAAACCTTAGATCTAGGGCCTTTTAAAAACATAGACATATGATTTTGAAGATTAGGCTTAATAGATAAGTATAAAACAGTAATTTTTATGCTTTCAAAATGGATTAAAACATTAAATGAATCAAGATTAAGAAATGATTAAAAATTTTTTTAAAGAAAATAACAAAGATTAGGCTAAATACCTTTAATCCCTTCCTCTTTAAGCAAGGGGAAAGAGGCTCCTAATTCTCCCAGCCAAGCCTTTTTCCCAAATTGGGAAAGGGCACAGCACTTTCCTTTTATAGAAAAATTTGGGGTAGCCCTAATTAAAATTTGGGGTAAAAATAAGGTTTTTGGCTAAAATTAGATAATTTGGCGATTTTAATCCGAAATTAAGTCCAGAAAATTCTGAAAATTTTTATAATGACTTTCTATAATGTTTAGGGTGTTTTGGTCACAAAAACCTAATTTCAACTGCGGGGCCCACCGGGGTCCCGTCAAACCCTAATTTTCGGAAAATTAGTGAAAAATCTGAAAAATTCCAAAAATGCAGGTTTGATCTGAAATCAGTTTTGATTAAAACCATTGTAAATTCATTTATTATCGAAAACAACCGAGTTAAATCGGAAATCACTTAAACCACTCGATTAACCAATGACTAATATTAAAATAAACCGGTTCAAAGGTTAGGGTCCTTACACTTGGAGCGGGAGCTTTGAAGGAAGCGGAGGAGACGAGTAACGTGTAAAAAGGCGAAATCTTCGATGAATTAAGTATGATAATTTTTCCCCTTTCCTCTCTTCTCTCTTCTGTTATATGATATTTATAAGTGTTTTGATTCTTGTGAGATAAATGAATTGTGTTATTATTTCTATGCGTAGTGCATCATAATCATATGTGCATTCATGTTCCGTTTCTAGATAGGAATTCGCACCTAAAGTATGACGCTTTATTAATTTTCCAGAGACTAGAAGTTTTGATATTGCTTGGTTGACCATGATCCATGTTGAGTTTTGTGTCTTAATGTGTGTCTTTCATTAATTATTTTATTTGGGATGTATTAATGTTTAAAACTGTATTACATATAAAAGAACATGAGAAAGGGGTGTACTTTAGTAATTCTAGATAATCTTAGGGTCTGTAATTGGTCTAGGAGGGGAGTATATGGTCTGTTAATGATATATTATCATCTATAATGTGTTATTAAGTGAGATAATCAAGTTTAATTAAGAGTCTTAATCTCAGTCAAAATTATTTTTGTGCTAACAGTCTGTAATAAATAATTTATAACTAATTTAAATAAAATAGAAAAAATATAAAATCAGTGGGGTTAAAAACTAGACTCACGAGGGTACTATCAGTAAAAATTTCAGAGTTTAAGGCTTACTGTGCCAAACACAGTATCCGTCGGAAGGGGATTGTTGTGCAGGAGGCAGTGAGCTGAATCTGATAGAAAATATTAAGTATACAAATAATATCATATAATATGATATTATAATAATTAACGTGTCAATACCAGTATTTGGACTAGATACTTATGAAATATCACAGTAAGAATTGGGTTAGAAGTAATCTAATTATGAGGCATAATCATTTGATCAAGAGATTTATAACTATCTATCTTAAAAGCGTTGATGTCGGTTTGATATTCCACGTGGAATTCAAATCATATAAAATTCTTTGGTTTTCTTATCTCTGATATTTGTATTATAAAATTTCAATGTGTATAAGGAATTCCTATCTAGGGCTGAGCATGAAAGGTATGTATTGATTGTATGGTACTCTTTGGGTGAGTTGATGTTATTCGAAGTATTTGGATTTTCTTGTTATACCAAGAGTGGATTACATGCCTTTGAGAAACTTGTTATTCTATGCTTCTCCAAGGAGTGAGTTATTTGTTGGCCAAGGACCTTGACACTTCTATCCATACTCCGTGAGAGAGTCTATTCTGGTAAGAGATACCTTATGATCTGAGAGTGTTGCGACCTCTATTCCTTTGAGATATTGCTCATATTGATTTCATGATTGTTTCTTCCACTGGAGATCTTGCGAGACTCTCCCCATGGTGGATTCATAGTATGCTCAATTAAGCCATTGTTAGATATTACGAGGTCACTTATATTTATGGAGTTGCGATTCTATACTGTCTGAAGGGAGGCACTATACGTACGTTAGATTGTTGACATTACGAAAGGTCTTCAGTTTCCGCCCATCGTGTCCGTAAGTACTGGTGGGGCTAGCATCCTAGACGTATGGCAGGGTTCCAAAGAGAGGACCCCTAGGGTGGTTCTGGTATATTATTTTAGTCACTTGCGAGCGACCAGTTCAGTGAGCAGAAATTGTAACTGCTTTCACTTTAGATGTCTAGAGCCTTTGATATGATTATTGTTCTCTCCTTACACATATGTTTGTTCAGAGTCTTATTGATGTTTTCCTATACTTGCGAGTTAGGATTGTTATTATTGACTAACCTTTCAGGTGTATAGACCTTGGTTCAGTCCAGATGTTGTGGAATGTTCTCAATTCTTTGTTATTCTTATTCTCTTCATACTACTTATTTTAATTCAGTGAGTTTTTACATCCTACTGAGTATTTGCATCCTCTGATGCAGGCACAAATGAAAATTGAGATCAGGAAGTGCAGTAGTGGAAAGGCGGATTGTAGGCGCCGAGAAGAGTTTAAAGACTATTTAGTTATTTGCTTTGCTTTTATTTATGCTTATGACATTTTGGCAATTGAGTGCCATAAACTTATAGGTTTATTTTATTTGAAGAATAATTAATGGATTATTATTAAGTAAATTCATTTCATATTATTCAATGATGTCTGTTATTGTATCATACTGATTGCGGGCATAATAGATTACACATCCTTTTATGATGATTGTAATCGGTGGTAAAATCGACTGTTCGGTCACGTGCTCGGGATCTCTACTTCGAAATGTATCTTATTTGTTGGCTTCCGCACTCCGATTGAGGTATGGGATTTCAGGGCATGACATATTCTTCAGAAGTTTCATTTAGATATCAACATGAACCTTTTTATGTCTTGATAGTTCTTTGAAGATGTGTAAAATGTGAGAGTTGTATTTTTTTTTCCAAAGGAAAGTTCTAGTATTTCAATCTACCATTATCAATGAATCTTGTTTTGCTAAAACCATTATTAGTGTCTCCTTTTCATTTTTTTGTCTCCTTTCTAATTAGAGTCTCTTTTTCATCTTGTTTTGTAGAAAATGCATGATTTTTCTAGTGAAGTTGATATTTGATTGTTGCTTTTATGCTTTGAAATTTTGACTGTTCAGTGCAGATGCATGTCATTATTGTCATTACTAAAGTTTGTGTATTTGTATGATGCAGTAATTCTCACAATATTACGGAAGCTACTAGCTCAATTGGTAGTAGGGAATTTGATAAAAAATTTCCTCTTTGGAGATATGTTACTAAACTAGAAAGAGCCCGTGAAGGAGGTAGTAATGCAAGGTTTACTTGCAACTATTGTCAAGGGTCATATAGTGACTCTTATTTTAGAGTAAAGGCACACTTAGTCATGATTAGGAATTTAGGAATAAAAGTAATATATTTTAAAATATTTTATTTTAATATCAAAAAATATATTTTAAAATTATATAAATAATTTTTTATTAGCCGTATCGTATCCTACTTTTTGAAAAAATACCTTGTCCCCGTGTCCGTATCCGTGCTTCTTAGGCTCTGGTACACGCCGACGTGTGTAAACCGAGACATATTGCCGTAATTTAGTTGTTTTATGATTGACCCTTAATTTTATAGGCAATTAATATGCATCGACCACATGTGACGATTGACATGTGTAAAGCAGAACTGAGCTCACAAGTGTCTTGGGGAACATTTTGGTTTTTTGACGAGTCTTGGAGCCCTTTGTCACCGTGTTAATCTTCCTCCTTTTCTAGGACTAATCTTACACTGACTAATCTTACACTGTCTTGTAAGATTGATCTTCCAAGATTCCCAGCTGTGGTGTCTTAAATCAGAGTGTCTAGCTTCGTCGAGCTTTTTATATATGACCTGGCGCCAACTTTCAGTTTCTCATATCACCCGGAATCTTTTTCTTTCTTCCATATGACCCGGAAAGTACCCAAAATACCCTTAGGTTTAGGTATAAGCACCCACACTCTTTGTTTTTCCATATTACCAGGAATCTGAGGAGGTACCCAGAGAAACTCGTGTTCAATCGGAGAAAAGGTGTTCCGTCCGGCATCTCCGCCTATATCATTGCCGGCGCCGGCGCCGTCCAAATCGGAAAAGGTAATTTTCGCGCCAAAAAGCGAGAAACCGAACGGGATGAAAGGATTTTGATGTAAGAGCAGTGGGGAAGCCCTCCAAACTACAAAAATTATGATCTACATGTAAAGAAACACATATAAAGATCACCCATTGGTGTTGGACCGCTCCTGGACATAAAATAAGAGGATAAAAATATGCAAAAACGTGAAATACTCTTCGGCGAGTAACAAGTTCAATTTATATATCTTTCTGTGATCCTAATGAAGGGGAAGAGGAGGAAAAATAAGGAAGAACACAATAAAATGGGCAAAAACGGATGAAAAATGAGCGAGTTATCAAATTTTAAAAATTCCTATTTTATCGTGTCGTCGAAAACACGAAAAATATCCAGAGACACGACTTGCAGTATAGTCGTGTCGTCGTGTACACGACTATACTGCAAGTCGTGTCGTTCAAAACATGTTTTTACTGAAATTTTTAAAATATCATAACTCACTCATTTTTTATCCGTTTTTGCCCATTTTTTTTGCGTTCTTCCTTATTTTTCCTCCTCTTCCACGTAATGAAGATATATTAGAATGAAAGAAGAAGAAAAAAGAATAAGAAAGAAAAAAATGGAAGCTTTCCAGCGAAGAGCTTCCACTTTATTCTTTATTCTTATTTTTTCTTCTTCTTTTATTCTAATATATCTTCATGAGGTGGAAGAGGATGAAAAATAAGGAAGAACGCAAAAAAAATGGGCAAAAACGGATAAAAAATGAGTGAGTTATGACATTTTAAAAATTCCAGTAAAAACGTGTTTTGAAAGACACGACTTGCAGTATAGTCGTGTCCGCGACGACACGACTATACAGCAAGTCGTGTCGTTCAAAACACGTTTTTTCTGAAATTTTCAAAATGTCATAACTCGCTTATTTTTTATCCGTTTTCTCCCATTTTTTTGTGTTCTTCTTTATTTTTCCTCCTCTTCCACATCATGAAGATATATTAGGCTGAGAAATAAAGAAAAAATTAGAAGAAATAAGAAAGTGGAAGCTCTTCGCCGCAAAGCTTCTACTTTCTTCTTTTTTTCTTCTTTTTTCTTGATTTCTTAGCTTAATATATCTATATGAGGTGGAAGAGGAGGAAAAGTAAAGAAGAACAAAAAAAAAATGGCCAAAAACGGATAAAAAATGAGCGAGTTATGACATTTTGAAAATTTCAAAAAAATCACGTTGCATATGACACGACTCAGGCTCAAGTCGTGTTGTCGAATACACGACTTGAGCCTGAGTCGTGTCATATGCAACGCGATTTTTCTGAAATTTTCAAAATGTCATAACTCGCTCATTTTTTATCCGTTTTCGCCCATTTTTTTTGCGTTCTTCTTTATTTTTCCTCCTCTTCCACATCATGAAGATATATTAGGCTGAGAAATAAAGAAAAAATTAGAAGAAATAAGAAAATGGAAGCTCTTCGCCGCAAAGCTTCTACTTTCTTCTTTTTTCTTCATTTCTTAGCTTAATATATCCATATGAGGTGGAAGAGGAGGAAAAATAAAGAAGAACAAAAAAAAAATGGCCAAAAATGGATAAAAAATGAACACGACTTGAGCCTGAGTCGTGTCATATGCAACGCGATTTTTCTGAAATTTTCAAAATGTCATAACTCGCTTATTTTTTATCCGTTTTCGCCCATTTTGTTTTGTGTTCTTCTTTATTTTTCCTCCTCTTCCACATCATGAAGATATATTAGGCTGAGAAATAAAGAAAAAATTAGAAGAAATAAGAAAGTGGAAGCTCTTCGCCGCAAAGCTTCTACTTTCTTCTTTTTTCTTCTTTTTTCTTTATTTCTTAGCTTAATATATCTATATGAGGTGGAGGAGGAGGAAAAATAAAGAAGAACAAAAAAAAATGGCCAAAAACGGATAAAAAATGAGCGAGTTATGAAATTTTGAAAATTTCAAAAAAATCACGTTGTATATGACACGACTCAGGCTCAAGTCGTGTTGTCGACAACACGACTTGAGCCTGAGTCGTGTCATATGCAACACGATTTTTCTGAAATTTTCAAAATGTCATAACTCGCTCATTTTTTATCCGTTTTCGTCCATTTTTTTTTGCGTTCTTCTTTATTTTTCCTCCTCTTCCACATCATGAAGATATATTAGGCTAAGAAATAAAGAAAAAATTAGAAGAAATAAGAAAGTGGAAGCTCTTCGCCGCAAAGCTTCTACTTTCTTCTTTTTTCTTCTTTTTCTTCATTTCTTAGCTTAATATATCTATATGAGGTGGAAGAGGAGGAAAAATAAAGAAGAACAAAAAAAAAATGGGCAAAAACGGATAAAAAATGAGCGAGTTATGACATTTTGAAAATTTCAAAAAAATCGCGTTGCATATGACACGACTCAGGCTCAACTCGTGTTGTCGAATACACGACTTGAGCCTGAGTCGTGTCATATGCAACGCGATTTTTCTGAAATTTTCAAAATGTCATAACTCGCTCATTTTTTATCCGTTTTTGCCCATTTTTTTTGCGTTCTTCCTTATTTTTCTTCCTCTTCCACCTCATTAGGATCACAGAAAGATATATAAACTGAACTCGTCGCTCGCCGACGTGTATTTCACATTTTAGCCGATTTTTATTCTTTTATTTTGTGTCCATGAGCGGTTGAACACTAATGAGTGGTCTTTATATGTATTTTTTTACATGTAGATCTTAATTTTTGTTGTTGGGAGGGCTTCCCCGCTGATCTTACATCAAAATCCTTTCATCATATATTTTTTTCGTCTTTCCCGCTATTTTACAGTTTTTTGGCATGAAATTTTATTTTTTTTCTGAGTTAGACGGCGCCGGCGATGGTTTCAACCGCGATTATGGACAGACCTTTGCCGGAATATCTTCTTCCCCAACTTCATGCTCCCGTAAATCACTAATTTTGGGAAGAATGAAGCATTTGGGATACAAAAGGCTTAAAAACGTAAAAGAAGGGTATTTTCGGTACTCTAGGTGCCGATTCCGGGTCATATGAGAGAAAGAGGAAGATTCCGGGTGATATGGGAAAGTCAAAGTTGGCGCCAGGTCATATGTAAAAAGCTCAGCTTCGTCCTCTTTTTCTGGTTCTAAAACTGGTGAACATGTACCCATGATTACTCAACGAGTTTTTTACATATGACCTGGCGCCAACTTTGACTTTCCCATATCACCCGGAATCTTCCTCTTTCTCTCATATGACCCGGAATCGGCACCTAGAGTACCGAAAATACCCTTCTTTTACGTTTTTAAGCCTTTTGTATCCCAAATGCTTCATTCTTCCTAAAATTAGTGATTTACGGGAGCATCAAGTTGGGGAAGAAGATATTCCGACAAAGGTCCGTCCATAATTGCGGTTGAAACCATCGCCGGCGCCGTCTAACTCGGAAAAAAAATAAAATTTTATGCCAAAAAACTGTAAAATAGCGGGAAAGACGAAAAAAATATATGATGAAAGGATTTTGATGTAAGATCAGCGGGGAAGCCCTCCCAACAACAAAAATTAAGATCTACATGTAAAAAAATACATATAAAGGCCACTCATTAGTGTTCAACCGCTCATGGACACAAAATAAAAGAATAAAAATCGGCAAAAATGTGAAATACACGTCGGCGAGCGACGAGTTCAATTTATATATCTTTCTGTGATCCTAATGAGGTGGAAAAGGAAGAAAAATAAGGAAGAACGCAAAAAAATGAGCAAAAACGGATAAAAAATGAGCGAGTTATGACATTTTAAAAATTTCATAAAAATCGCATTGCATATGACACGACTCAGGCTCAAGTCGTGTACAACACGACTTGAGCCTGAGTCGTGTCATATGCAACGCGATTTTTTGAAAATTTTCAAAATGTCATAACTCGCTCATTTGTTATCCGTTTTTACCCATTTTTTTTTTGTTCTTCTTTATTTTTCCTCCTCTTCCACCTCATATAGATATATTAAGCTAAGAAATGAAGAAAAAAGAAGAAAGTAGAAGCTTTGCGGCGAAGAGCTTCCACTTTCTTATTTTTTCTAATTTTTTCTTTATTTCTCAGCCTAATATATCTTCACGATGTGGAAGAGGAGGAAAAATAAAGAAGAACGCAAAAAAAATGGGCGAAAACGGATAAAAAATGAACGAGTTATGACATTTTGAAAATTTCAGAAAAATCGCGTTGCATATGACACGACTCAGGCTCAAGTCGTGTATTCGACAACACGACTTGAGCCTGAGTCGTGTCATATACAACGTGATTTTTTTGAAATTTTCAAAATTTCATAACTCGCTCATTTTTTATCCGTTTTTGCCCCTTTTTTTTTTGTTCTTCTTTATTTTTCCTCCTCTTCCACCTCATATAAATATATTAGGCAAAGAAATGAAGAAAAAAGAAGAAAAAAGAAGAAAGTAGAAGCTTTGCGGCGAAGAGCTTCCACTTTCTTATTTCTTCTAATTTTTTCTTTATTTCTCAGCCTAATATATCTTCATGATGTGGAAGAGGAGGAAAAATAAAGAAGAACGCAAAAAAAATGGGCAAAAACGGATAAAAAATTAGCGAGTTATGACATTTTGAAAATTTCAGAAAAAACGTGTTTTGAACGACACGACGTGCAGTATAGTCGTGTCGTCGCGGACACGACTATACTGCAAGTCGTGTCTTTCAAAACACGTTTTTACTGGAATTTTTAAAATGTCATAACTCACTCATTTTTTATCCTTTTTTGCCCATTTTTTTGCGTTCTTCCTTATTTTTCCTCCTCTTCCACATCATGAAGATATATTTGGCTGAGAAATGAGGAAAAAATTAGAAGAAATAAGAAAGTGGAAGCTCTTCGCCGTAAAGCTTCTACTTTCTTCTTTTTTCTTTATTTATTAGCCTAATATATCTTCATGATGTGGAAGAGGAGGAAAAATAAAGAAGAACGCAAAAAAAATTGGCGAAAACGGATAAAAAATGAGCGAGTTATGACATTTTGAAAATTTCAATAAAAACGTGTTTTGAACGACACGACTTGCAGTATAGTCGTGTCGTCGCGGACACGACTATACTGCAAGTCGTGTCGTTCAAAACACGTTTTTATTGGAATTTTTAAAATGTCATAACTCACTCATTTTTTATCCGTTTTTGCCCATTTTTTTTGCGTTCTTCCTTATTTTTCATCCTCTTCCACCTCATGAAGATATATTAGAATAAAAAAATAAGAAAAAATAAGAATAAAGAATAAAGTGGAAGCTCTTCGCTGGAAAACTTCCATTTTTTTCTTTCTTATTATTTTTTCTTCTTCTTTCATTCTAATATATCTTCATTACGTGGAAGAGGAGGAAAAATAAGGAAGAACGAAAAAAAAATGGGCAGAAACGGATAAAAAATGAGTGAGTTATGACATTTTAAAAATTTCAGTAAAAACATGTTTTGAACGACACAAGTCGTGTCAAGACACGACTTGGATATTTTTCGTGTTTTCGACGACACGATAAAATAGGAATTTTCAAAATTTGATAACTCGCTCATTTTTCATCCGTTTTTGCCCATTTTATTGTGTTCTTCCTTATTTTTCCTCCTCTTCCCCTTCATTAGGGTCACAGAAAGATATATAAATTGAACTTGTTACTCGCCGAAGAGTATTTTACGTTTTTGCCCATTTTTATCCTCTTATTTTATGTCCAGGAGCGGTCCAACACCAATAGGTGATCTTTATATGTGTTTCTTTACATGTAGATCATAATTTTTGTAGTTTTGAGGGCTTCCTCGCTGCTCTTACATCAAAATCCTTTCATCCCGCTCGGTTTCTCGCTTTTTGGTGCGAAAATTACCTTTCCCGATTTGGACGGCGCCGGCGCCGGTGATGATATGGGCGGAGATGCCGGACAGAACACCTTCTTCTCCGATTGAACACGAGTTTCTCCGGGTACCTCCTCAGATTCCTGGTAATATGGAAAAACGAAGAGTGTGGGTGCTTATACCTAAACCTAAGGGTATTTTGGGTACTTTCCGGGTCATATGGAAGAAAGAAAAAAATTCCGGGTGATATGGGAAAGTCAAAGTTGGCGCCTGGTCATATGTAAAAAGCTCTTACTCAACTGAACAAATTATTGTCAACTTTTTTTAACTCTAAGAATCGAACCCAAGTCTTGTCCTATCCGCAAGATACTCAAGACCACTGTGCCACCGCACGTTGGTGATCCTTAATAACTTGTCTAATGGGAGTTGCTAAGTGCGTTGGGTGTCCGTCAACATATACTATTGCTTGTCTAGTGACTGAAAATTGTGGACAAAAAAGAATTGGCTAAGCACAACTATGGACAACTCTGTTTTAAAAAAATAACCCAATGTAGGAAATTTGAAATGTCTTTTGACAAGTCCAATCCACACTTTTTCACGACAAAGTTTACCATCATGTAATGTTATATTTCCTCCGTTCTATTTTAATAGTATGATTCGATAGAGAAAAAGTTGCTTCGCATTAATAGTCTGATAGCTCAATATAAGCGGCTGGAAACTTCACAAAAAGGGTCTTATAAGCTTTTCCACATAATGGAGGAACTTAAAAGAATACCAAATAGGCTTTCCACTAAAACGATTATGGGCCCCATCGACCCTAAAAACCACTAATTTTGCAAATCAGCTATTAAAATGAGACGGGGAGAGAGAGAAGGGAGTAAGTGGACGCATTTGTACTTTTCAAGATCACATCGATTTTCATTAAAGAGACCTCTGTGAACAGGTGGAAAGAGAACGGAAACTAGTGATTAAATAGTGGATAGTTTCAGACACTACCAGAAAATACCAATTTCTCAGTCAAGTAGCTACCTGGTTTCAAATGTTTGTCTGAAACCTACGTGGCTGTTTGTGTCATAATCCCAGCTTATTTTTAATAAGAGAAAAGTTTACATGAAATCGTTCTCATATAAGGGAGCATGAGGTCAATCTTTATAGCCGTTAGATTTTGATCGGAGGATGGATATTAAATCAGTGGGCAGGTGAGTGTGTCACATCAAGAGTTAGGTGAGATCATTATAGCTAGTTGTAGCCATCAAATCAAGATCCGATGGCTACAATTTAAAGTGGGCCTTATATAAGCTATATGAGAGCAATCTCATTTAAATTTTCCCTTTTAATAATAATAATAATAATAATACTCCCTCCTCCAGTGAAGCTCGTCTACATTGTAACATTACTTAAATTTCCAACAGCGCACACACACCCCTCTTCTTCCTGTATTTTTTATCTTGATAAAGCAAAGTCAGCCATGTAATGGAAGATCCGTCTTTTTTCAAAACCAGACAAGCTTCAATTGACACATCAAATTTTTTGGGTGCACTTTATTAGGGACGGTGTGGATCACTTTGATGGAAGCTCGTATGTTTCTACAACAAAGCACATAAAGGAAATAATCCTCTATTAATAATAACTATCCTGTTTGTGAGCTCCATGGAGATCATATACCCCCCTCCATTCCACGTTAGTTGTCTCAATTTAAATCCAAAATGAACTAAATTTATCCACATAATTTCCAATCCAAGCAATTAATATAGGACAAAGGGAGTATATACAAGGCTTTGTCGAACCAAGGAGTTCAAGTAAAGATTTGTTGACAGTCGACTACCAAAACGGGCCCCATTCTGTAGTGTGAGCTCTAGGAAAGCTTAAACATTAAATATGTCTAACACAATTTATTTCTCCAACAAGCAGCGAGTCTTGCATATTCCCCAAAATATCATCATTCTATGCAGTGCATTAGTGTTTGAAACCAGGCCATCCATCCTAATTCTCTCAAAGGCAGGGCCCCAGGCCTCATCGATGAACCCCTCGCACTCGTAGAATTCTGATCCATTGTTTTTTGTTTTAAGCTCTTTTAATGTTTCCTCCTGGCAATGATTTGATCTGACGGCTGTCAGCCCTGCAGCGGACTAGCGCTCTAGATTTTTCCTTTGAATGAACGATAAATTTCCGCCAGTACATGTGCTGTGATCAGAGCAAAGCCTACAATACCTATGTGGAACAAGACTATAGCACAAAACCATGTTTGGGCTAGGCTAGAGATTGTCAATGGAGAAAGGATTTTGTACTTTGAGATCAATGGACTGGCGAGAGGTTTTGTAGCTTGATACACTAGATAAAGTTGTTGATCTTACTGAATTACTATATGAAATAGTTGGAATTAACTTGTTTTTCATAAATTGGTCAAAGTGGCTTGTGTAGAATGTGTGTTGCCCTTAGTGTTGCAAGGAGTAGACATCCCTGTTCAGCACCTCACATATATTGGAACCTTTATTGTTGTATAAGCATGTAGAATGCTCCTTCAGTCCTCCTAATACCTTAGGCCCTCATTTGAAAAGAAAATTGATAATTGTTCAACGATGACCACTTCTCTCTGTCCAACCAAAACTTGCCACATCAGCGTTGGAGGGTTTTGTTGAATTCGTTGTTGAACGTGTATCGACATCTTTGATAGTTGATACTACAACACATTTTGTGTCACGCCCCAAAATTCCCGACCTCGTCGGAGTGTGGAAGACTTTTTTTTTTATGACAATGAGTATATTTGAGGCCAGAAACCCTGAGATATGACCGAATACTCGAACATCCCGTCTAATACATCACCATGAATAGATGTGTACTTGACATAACACAACTGAGTCTTTAAATAACATCATTGACACATATGAAATGAGAACTTAATAATCTTAAATTAATCCATAATACAAGTCATCTAAAATAACTAAAAGTCAAAATCATTAAAATACTTTGGCCAACATCCCAATAATATTAACACTAAATTTAAAATAATAAAGATAGCTTTATCTTCCACGACTGTCTTCGAGTCTTCCATTATCTGTGCTTGTCATAGCTATACTTTCTTCATGCCTGCATCAGAGGATGCATGAGTCTTCCGAAGAAATACCCAGTAGAATGCAAAAACCCACAAGAACAAAATATACAATATAGGACAATGAGTAGGGTTTAATAAGAGACAGTTGAATAATCAAGAATATTTGAACTGAGCAACAAGAATTCCGTTACAAGAAGAAATAACATCATCAATGAAGACTCCTAAACATCCAAAGTGTAAGGAGAGAAATTACTATAATCCAAGACTCCGAACATCAACGCTTCATGACTCTCAAGTATAGAGCAAGGACAATAAATTATATGACTCTAAATAAATACTGGTGTAAGGAGAGAATGGTCAAAATACCAAAGGCTCCAGGCATCTATAGTGCAAGGAGTTATAATTTCTGCTCGCTGAATTTACCAATCGCAAAAGGTAAAATATACCAGAACATCCTAGAGGTTCTCCCTTCGGAACTCGGCCATGCGTCTAGAGATGCTGGCCCCATCGGTGCTTACGGGCACAATAGGCGGAGACTGCAGACGTTCCGTAATGTCATACAGCCTAAACGTATGTATGTGCCTCTTTTTGGGCAGTAAGGAATCGCAACTCCCTAAATATAGAAGATCTCGCAAGGTCTAGCAATGGCTCGTGAGCATACTATGAGTCCACCTCGGAGAGATTCTCGCAAGGTCTCTAGTGGAGAAATAATCCAATATATATCTGAGAAATCTTTTGCACAGTAAAGATTACAAAACTTTGAGATTCAAGGTATCTTTTACCAACGATTGACTCACCAAAAGAGTACTAATTAGATTTCCATATCTCGATCAGCAGATGACTTGTAAAAGAGTATCAATGAGATCTTAATATCTCAATGAACATGAGACTCACGAAAAGAATACAACAAAGATTTCAACAACGATCATGTTAGCATGCATAGCCCTAGATAAGGCTCATAGAGAAAGACTTGATCAAGAATTGCCTTTCAAGACTCCAAGAAATCACACGGTATATCATGAAGAATATCAAGTTCTGGTTTCAAAGAAGACTTGACTCAAACAGACTCAATAACAGGTCAACTGAAGTTTCTCAAACGAATAGAAGTGCATTGTTCAAATAGAAATAGATGGTTCGGTTTTCAATTAGAAACACGAATCGAGTCAATATCACTAGTGGAATATATAAGACTTGATGAACATCAAACCACTCACTATTAGCCTGTGATACTATAGTATTATACATAGTCCATCCTACTGTAATACTTACTTAAAGTCTTATATAATACATATAAAGTTCTTAGTATACTTATTATAGTATAGGCTATTGCTTTGATAAAGTTTTCCCAACCTTTACCATAATTACAGTGTTCTATTTTTACATATTAGTCAACTTCCGACCCTTACCAACGTCAAAACAGAAGGAATTAGACTCTGAAAATTTTATTGTGATTACTCCTATGTGTCTAGTTTACAACCCAATAAACAGCATATTTTTATGATTTTTATATAATTAGTTACAAATATTTTACTGAAGGTCATTAGTGCAGAAACAGTTCTGGCCGAGACCCTTAATCATAGTTCTAATCAAATTGTGAGTGTGTTTACCCCATAATCCGTTCAATAATACATAGTATGCTTGAATATCTTCCATATCTTACTTATTCCAGAACTTTATTAGGTATGATATGTCATAATATTTACAAGGATTGAGGGGTACTTTAATTATCTTAATTCATCTCACACATATACCCCTTTTTTTAGTTGAATTAGGCAAACTGGACAACTAAATTAAGGACGATAAAATTTGGACAGCAATATCAGAGACCAAAAGGGACACAAGGAAGCTTCAAAGAGGACTCCAAACAATTCAAACTTCCCATCATTGGGCTATCATGTGTAACAATTAAGAATTGGAACATCAAGGTTCATACGATTGAGCAACAACACGTAATAACTGGATAATTCAAAAGATTGGTACTTAGCGAGTGACTCTCATGAAGATCCACAATCATAAATTAATATATTGATACAAGAAACACTTAAACAAGGTATGAAATTCAGATCCAAGTGTGTGAGAAAAATCATCCTACCTAGTCCAAACGTAGTATCTTCTTGCTTCTTCGCGAAGGCTTTTGATTCCTCTACACGATGCTGCCTCTTCACTATCTGAATCCTAATTACAGCACATTATCATATGCATAATAGTCCACTTCCGACTCTTCCCACGGTCAGTACAGTTATACTTAGACTCTGAAATTTTTATTGGAGTTAGCCCTATGAGTCTAGTTTCTAACCCCACTGATTTCATATTTTTCCGATTTTCCTTGAATTAGTTATGATTTAATTACATCTGACTGTCGATACAGAAATAGTACTGGCCGAGCTTACAATCTTAATCATACTTTACATATCTCGTTCCAAACTAGGAAACTACATATCTAGGCCAACCAACTAGACGTCCCCTTCCTATTGGTTAATTAAAATGTGAAATATTTATCTCTTTTTAATTAAAATTTATCTTTCCTAATTATCTTAACCGAACTGATACTTCCCGATCCTCCGCGATACTTATCATCTTTACCGCTATTAGGTCAAATTGTAGACTTTGCTCCAAGATTTACTCCCACTTTCTGAAGATCATCTTATGGCAAGGTTACCCACGTTCATAAATCACCCCTGGGCCAGTGCCATGTGGCTCAACGCCCAGGTCCTGCGTCGTGGCCTGAGTCCTACGCGAACAGGTCTCTGACGTCCCGCGGTTGCACTACTCGTCATACTAACATGCGTGCATCACTAACCACACATCAAAACCAAATTCACTTTACTAATTAAGAGTAATCCATTGAACACATGCCCTGGTGCCTGGCCCCACTCTTGGCGTCAGGTGTTCTCAAACCCTGGCGCTAGGCTGGCCTCAGCGCCAGGTTGTGCCCAGTGCCAGGACCAACCCTCGCGTCTTGGTTTTCTACTACTATTAGCCATGCGATTAATAAATTATATCACATCATTAAATCAAATAACACATTAAAACACATCGCATAACCAAAAATCAAATCAGGAAATGAAACTTTCCTATTTTAGGACCAGTTTCCTAAAATAGAAACCTTTAGTTAACGTACCAATTTTCTGGGTGTTACATTTTGGTTGGACTTTGACATTGTTATGTGTCTGCCCACGTATTAAGCACGTCACTTCGAAGGTGTATAAAAAATTTCATGGGAATTTGCACGAGGGTTATACTATCTCATAAATTTCTTTTGCATAAGAAGACATTAGAACATGCAACTTCTTTCATGAATCTCATGTGGACATGGAAATCAACAAATTGTCAGACATTTGGAAATGTAATGCATACATTAGGAACTTTTCTTTAGTTTTTATTGGATGACATAAATTAGGAACTTATTTAGCCTGTTTAATGTTTATGGTTTTACCAAGAAAAAACTTGTCTACGGAAGCATGGTTAGTCTCTACTACTAGAGCAGCAGTCGAAATTGGCTCAACGCAAGTGGAAAAGCTAGTGGAATAGCTGTGCTTCCCCTCCCACATAAATCTGCTTTGATGCTGCTGTGAGAGATTCTTCCATTCATGCTGCAGCTGGATCTATATCCATGATCATTGTGTCAATTTTGTTGCGTTGATTGCCTCCTCTAGTACTGGTTCCTCTCCTTGTTACCGACTTGTCCACCAAAAAAACCTAAGAAAAAAAGCCGAAAAAAACTACTCTCATAGTCCAAAAATTCCTGGCAACATTTGAAAAATTATTGAGTCACCATTAGGTGACTGGAGCCAATAGATACTCATGCACGTGCGTTTGCAGGAATAAAGGAAGCTTGAATGTTGTGCGCCCTAGAGGCTAATGCTGCAAGGAATTTTTGGATGGCTTAATAGTATTGTGCAAGCTCATGTTTGACTTTTGTTGGTGAAGCTTCGCCAATCTAGTATTTGTAGAAATTTCACCTGAGACGGCGACACACACGAGTTGTGTTTTGTGCTACCGTGTACAAATTGCACATTTGCACAAGTGCTTGCGATAGAACGATGCCTATGAATTAACTACCGGTGAAGCTTCACCACCGACTAGATTATACTCGCTTTGACCACTTTTAATTAAGAAGGTCACTTAAATGGCCATTTTTATTGAGATGTGGAGCTTACATTAAAAACTTTTTAGTAACGGGCGAGCGACCCTGCTTTTCGAGCCAAGCAAGCGTTGGACTAGGCTGGGGAGCCCTCTTTTTCGCGTCGAATAAAATTAGATAAATGGTATCATCTAATTTTGATCACATACTTTTATAATTTTATCGATTAAAAGTAACAGGAGGAGGGAGTAGCATTTTTTTTAAGCGGAAACTTTACATCATCTACATATTCCGTAGAATAGTGCATCCCCCCTTTCGGAGTTTGGAGAATGATTTCACGACAGCTCCATGGCCAGTCTGTGCCCATGGTATATGGTAGTATATAGGACACCTACCACAGTATATACAGTCCTAACATGGTACATACTCGGTGACCATGCCATGTAGCTATGTACCATGCTCAGGGGCACGTCCTGTACCTTTCTCTTAACGTGATTCCCAAGCTTAGCTTTCACCCGCCGCAACCCCACCAGCCACCTGAGAAACATGACTTAGGTAAGCACCGCATACGTGCTCATTATCAATCGGTAATTGACACGATTTCTAATTATAGGTCCCATGAGTCGTGTCAATCACTTATTGGTGATGAGCATGACTTCTCCGTACGACGTGTACCTAATAATTTGTCGAGAAAGACATAAATACGAACAGAGGCGGGCCCCACCCAATCTCCCAACGAACGGCTCCGTCGCTCCTCTTTCCACGTCACTCACCACGTGTCAACTCCTCAGCATCTTCGCTCGAATGTTCCGTCCCGCCATGTAACGCCCGTTCGCCCCTCCCAACGGAAACCGTCAAATCATCACTGTCCCTTGTCCCTCTGTTGGCTCCTTCCAATACCACCATAATAACAGACGTCCACCATCTGAGATTTTGTTCCCGCTGCCCATTTCCTCATCTCCTCCCTCCCCGTTCGGAACCTCCATCGCTCGCTCCAATGGCCGCCGTGGCTGCGGTATCCGACGCCGAGAAGCTCTCCAACCTTCGCTCCTCCGTCGCCGGCCTCGACCAGATCAGGTGACTCACACTTCCCTCTGTTTTTCTTTTTGTGATCTGAATTTCCGTGAATTTCGCATCGTGATGGTGTAGATCTGACGTGAACAATGTTTGATCTTTTCCTTTTCGCAGTGCGAATGAGAAAACCGGATTTATCAATCTCGTCTCCCGGTACCTGAGGTACAGTTTTTTTTTTGGTTCAGATTTTGTCCCATAAGCTGGAAGTATTGTTGTTTATTTGATTCTGCATTGTTGTATTTAAGTTCAAGATCTTTGGAAGTTTTGATTTGTTGTTACTGGCTAATTGTGACATGATTAAGCTTCTGATTGAATGAATATGATTGTTAATTGGTTTAAAGTGGAGAAGCGCAAGAGATCGAGTGGGGGAAGATTAAGACTCCGACTGATGAAGTTGTTGTTCCTTACGATACCTTAGAGTCGCCTCCAGAAGGTGAGATTCTGGATCTAATGTGTTTGTTTGTTATTTGAAATAATGTGTCTGTTTGTTTGTTATTAAATTAAGTGATTGTTTATTGGGTTTATTTTGTCTGTGTATGTAATGTCTTGAGTGTCCATTGAGAATTGCAGATTTGGTGGAAATGAAAAAGCTTCTTGACAAGCTTGTTGTGCTGAAACTGAACGGCGGCTTGGGAACTACAATGGGATGCACCGGTCCCAAGTATGACTTTAGTTACTATATTATTTTTTAGTTTTTATAAAATAATAAAATATAATATCAATACTTATAGTAATTTTTATAACAATGATAATAGTCATGATGATAGTAGTAATAGGATAATCATTGTCGTCGTCATTATAAGTTAATATTAATTTCCACAAGAAAGATTTTGATATTTTAACGTACCTATTCTTAGTGCTACAACAAGATCATTCCATTCGTTTGAGATGTCCAAAGGATGTAAAGGAAATCTTAACTTGTCGTCTCAAATGTTTTCTGTGACAGATCTGTGATTGAAGTTAGGAATGGGCTGACATTTCTCGATTTAATTGTCATACAAATTGAGGTAGTGATTTAAACTGGTTGACTGTATTGTAAGGAATATTTTTGAGAAACTCTCTTTGTGTACAACTGACGTGTTTCTTCTTATCACTTTGTAAAGTCTCTCAATAACAAGTATGGGTGCAAAGTTCCACTGGTTCTGATGAACTCTTTTAACACTCACGATGATACATTGAAGGTGATTGCTCTTTACTGATCCTTACTGGACATCGAGAATCAAATTGACTTAGATGAAACAAGTAGTAACTTGAACTGACAATTGTATTCCTTTTGCATAAATGCATAAAGATTGTGGAGAAATATGGCAACTCCAACGTTGAGATTCACACTTTTAATCAGGTATAAAGATTGTTCTGTGTCAACTGGCCCTCTTATACTTCATTAATTGTTTGACGTGATGTTATCTCACACTATACAATCATGTGTTCATCAGAGTCAATATCCTCGTCTGGTTGTTGAAGATTTTTCGCCACTGCCGTGCAAGGGCCAGACTGGAAAAGATGGATGGTATGTTATCATCCCTCACTTCTCGTCCTTGTTAAGGATGTATTGAGTTTTCTGATGGAATACGCACACAGGGAATATGTTAGATTGAGGATAATTTAAGAAACAGAATAGAAAACGATAAGTTGCACACAGAGAACTGCATATCTGTTCTCTTTGGGAAATAAAAATTATTTTACTGAAAATTACCTATCCAAAGAACAGAAAGAATGAAAACGACCACTAAGCATCTTGGCAATTGGTCTATTTGATTATCGAATTTGTAGAGTTAAGTGGCTTGTTGTCGTATCACTTCTGGATTTTACGAAGGTGTAACACTTGACAGGCAATGCATGGTAGAGATTGAATTTCATTATGAATTTGTTTAGTTTTTGTGTTTTTATAATTGGAAAGCATTGGGAGAATGCTGATTACAGTTTTTTTGTTCTCTAAATTACCATTCAACTGAATAAATGTGAAGGTATCCTCCTGGTCATGGTGATGTGTTCCCATCTCTGATGAACAGCGGCAAGCTTGATGCCTTTTTGTCACAGGTTGGTTTGGAATTATCATTTCCTTATCCTATTTTTCACCTTCATGCTCCATTTTTATGGTTTCTGGTATACAATTGTAAGTGTAATTGTTCTTTTCTTCATTCTTCTTTCAGGGAAAAGAGTATGTTTTTATTGCCAACTCAGATAATTTGGGTGCCATAGTGGACATGAGTATCCTTATGATGTTTATTAAATAATAACGTCTTCTTACTGTGCCTCATGATTTTCTGAGGTGTTTTTTTCCTATATTTCGTGTATTCACTCCGTTGAGTAATCAAGTCAACATTATTTCACCTTGACCTTATCAAACAGAAATACTGAGTCATTTGATAATGCACCAAAATGGATATTGCATGGAGGTATTTGAGTGTTTTACATTATATTCTTTCCTGTTTGTATTTTTGATGGTTATAACTTAGAGCTCAAGACTAATGCTGTCAGATTTTCCCTGCAGGTGACACCAAAGACCTTGGCTGATGTCAAAGGTGGTACACTTATCTCATATGAAGGGAAGGTTCAGGTATGTGACGGTCTCATTTTTTCCTGCTCCTTGCATAGCTGGTAGAAGCAATTTTAATTTGGCTTTCCAAACCCCCAATATACTTGAACGTTATTTTCTTTGACTACCCATAAAAAAATTTTACCACCAAGTTTGATTCATTTTTATCATATGAATTTAGAAACTTTTTGAAATTTTAAGATGGTGACACTGGCCATTCAGTGGGTTACTGGGATCATAGTCTTAAGATGCTTATCTGATGATTTTGCAAGAAATTTGAAATGATTGTTGGTATACTTATGTATACGAGTAATTGGAATTCGAGTTTAATATTCAAAATGCTAGAAAAAAAGCACAAGAATGGTCATAGTTTGAAATTTGGAATGTTATAGAAGAAAGTACGGAGATGATCAATGAATTTTGTCTGAGAAATTGATCTCTTATGGTTGGAATGAAGAGCATGCATGTTATGTAACAATTTGAGCAATTTTTTTCCTACCATTTGAGCAAACTTCTTTGCTGCTGTTATGTATATGAAGATTAGATTTGAACAAATTTTCATTGGCCTCTTGAATGCAGCTGTTGGAGATTGCCCAGGTTCCTGATGCTTATGTAAGTCAATCCAACACGATAAACTCCTCTATCTTTTACAGTAATTAGGAAACTAAAGTTTCTTCTCCAGTTAAACATTCAAAATTGTGGTTAAATGTTTTATTGAGTAAATGGTGTTGATTTTTGTTTTGTCCAGGTCAATGAATTCAAATCGATTGAAAAGTTCAAAATTTTCAACACCAACAACTTGTAAGTCATTTGAGATCTCTGTATTCTGTAATTTCCATCTATAATTGCTTGATGGTAGATAACTGTAATTCTGCTTGTACAGGTGGGTTAATTTGAAGGCAATTAAAAAGTTGGTTGAAGCAGATGCACTTAAAATGGAAATCATTCCGAATCCAAAGGTGGTGTCTCCAACTTATTTACCAGCATTTTTTTGCTGTACTTGTTGGTGCTAATATCACTGTGATGTTGCCTCTTGTATTCAGGAAGTGGATGGTGTAAAAGTTATTCAGCTAGAAACAGCAGCTGGAGCAGCAATTCGGGTACTATAAAATTTTATTTCATGAAGTGATGTGTTCTAAAACTCAATCAATTATTAATTGTTTCGAATTATGTTACTGTAATTTACCAGTTCTTTGACAACGCTATCGGAATCAATGTTCCACGATCAAGATTTCTTCCTGTGAAGGCCACTTCTGATTTGCTTCTAGTGCAGGTAAGTCAAGACCACCTGTGCCGTTAAGCCTTCAGGAGGTTTCATTTTATTACTGTTGCTTTAATAAATGTATTGCAATCTACCTTAAACAGTCGGATCTCTATACCTTGGTGGATGGCTTCGTGATCCGAAACAGTGCACGAACTAATCCTGCCAATCCTTCCATCGAGTTGGGACCTGAATTCAAAAAGGTAATTCATTAACACAACTGAAGTTTTCAAGAAATAGGGAAGGCACAGAATTTTGACTTGCAACTAAAACTTTTAACTACCTTTTTTTGGGTCGACAGGTTGGCAACTTTCTCAGTCGCTTCAAATCCATCCCAAGCATTATTGCGCTCGACAGCTTGAAGGTGTCTGGTGATGTGTGGTTTGGCGTCAAAATTACTCTTAAGGTATAAATAATTTACAATTGCTAGGAGTCTGTTTCTCTGGAATGCATTATTTATTTCTCTACTTTGTGCAAATTTAATTAGATTCATAATTTGTCTCTTCTTATATAAAATAAAATAAAATAATTCGTCTGTTCTTTCTTATTGAAGGGGAAAGTAACCATTGTTGCAAAACCTGGTTCTAAGCTTGAAATTCCGGATGGAGTTGTCCTGGAGAACAAGGTAAGACTGCTACTGAGGACTTGTTTTCACTAGTTCGTGTCTAATAAGTTTTCCAGCACGGTTAGATATTCAACAATTGCTGTTGTCAGGATGTCAATGGCCCGCAAGACCTGTGAGGAATATTTCGCTATTGATGAAAGCACAGATGATCAGGAGCTATATAGTTTTGCGTCTCAACACTGCTGTATGACCTGATGTGTAGAAGTGGGGACTTGATTTGGTAACTAAATAAAATAGCTTTTGGTCTATACAATCACTTGTAGAATGCTTCCTGTCTAATTTTGATGGAATTTTTACCGATGCACTGTCTACTTCAAAATTTTGGGTATGTGATATTAATTTTTTGCCCTTTTTGAATCTTGAGACCCTTTCTAAATTAGGGATGGTTGCGAGTCTTGCATCCCAATTAGTACGGTCATGGTTATTGACTGTGACTGTGTCTGTCTATTGGTCTTGGATCAGACTACACCAGTCAAACAGAGTGCATTATTTATCTTTGCGTATTAATACATCAATTAGGCGTCTACTCAAGTCAGCAAAATAAGCAGAAAGCATTAACCATAAACAAGTTTTACGACTGTTTGGCATTTTGTGCTGCTGACCACCTCGCCAGTTTCGCTTTGGACTCGTACTGCTGCTCCGAGGAGGCTGCGTCCTTTTATCGAAGTGACAAATTACGGGTATGGCAATAGTATGGTTGGGGCGAAAGTATGAAAGAATGCAATAAAAAAGGAAAATATTTGCCAACAAGGGGTTAAAAGTACGCTCAAGTAGTAAGAAGGAAAATTTGATTATAAAAAAATAGGAAAATGTGATAAGTGAAAAATGTGCCAAGGTGGAGAAGGTAGAAAAATGTGTATAGTAAGCGTTAAAAACAAATATAATGTGTACCATACATAAAAATGCATATAATATTAAAAAACGATTAGTATAGCATAAGATTGATTTCCCTTGGAATGGACCACCAAATAGCTTGGTAGTAGGACCTTTCCTTGTTGAGAGAGAGATCCTAGGTTCGAGCCTTGCTCTACCTGTGGCATGGGTTTCCGATGTACCAAGAAAAAAGAATGGGCCTTGTGGTGATAATAATTCAGGATGGAGGGAGTATATGGATGCAGAAATCTTTAACAATTGTCAACATGTTTGATTCACAGTTATAAAATACGACAAATCTAATAACCATGAATAGCCATTAGTTTGAGGAAGCACAATTAAATGCACCTGATATTATTAGCATGCATGAGAAACCTTGTAAATTTCAATGTACAAGAATTCTTTTGACAAATCAGTTGCCAAACAGGCTTTTAGCATAAATAAACAACTGAAAAAATCGATGAGAGTGTATCCTAATGACGTGAACGTGACATTTCACACCTACGGTCTATGGAAATGGCATATAGTTGTATGTCAGTGCACAAATAAAATTCTCATTTCTCACTACGAATTCTGGCTTTTTATTCAGCAAAAATGATGAAGAGCAACAAGATACATAAGGTGAACAACCCACAACGAAAATCTTCTGTAGATCCAATGATCAATCATGTATGCTCACTTAACTTGAGCTCGCTCGATATTTGAGACTCGATCAAGCTTGACCGGGTATCAAGCTGATATGCTCAATCCCACGAGGTTTGATTCTCTAGCTAAGAAGCTCGACCTGATGAAATCCTATTAGGAAGCTAGCAAAAAACGGAAACACGTTTGTTGTACAAATCGTACAAGAAAAAATAAAAAGGAAAAAGAAGCCGTGGACGGCAGGATTCGAACCAGCGCGGGCAGAGCCCACATGATTTCTAGTCATGCCCGATAACCACTCCGGCACGTCCACTTGAATGTTAATTTCTCCACTTTATTATTTATAATGTGAAATAAATCTGATATCCAATGAAAGGTACGCCTAGATTTTTAGTGTGGACTTTACATCTGAATAAAATTGACCAATTATGTAACAGTCTCAATTAAAAGTGTCCGGAAGGAGTAATAGTTACATTGACATCTTGGTGTCTTCGACAAACATTCCATCTACTTAAAAATATGAAAATAAATAATTAGCCATGCATACATATAGTTACATACCACTTTTTACTTTACATATTGTTTATGCTAACGATCCAGGCTTAACAGGTACACTTATCACCGTGAATGAGTAGAAATAGTAGATCAATGGGCTCAGCTTTAGAGTAGTGAATCTACACAAGGCACCATTCAAGCATTTACCATTGAAAAAATAGCAAAGAAAGCAACCTTTCATGTAAGAACTTCGAAGCTGTGGCAGATTTTTTTGCCAAGTATCGCGTGCATAATTTGGGCGTCTATGACAAGAACTATAATTCCACATATCTAATAATGTGAGATACTAAATTAGTGCAATTAACTTTCATAATTAGCTAATTGAAAGTTATGCAAAGTAAAAATAATTAAGCAAGTACCGGTCTACAAAAAAAATCAAGTGGCTTACGATGGGTAATTAGCTTACACAGTAGAATTTCTGACATGATATTCATTATATCTGCTAGAGTATTTGTCAAATATAATGAATATTTGTTAGTTAGATACAAACTAGCTCGGTCGAAGTTATTGTGGATGGAAAGTAAGTATGTTTATCATTGCATTATGAATACTTCAACCAGCAGCAGCTGTCACGCCCCGAAATCTCATACCTCAATCGGAGTACGGAAGCCAACAAAAGAGATACAATTCGAGGTAGAGATCCTGGGCACGCGACCGAACAGTCGATTTTCCAACCGATTACAATCATCTCAAAAGGACGTGTAACCGATTATGCTCGCAATCAGTGTAATACAATAATGGACATCAATGAATAATATGAAATGAATTTACTTAATAATGATCCATTTAGGAAAATAAAATAAACCTATAAGTCTATGGCACACAATTGCCAATAATGTCATAAGCATCAATAAAAGCAAAACAAATAACTAAATAATCTTTAAACTCTTCTCTGCGCCTGCAATCCGCCATTCCACTACTGCACTTCCTGATCTCAGTTTTCATTTGCACCTGCATCAGAGGATGCATGAGTATTTCATAGAAATACTCAGTAGGATGTAAAATCCCACTGAATTAAAACAAGCAGTATGAAGAGAATAAGAATAACAAAGGATTGTGAACATCCCACAACATCTCAATTGAACCGAGGTCTATACACCTGCAAGGTTAGTCAACAACAATTCCAACTCGCAAGTATAGAAAAACATCAAAAGGGCTCCAAACAAACATATATGCAAGGAGAGAATAATAATCATATCAAAGGCTCCAGACATCTAAAGTGAAAGGAGTTACAATTTCTGCTCGCTACCCTGGTCACTCGCAAGTGACTAAAATAATATACCAAAACCACCCTAGGGGTCCTCTCTTTGGAACCCTGCCATGTGTCTAGGATGCTGGCCCCACCAGTGCTTACGGACACAATGGGCAGAGACTGAGGACCTTCCATAATGTCCACAATCTAACGTACGTATAGTGCCTCTCTTCGGGCAGTATGGAATCACAATTTCATAAATATAAGTGACCTCACAAGATCTAGCAATGACTTAATTGAGCATACTATGAATCCACCATGAGGAGGGCCTCGCGAGATCTCCAGTGGAAGAACAATCATGTAATCAATATGAGCAATATCTCAAAGGAAAGAGGTCACAAGACTGTAAGATCATAAGGTATCTCTTACCAGAATAGACTCTCTCATGGAGTATGGATAGAAGTATCAAAGTCTTTGGTCAACACATAACTCATTCATTGGAGTAGTATAGAATAACAAGGCAACCCAAATACTTCGAATAATAACAACTCACCCAAGGAGTACCATACAATCAATACATACCTTTTATGCTCAGCCCTAGATAGGAATTCCTTATACACATTGGGATTTTATAATATAAATATCAGAGATAAGAAATCAAATAATCTTAGATGATTTGAATTCCAAGTAGAATATCAAACCGACATAAACGCTTTTAAAATAGATAGTTATGAATCACTTGTTCAAAGGATTATCCCTCCTAATTAGATTACTTCTAACCCAATTCTTACTGTGATATTCCATAAGTATATAGTTCGATTACTGGTATTGATATATTAATCATTATCATATCATATTACATGATGTTATTTGTATACTTAGTATTTTCTCTCAGATTCAACTCACTGCCTCCTACACAATAGTCCTCTTCCGACGGCTACTGTGCTCTGTACAGTAAGACTTCACCTCTGAAATTTTTACTAATAATACCCTCGTGAGTCTAGTTTCCAACCCCACTGATTTTATATTTTTCCGATTTTATTTGAATTAGTTATGAATTATTTACTACCGACTGTCAGCACAAAAACAGTTCTAGCTGAGATTAAGACTCTTAATTAAACTTGATTATCTTACTTAATAACACATTATAAATAATAATACATCATTAACAGACCATATACTCCCCTTTTAGACCAATTACTGAACCTAGGATTATCTGGAATTACTAAAATTCACTCCTTTCTTGTGTTCTCTTATATATAACACAGTTTTTAAACATTAATACATCCCAAACAAGATAATTATTGCAAGATACACCCCAAAAGCACAAACTCAACGTGGATCATAATCAATCAAGCAATATCAGAACTTCTAGTCTCTGAAAAATTAATAAAGCATTAGACTTTATGTGCGAATTCCCATCTAGAAATGAAAAATGAATGCACATATGATTTATGATGCACTACGCATAGAAATAATGACACAATCCATTCATCTTACAAGAATCCAAACAATAACTCTAAGGTACTGAATCAAAACACTTGTCAAAAGCATATAGTCAGAAGTGAGAAGAGGGGAAAAACCATCCTACGTAATTCACCAAAGATTTTGCCTCTTTACGCGTTGCTTGTCTCCTCCGCTTCCTCCAAAGCTCCCGCTCCAAGCTCTTGCAAACTCCCACAAGAAGAAGCCTTAAGGAAGATGGGTGAACATGAGAAGGAGAAGGGAAAAGGTCTCTGGACATTCTAGGGTTAGCACAAGCCAATTCTCTAGTGTTTATATAGAGTTGAGGGAGAATCCATTCTTAAACTAATCTTCCAAATCATGGACACTTCCAACCAATGGGAAGGCCTCATGATCCCTCTAGAGACGTACAAATCAAGTCCCATTGGGATTTGGTATCTTTCCCAAGCAAATCCACCCTAAAGATAAGCTAGAAATCGCAAAACCTCAACCGGCGATCGATCGGCTATACGGTGATTGATAGTCGTATGCGTTGTTTACACTATCGCGTTACAGCCGATCGATCGCCATTATTGCCGATCGATCGCTTTACGTGAAACAAAACATTCAAAAATCATAGTAACTACGATCGATCGTTTTGATAAGGCATCGATCGGTTCAGCTTACCGATCGATCGTAGTCACGTTCAATCAAAATTCAATTTCTCATATCTTTTCACTCCGAACTCTAAATCACGCATAATTGGTGACGTTGGAAAGCTCTTCTCACCAACTTTAATTTTCATAAGGTAAAACATGACCAAATCAAACATTAAGATGGTTAAATTTCGGTTTTAAAATACTTACTAATTTTTTGGGTGTTACAACAACAACTGAAGAAACCGATATCACCAATTCATATATTGTATCTCAAGAATTGGAATTTGTCAGGGGCTGAATTCAAACTAGTCCATTATTTTCCAGATTTATTCAGTTCGATGTTAGCCACTCACTCACTGCAGGCAACATGATTTGCTAAGCTATAGGAAAAACTTCACAAGCGCAGAACAGATTAACCTGAACCTTTTTTTTTGGCAATGATTAACCTGAATTTAGTCGCATTACGATTCAAGCAGAATGTTATTTCCTGTTACATAATAACCAAGCATTTACAAGTTGAAATAATTTGATTATCGGCCAACCCTCAATAATGCAATGTGGGAATCACCTCTAGGTTAGTTATCCCAACAGCCACTGAAAAGCTTCATTTGCTTGAAGTCTCCTTAAGAATCATACGTTGCCTTCCACATCAGTTTCGTTATCGTTTCCTTTGTTAATATTTGGTGGGCTGCAGACCATTATTGAGAGTGTGCACAGAGTACTTTGGACCTCTCCGCATTATATCATACTTTTATGAAGTTCCTCTTTTTATTGAATAATCATGCACAAGCAGCTTCAACAGCAAGGCTCTTGGTCTCTCCTTTGCATGGATCTCCAAACAGGTCAACAGACACCCCAATGGTGCAACTCCTCTTCCCTTGGCAAGACTGTTGCAGGAAACAGAAGGAAGAGTGATTAGATCTTTGAAGCAAACCAAATCTACATGCTGCTTCTCAGGCATAAATGCGAAAAACATATACTCCCTCCGGTCACTTTAATTGATACAGTTTTTTCAAATGAATTAGTTAATTTGAAAGAAACTGTATCTATTAAAAGTGACCAAGAGGGAGTACAAAAATACTGATGAGATACGATTAAGGAATGATATATCAAAATGAGAAAAATTGAGATAGATCTCTTTCAAGATATTTTTGTTTTTACAGAAATAAAAACAAGGAACCTATGAATTACGGCAAGTTTAAAATAAGGAAGTAGGGCAAGTTTAGAATAAGGACGTTCTATAAGCATGGTGGAACAGGGAAAATTAATATTTATGAAAGCTTTTTGTTTTATATAAATAGAGTACACTACCTGTTGAACAACAGTTAAAGCCTCTTCGCTACTGCAATGACCATGTTCATAACTTCCACATGTCCCATAAGGGGCACCAAAACTTGCAAACTTGATTGAAGAGATAAGCTGATTAGCGGATGGACATTCCAGATGGAGGACTGGTCCCCGTCTTTTTCTATTTCTTACTCGCATACCCCACAAATCTATGGGTGGGGGGTAAGACTCAGTCACATGAGCACACAAGCTTCCTGCTTCTCTCCTGGCAAAAGATATCTGTGTGGGATCCCCTCCAATCTCCTCAAACAATACAAGTGTATTGCCACTTGGTTGAATCCATGATCGAGGAACATGGTACCTGTGTAAATTTAAATTAATTATCAATGAAAATTATTTCTTGACACTCAGTCTTCCCAATTTAAACAAAAATTCCAATGAAAGAATCATACAGTTTTTGAGATGGATTGCCACACACCCTTGACGCATTTGCTTGAACTATAAGGTCCTTTGTAACTGCAATGACTAACACAACCACTTTGTGGTGCATTATAGGCAGGCCAATAACGCCCAATGCTTTGCCCATTTACCCAGGCCTCACCCTTTCCCATTCCAGTGAAATCCAAGGCAATTGGATCACTTCCATCTGGGGCATCAAAGCTAGTCTGCAGTATGAAATTATTTATTGTAATCTGGAAAAAAAGTAATCAGATACAAAGGCAAGTCCATTGAGCCTTTGCCAATCAACCCAGCTTCAAAGTCACTAAAATTATGTGCGCAGAAAATATTCGCAGTTAGGGAAACAGGCTGATTATAATCTCTTTTTTTATTATTCAGGGCTGATTACAATCTTAAAATGATTATTCAACTCCCTTGGATACGTGGAAGCAACAACACATATAAAGTTAAGAGAAACACCTACATATATGTCAAGTTCTGCAAGTATAAGATCAATTTTCATGTTGCCAAAAAAAAGATCAAATTTCAATTTTTATGTTTTCTATCTTTCCATCACCTTCTTACAAGAGACAAGGGCATAAAATAGTTCATAGAATCTATCTTTACTTCACAATTATTACTTGATATGAAGCAGTCAAAATTATCCAAATCCGATCCCAGCTACCTGGGATCTGATTCTATCACTCAATAAGATGAAACAAAATTCATGTATCACTAAAGTCGCTAAGTCTTGCACAGGAAATTCTTCCAGGCAAAATCCTCAACGGAGGAAAAAAATGTATTTATTCGACAATAACATTTTTAGAATGAACAGAACCAACTTTGAATTAGCCCGATTCGGTGGCCTACATCTATAATCAAGAATGTTACAGGAAATGGATCGAATAAATAAGTAGAAGTTACAAATGAAGTTGACTGCTCATTTACCTTGTACCAGATCAGTGATTGGTTCCTGGGCAAGTCTGAGAGTGAGGTCCATTCTGAATTTCCTCTAGAAAGACCTAAACCCTCACCTTTCAGACCAATCTGCAAGCGTGGATTGCGATTATGAGTAAGCAAAATTGAGAGCTCTAGGCTCTCTCCATAAAGGTTATTTAAGCTGCAATAACAAAATCACCGATGGTATAAAGACAACCTGATAGATCCACCTTTTTGAGGATAGATCTTCAACAACATCATTGCCTTTCAGCTGAACTGGACCAGTGACTCCAGCACCCCATGTGTCAAAGAATGCTCCATAGTTCTGAGGAACACCGCAGCATAAAATAAGGACCAAATAAGAGTTACAACAGAAAAATTTTGGAGTTTCAGTTCTAAACCTGAGTTAATTATTCATCTGATGACACCGTATCTAATCAACTTGATAATCCACTATTAAGCACAAGAAAATCTTAGTAATAAAGCTAACCTGAAGGCCCACTGTCCCACTTAGTAAATCGATGATGATCTTTCCTGGTTGAACTATGATGCCCTTATCTAAAGTAACTTTCACGTTGCCACTATCTTTTCTAATTGCACTTCCTAGAAGATTATAGAAATTATACGTTACCAATACACTTCTGAACTTTTCACTAAGCCATAAATTTAGGATAGTACATGTGCACCACAGAATGCCAGCATTAACGGACCATCCATAAACATTTGCAAATGCGTATATATCTTAAGAAATTCGATGCCAAAGTACAATCACCTGAAAGTTTGCCATTGACAAAAGCATGAAGAACATGACCGAGAGATTGCACATGGAGACCAGTTTGGTTACCATTTACGAGAAATGGCTCATCTCCTTTGACATCCATGCTGCCAAATCCATGTAAGATGACGTCACTCATTTTACAGTCACTATTACATACTTAAGAGGAAGCTGATAGTACCTTACTGAATACCACAAGTAGTCACTGGCATCAGCAGTTGTATTTATCTGCTCCAATAATCCTGATTTTGCAAAAGCATCACTCTTTGTGATACCTACAGGTTCGAGAATCCAACTCCAGTCGGACTGAAATGCTTCAGAAGAACCAACTTCACTGACAGGTCCAAGCTTAATACTTCTCATCTCTAAATGAGTAGTCTGAGAGTTAATCTGTTATGGAAGTAGAACACATTATTTAGTAAAAGAATTAATTTTAACATCTATGGAGAACCGATGTGCATTCACTATCACAATTACCAAGGTTAAAAGCAACATCTAAAACAAGAATACACTTAAAATTCTAGAAGCGCAAGAAATTCAGAGTCATCCAGTAACCTCTTTTCATTTAGCCTCAAAGTTAGACAAAAACATACTCCTTCTGTCCTGTTTTAGATGCTCCATCTGGAAAAGAGGACAGTCCCGTTTTAGATGCTCCATTTGGTCAATTTAAGTGGATTTTGAATCTCTCCTTCCCCCCATCAGGTGGGGTTTCCAACACCCAGTATAAATCAACCTTTTTTTAGATGGAGTGATTAAAACAGGACGGAGGGCATATTTCAAAATTACCAATTATGTGCCAGAGTTGACTAAAAAACCCACTTTACCAAAAATAAAAAAAGACCAACTAAAAATTTCAGATCATCTATCATAACGAAGGTAAATACAAACTTCTAATACAGTGTAAACTTTTCAGTCATAACATCACTTGCTCAGTGTTTTCCTCCTCTATATTCATCGATGATATTCGGATGTACTACTTGTATGTCAATCACAGTTTAACGCTCAAATAATATCTTCAAAAACCAAAAGTGGATGTGGCACATTTGGTTTTAAATTTCAACTTTGAAACTTGTGAAAAACGTATGGCAGCCTTCAAATCTATACATGGCACAAATCAGACGATGTCTTACAAATACATAAGTTTTGACAGTAAACATCGTTCCTCTCCTTTCTCTTTGCAACAGTAAATGATATAGACAATACAAGCAAATCAAATGCATGTTCTCTATATTTGCACGACTATAATTCATGGATTCTAACCTTTGCTGTGTTAAATGCCACGTTTTTGCAGTCAGGTAGGATGCTCACAGACCATGGAGGCAACTTATAAGAGTTCCCATTGAACTTGACAGTGGCTTCAGACTGGGTATCCACATTGGCAAGAAAAGCAGCACATGCTCCGGAGTTCGTTTTATACACATGGGCCTGCAATAGTACCAAGATCAAACGACATGTGATCTATCATTTTTTTAGACTATATGTACATTCATATGCAAGAACTTTACGGGTGATTATTGTCAAATATAAAAAACAAGCAAAAACTGCACTTTAAGGAGAACAGAATGCCAATGAAATATATGTACCTCCAAATTTGGACCCAGAGGAGTATACGATGGATCAGTGGCAACAATGGCTTCTTCACACAGTTTTATAGCTTTGTGCAAATCTTTTAGGTGACCCCATTTCGGTTGTCTGACAATGCCTGTTTTATATGCATGGAAATAAAAGGCAAGTGTCGCATTACAAACACCAAAATCCATAAAAAATACACACTATACACATTATTTTGAGCACAACCAGATAAAACCTACCATACTCATCAATGGGAGCATCATAATCATAACTCGTGGCAATAAAAGGGCCTCCTGTTGTCCGTCCAAAATTTGTCCCCCCATGATACTATAAAAAAAGCAAGGTAAGCTAGTAGTTCATTGTACAAACTCCTAAAGATCATTGAAGATCTGATAATACAAAGAGAACAGAAACATTGCTTTATGCTTCTCTATATACAGTACAACAAATTTAGTAAATTACCATGTAGTAATTCTGGAAAGTGCCGCCTCTTTGGAAAAAACGTGCCACAGCGAATGCAAGATCCTCCACAGGTCTATATGGCACTCCACCACCGAAAGAAAGAAACCTAAACTTTGACATATGTATGCACCAGAAATTTAATAAACATGAAAAGATGGGGTTTTGTAATGTATATATGGATAACAAAATTTAATTCAATAGGAATGAAGAGTAACATTAAGCTAACACCTTACCAGCCGCTCCAGTTTTCAGTCCACATCTTAGGTTTTGTTCCAGAGTTCGGAGTAAATTGGTCACAGTAGAATCCGTTGCAAGTATTGATCTGTACTATGTTACAAATGTCAGTAGCAGATGAGACCCACAACCTGATAACTGAATAGATAAAGAAATCTAGATGATTCACTTCATGCTCTGAAAATGCTTAAAAGCAAGCTCAACTTGCTATTGTACTCATCACTTGGGGTCAAGCAACAGACATCTAATTTTTTCTCATCTAATATTTATGAAAGAGTAGGCCTACATTTCAAAAAAACCGAAATATCACTTACAATTGGATCAGGAGCATCAGATTGTTGGCACATTACCCAAGGCACACCTGTTTCCATAGCTACAGCCATTGCTGCTGTCCAATTGACATACGATTTAGCAGCTGAGCCATAGGAAGTCTCAACATTCCCATACTCATTTTCAATCTGCACAAGGAAATTCACTTGCTATATTGGGAAAAACAGAAGGCCATAAACAGTATCTCTACGTTCTGATGACGGTAACCAAAACCAAATACCTGAGCCAAGATAATGGGTCCACCTTGGGATGCAAAGAGCTTTTCCTGCTTCATCATATCCACAATTTTACCAGTGAATCTTTGAACTTCTTCCTGGAACAGAACAGATGGCAGCTAAGAATAATGAAAATTTAAAGAAGAAATGAATTGCATAATAGCTTTAGGCGACCTTGAAAGGCTCATTGTCTGTCCTGAATTGGATGTCAGGAATAAAATGCAACCAAATGGGAAATCCTCTGCATGGACCACAATTTAACAAGAACAAACCAACCACAATTAGCCACTCACATTAAAAAAACGTTTCCATATAAAAAGAACAGTTCCAGTAGAAAAGTTTAGTAGTGGATGTCACATTTCTCACCCATAATTCCACTCTGCACAGACATATGGGCCAATTCGAAGATGAACAAATAGACCAGCATCTGCAACTGTCTTCACAAATTTAACCAGATCATTTCTCCCTTCAAAGTCATACTGCAGCAAGATCAAACATAAACTAGTCACACGCAAAGTTATTTTTTAGTCGATGAATGTGATACACGTCTAATCTTAAGAGATTACATATGTTAACATAGAAAGAGTAAAATATGGTTAACGACATTTCATTGTTGAAGTTCTACCCAAAAATCGAAAAACACAAATGCATTCCAACAGACATAAACATTCGATTGGGTAGAAAATCTACGCAAAACTTATAAACAAATGCGCTCCATGAAGATGTGGCAAATTGCATAATGATTATCATAGCTGGAGTAAACCTAGTAGAAGTCCCCCATAATGAATCTAGAAAATGGCCAACAAACAATAGAGGAATCTATGCAGACAATTTGACATTGCTCATAATCTTGTGAAAATAAAACAAACAGAAAATAAGAATTCCTTGGCAATAACACAGACTTCAAAGAGGGGACAACCCACAGACGCAAAATGAAGATATAGATGAACCAACATCCATATATGAAAAAAAAAACAATTGTCAACCCATACAGTATATTAACAAGCAAACAACGAGTTGTTTGAGAAGTAGCTAAAACACAAGGAACAAATAAAAGACGAAAAATACAAAATTTTAAAAGAATTGTCAAGAAACCATAGATGGTTTAATTACTAGTGAAAAAAGGTAAATGATGTTTATGTAAAAATGTACTAACAGAAAGTAGAAATTTTGCTGTATTGCCAGAAAGAGAAAAAGAAGCTCAAAAAGGTGAGAAATATCACACATTTTTAAGTATTAAAGAAACTTACAAACTTGAGGATAAAGAGATTCTAGGTACCCCAAGAAAAGCAACAGAGAGGTAGAAAGGGAGACAAAACTCAAAAGGAACTTGAGGATAAAGAGATTCTAGGTGCCCCAAGAAAAGCAACAGAGAGGTAGAAAGGGAGACAAAACTCAAAAGGCATATGCAAAATTGAAAAGCAAAGTGAAAGTAGTAAGTTGGACACCTGATTCCGAACCGGCTCATGCAAGTTCCAGAAAACATACGTCTCGATCACATCCAAACCTCCTTCTTTGGACTTCTGTATCAGCTCCGGCCACATCTGTATCAAAAATCCAAACCCACTCAACAAAAACAGAGAATATAGTACCCATTAATCATCTTTAGCTCATAACCAAGCCTTCTGAATAATCTCTTGTAGTCTAGAGCATGGCCCATGAATCATTTTTAGCAGGTTCTCAACCAGAACCAAACTTTCCTGTCTAACGACTCTCTTCTTTTTTAGTCAAAAACAAAGAAGCTGCCATTTTGAGAAGAGGAAAAGAAGATGCACCTCAGGTGTGCTGCGGGGATAATGTATGGACCCGGATATCAGAGCTCGACGCTGGCCGTCTATCACCAGAGCTCTGTGGTCATATGACACGGTCACGCCGGCCGCCGGAGCCAGGCAGCCGGCGGCTAGAACAGAGAGCAGGAGCCAGAATGGCCTGTTCCTCATCCACCGAAAATACATTTATGCAGATTAAACAAGAAGAAGAAGAAGCAGAAGAATGTGGTTAATGGAGTTGTTAAGGAAATGGGCAAGTGTAAGAAGGTTCAGTTGAAGGAAAGCAAAGCAGAAGAGGAGGAAGCATTTGAGATTCTTTCATTATCTTGGCGGGGAGGAGAAACAGCAGAGTTTATACAACACGCCACTGACTTCATTCACGGACTCCTCAAGCTGCATGCTTAGCTTGTCTCTTCTCGTGTGGCGCACTCTTTTTTAGATAGTTTTTGAGTTCCCTCCTTCAGCTTCTTCCAGACCAACAGTCAAAAAATGAGGCAACAGAATATATGATGTTTTTTCACTTTGGCTTTTCATATTCCTCACTGTGCGCCATTGCCGGGGATACAAGCTGGTGGTAGCTTATTTCTCCACGTTTAGGGATTGTGCGCTTACATGTGCGCCATCTTTGCGATTGATCAATGGCTAGAGTAGTGATTGATTATATATTCCTATGGGGTATGGACTATGAGCTAGCTTGTGCACCATTGATATTTCGATCTAACTGGCGCGCACTAAGGGGCTGTTTGGTTAGTGAATTTTAATGAATATGGAGCTTAATTAAGAGAGAATTTATTCATGATGCATTAGTATAAAATGAGATTTTTTTTGTTGCTAAAATAAAAATTCATAATTTAGTCTTAATTTGATGAATCTCCTCGTGAGAAGATTAAAAACTTAACCATGAATTGAGGGAGAATCCTCGTTCAGGTTGAATTCCTGAAGTTATGAACCAAACTGGATTTAGTTAGTTATCTCTAAATTCGGGCTGAATTTGTTACCAAATTTATGAACCAAACTGGCCCTAAATAGGGATGGGTGGGTGATTCAAACCTGCCTGCCCTTTATAAGTGTGCATTGTCGATCGAATTCAGATGACTCGCAATGCATCCTGTGCAAACCTGGCTAGATGTGCCATGCACAACGACTCCCTATATTTCTAATCCAGACAATTAGTGTGCGAGAGAGAGAGTTTTTTAGTTAAATTATGTGGATTATGTTACATGATTTAGTTTTTTTGCCTTCACATGGTTTAGTTAGATAATCGGATGAGAATCTTTCACTCTTATGTAAGTCATCCTAGACTATTATATTCTCATGGGGATTTCAGCTTCCCCACATAGGGAGCAATTTAGATCTTTCTTAATACAGGTTAGCATTTAAGATACTATAAACCTTTGCTTTCACTTTTGCTCTTTGTTTCGTCGATTTTTTATGTGAAACTACAGAAGCAGAGGATTTTTCTCACCTTTGAAGCCCAGGGTTCCACACTTTCAAGTGCTTTCGAAGTGAATAAACGACAATTATTTATACACTATAAGTACCTTGAAAACAATGTTCAACATTCTTGAAACAAAAATGTCCAACAATCTAATTGAATTCCTTTCACGTAGTAACCACAGAAAAAAAAATTCCTTGCACGTGGTTTCTTTTCAAAAGCCTTGCAAATGAATTACTTTCATTCTTCTAGAATTTACATGGAAAATGATTTTTTTTTGAATGAAAGAGATATTATAACCAAAATGGACGAAACACAAAGATGTGAAATGAAACAGTCTCTTCTCACGGAAAGAAGAATAGTTTGGCAGCATATGGATAGATTGGTACCAGACGAAGAAGTCACGGGCAATAATGAATAGTGGTCAGGCTACTAACGTCGGTTGTCAGTTACTGCCTTAATTTTCAACCTGTTGTTGATGCAGTGGCTAGGATTGGCCACTAAAATTTGTATCCTTTGAATCATCCAATTACATACTCCTAATCAGCTCTTGTTGATAGCTTATTAACTTCAAGTAAACAAAAAGGTCACCTACCAGGGTCATTGTCACGTGAAGACCTACTGAACTTTGCAGCTCTCATTTTCCTTCAATTCCTCACCTCATTCTTAGGTGGTGCCCTTGCCAATGTGGTGATGGCTTGCAGCAGAGTGAGCCCTTGTTCCCCAGCCCAAAATAGTTTTGAGACAAGGCTGAGAGATAGTGAATTTCTTCTTCATCATATTGCCCAAGCCTCAAGAGCTCCAGATATGGATGTCCATCACATTCCCACACCACCAGAGACCCCCTAGGCATGTTTTAGATTAACTAATGGTAGTTATATAAACATGCACACATATGGCAAGGGGCAACTTAAAATGCTCCCGGGCTATGCGATGTGCACCATTAGATGGAGATCCGATAGCTTGCACTGGACTCACTCAATGCACATACAAGAGGGATTTTTATATGGCAAACCTTGTATGGATTTGATATTCATTAACGCAACTAACTTTGTTCAAGACAAGGTGATGTAATGGTAATGATTGTGGCATTAGTTTTCTTGTAGGGTTAATTGCACATAACCCCAATGAATTATGACAAAAAAAATACTTAATCCCTATGTATAATCAAAACCCCCACATAACCCTCATGCTCTAATGGTAGAATTTAATAGTGTTAGGCTAAAAATCTGAATATCGGGATTACCCCTTCACTTATCGTCTCATTTCTAATAAAAAAATTCATTTCATTTTCTCCTCCTCTGTTGCTCTAAAAAGTTTTCTTTTTCCATCTTACACCTTGCTATTTGTTCCCCTAGCGCCTTCACAAATTTAATTCATACGGGTTTATCATTTATTTTGTCAAACAAGGGTTAAGTGCAATTTACAAAGAATATAAAGGGGTTATTAAGTGCAATTTATCAATAATATATAGGTGCAATTTATATATAATGTATATGGGTTAACTGCCGTTTATAAATAATTCATAAGGGATATGTGCTCGAAAGAATATAAGGGTAAAGTTTTCCGATAAAGTTCTAAACTTGATGACATCATCATTTCCCGTTAGAAAAAGTTAGGGCATAGTGTTATGTGGGGGTTTTGGTAATACACGGCGGTTAATTCATTAATTTACCCTTTCTCGTAATATTGTCCAATCGCATATAGGTGCCCATCACATTTCATTGGCGCAAGTCTGCCAAGGCATCCCTTTTATTTTTAAATTGTTCGGTGGTGATAACCAAATTAATCATGCATACCTCTATATGGAAGAGTCTTGGTATAATTTTGATACATATGAATGATGATGAGTTTGTAAGCGTGCACGGTGGATTATTAGTGAAAGCTCCATTTGCATCTGCTAGTCTGTGGAATAAGGGTTCGCATGATGAAAGTGACAAGGGAAAATGACTGGCAAGTGTGAGAGGTGGCAGCAGGAGATGGTCATCCTTCTCATGCAGAAACAAGAAAAGTTGGAAGGGAAATTAATGATAAGTCAAAATGATAGTCCTCTGCATAGAAAAATTAAGATCAATGATAATTGCGTTGTCTGGTTTTGTTGACAAATAGTGGGTGCATTCACATTTTCTCCACTGCACCACTATGCATTAACTTTCTCTAGCTGAGTGCCTTCCACCTTCCCCACTTCATTTGGTTCTTGGTGATGTACTGGTCTTTAATGTGACATCTTGAGCCATTCTGTTGCCAAGAAAAACCAATAATTGTGGCCTTCTTCAAATTCAACAAATAGTACATTTCTTTTTTATTTTGGATGGTTAGTGTTGAATGATAGATGTCGTCTTGTCACAGGGTATCAGAGTTCGTTATGTCAAAGTGTTTCCATGCATTACATGCCAAAATCCTAACCAATGGTATCCATGCTGGATAACTTCGCGGACTTCAGTGTGTTGGTACAAAATACCTAAAGTTGAGGTGTCGGCCTGTCGTATGTTTGATCTCACGATATTGGTCCAAACCCTGAACTTTGAGAATTTTGGCAACATTGACATGAACCAAGTGAAAAAATAGAAGCCCAACCCTGAATATTATGCATGTTCAGATCCAAGGTGACTGTTTGACATTGCTGAAGTGTTTTGTACTTTATACAGTGCTATATTGCTGGTTTACAATCCCGTTGCTAACATAAAGAAGCTGATGAAGGATCTCCGTAAGCCTGGAATCAGTCATATTTATGTATAGGGAAGCTAATACAACACCTGACTGCGTGGCAAACTTTGTCGTGGAAATAAAGAAAACTTTGCCTTGGGTGATTTTTCTTGTCTTGAATCATATAACTGGGTGTGCATCTCCTAGATGCTAGATGTACTTAGATCAATTAGTAGCGAGATTTTTCCATATTATCTAACCAATGTTTCTGGATTGCCATATTACCTGCTTTTTCTAGGCTCATCCTATATAACCTGAATTTAGCACCTGATCTTTCCATTTTACCCTCCTCAACCCTAACCCTAAAACCTTTTATAATGTTTCCATATTACCTAGTTTTAAGTTTCACACTTCAATGAATCATATTGTAACGCTCGAAAATTCTGTATGTTTACCAAAACTGCTATTTTAGGAAACTGTCCTAAAATAGGAAAGTTTTGCTGCCTGTTTTGAAATCTTTTAATCTGGTGTGCCGAATTGATTTTGTGATGCTTTTAGAAGAGTGGAATTGATAAACCTGATTGGCAGTACACCAGGGCGCGAGGACTAGCCCTGGCGCTGGGCTCAACCTGGCGCTGAGGCTGGCCTGACGCCAAGGGCTTTGTGCACCTGACGCCAGGAGTGGAGGCCAGACGCCAGGGTGTGAGACCAGTGTGTATAGACTTATTTGAGTATTTTGAGTTATTAAGTTAGTGATGTGGTACAAGAGCTGTGCAGTATTTTTCAGCACACTTCTTTCGCAGGACACCGGAGCCATCCATCTGTGTGCCACGCCCCAGACGCAGGAGCAACTGAGAGCTAGAGCCATGTGGACACAGCGCCCTGGGCACTATGCATGTGGTTGGCATGTTTTAGATTTGGTTAGGGGAGAGAGAATTAAGGAGAAGAGGGAATTTTGAATTAATTACAAATCCGGTTTAATTTGGACTATTTTCGGGAAATTCCTAATTAAGGAAAATTATGCTAATTAATGGGATTATTTTGGACGCCAAATAAGGTGGAATGAAATTAGTTAATGGTATGATTGAGATCGTGCCAATTGAGAATCAATTAGGAAGTGATTTTGGGTTGCTTATGGAAACCTAGTTAACTAATTTAATGCTCTAATTAATGGGAATTGTAACCGATTTGATTGAGATCTATCTCATCCCTGACGTGGATTCCTTCCTTGTGAAGTCAAATCTTGGCCATAAATTGGGTAGCAATCAATGGTGAGAGATTGAAATCTAATTTAGAAATTACCTTAAATATGGTGTAACTGATAGAGGAGATTTGAAGCTCCTTAATTGTAGGAAATCCTAACTAATTGAGGAGTTAATTGGGGAAATTAGAGTAATTAGTGGGATTGTAATTGAACGTGATTAATGAGATAATCATGGCAGTTACAAGGCTAATTTATTGGCACATCTTGATTTGGAAAGAGATCTTAGATTGATTTTTCAAATTAGGGGGTTACAACCCTATTTTGAGTAAGATATTGATTTGATTTAAATCCCTACTAAAAAGATATTTGTAACCGATCTAAATCAAGGGAAATCACATCCTTGACTTAGATTTTGTGCTGGTGATTGGTGAATCACGGCCCTTGGATGGATTAGTAATCAACGGTGAGGATTTAATGTAATCACCTATGCATCTCCTATTTAAACCCACATGAGAGGAGGTCGTCAAAGACTTTTGGATGCCCTTGGGATTCGTGCCAGCCTTGGAGCGAGCAGCCAACCTTCTCTCATTTCGTTCTAAAGGTTCTACATCAGTTTGTGCACTCGTTCGTGGAGATTTCGCGAAGAAAAAGGGTAATACGCGTAGAACCGATTAACGCGCAAAGAGTATCGGTTCCACCAAGAGGTAGGATGCTCTTTTTCCCACAAAATTTCATATCTTAATTACATCTTATGATTATATATGCTTCATCATTGAGTTATATTCATGTGGAAGTTATATGCATGAATTTCAGTTCATATTCCATGATTATATTGATACGTGTTTGAGATATTGCACGTGACCCTGTGTTTACTTCGATCCATCATCCGATCTAGCACTTAGATGACATCCCTGATTTGATTAATGTATAAAGTTGTGACCTTTCTCAATCTTTGGAGGCTTTTATGATCTGTCCAATTGGATTATTCACTTCTTTTATTCGTTATACATCGATATTGAGATAAGTCCGTTTAATCTCATTTCATCCACCATAATCCCTGATTATTCCATGAAATTGCTATTGATTTGTTGATGTTTCCATATGATCACGACCCTGATGTAGTAAGCCAAGATTGTGGAGTCATGTCTCAGTTGATTAAAGAAATTTCGTGTCCATTATTAATTGTCCATTTCAGTGTTCGAGTCATTGGTAACCCTTGGGACATTAATATAATGAGAAGTGTAAAACTCTTCATCTAATGAAGTAATCTGATAATTCCATAATCTTCTTGGTTCTATAAATAACATAAGTAACGTGTAATCAGCACTGATAAGTGTAATTAATTAGTTAATTAGACTGAATTTAACAGTTAAGTAAAGTATATGATGATATTTGCTCTCGGCCAGGACTGTTCCTGCACCGACGAGCAGTGATCAGAAAATCATAAATAAAGATAGACAACTCAGAAAATTATGATTCTGGTTGGGTTAGAAACTAGACACTTAAGACTATATGGGATAAAAATTTCAGAAAAGGTTTCGGGCTCTGTAGTGACCGCTGATGGAAGTTGGCTATTATGTACTAGACAGATTACTGTAATTCGTATTAAAACCCTAATTCGGTTTACTACTATACATTATAAGTATATATATATTATAATGATCTGATTTCTATAATGTAAGACTTTGGGTACAGTAATATTAGATTATGAATATGAGTGGTGAGTTAAGGATTACTGTCCAAAAATTACTTGTCCCATGTGTCCGAGTTCTTGAACGGCCTTTTGTCCAAGAAATTCTATCACAGATTCAGCACCTTGTGCATTATTGTTGACCAATTTCTGATAATGAGAACCTTCTATTCTGATTCAAGGGGATTGTCATATCTAGGGCTAGGTACGGTGATGCGGTTCAGTGTTCCGATTCTTGATGAATCATAATTGGAGTCATCCGTTGTTGATCATTCTAATGACTTTGAGTACTCCTATGTGAGTCAATTCAGATTGTATTTCTTGAGTACTCCTATGTGAGTCAATCCATATTGCTACTTTACTCCTTTGTGAGTTAGATTTTGGAAGATTGATGTCTGGGTCTCTGTTTGAGAGAACCCTAGTTGATTCTAGATGATTTCAGTTCCATGTAAACTGGTTCTCCACTAGGAGTTCAGATGAACACTCTTAGTTGGATTCATAGTATGCTCACGAGCCATTGCTAGATCTTGCGAGATCTCAGATTATATATGAACCTCTGTAGTTCAGCCGATGACGGCAACGCGTGCGCTTTAGACTGTATGATATTATGGAAGGTCTGCAGTCTCAGCCCATTGTGCCCGTAAGCACCTATGGGGCCAGCAGCCCTAGACGCATGGCCGGGTTCCTCTGTAGAACCTCTAGGATGATCTGGTATTGATGTCCATAGGGGAAGTGGACTGAACAGAGAGAAGAAATTGTTATCTCCGACACTCTATATGTTTGGAGTCAGTATTCATTATTATTTCCTCCCGACGCTTTGTACGTTTGGGATCTAAGTTAATGTTTATTTATTCTCGACCGTTGATGGTCTTTGATGATGATTATTGTCCAGGTAAGTGAACTCCGTATTTGCTCAACCTGATCTTTCTAAACCTGTCTTTATACCATGTTGTCAGCTTTTCCTTTATTATTATTATGTTGTGGGTTTTTCTTGGCTCCTACTGGGTATTTCTTTCGAAATACTCATGCATCTCTCGATGCAGGATTCAAAGTGGAAAGGAACTAACAAGGTACGTGCGAAGGAGCTCGATGCTGGAAAGTTGATAGAAGTGGATCTATTCCTTGTGTTTTAATTTTCTTGTTCGTAAGAGAACTGATCAGCGTGTGTGCTGAATTTAAATTTAATGTTTGATGAATTCTTGACTGGATTATTGTAATAGTGTAGTTTGTTTTATTATTTAATATTTTTGTATAATGGAAATTGGTTAAGCATTTTGGAATGAGATTGTTATGTGTTGAGTATTCGGTCGCGTCCCGGGTTTCAACCTCATGACCTTAAATGAGTTGGTGCTTCCGCGCATTATTCGAGGTTTTGAAATTCGGGGCGTGACACATATCTCCTTCATTTCTTCTTGCTCTATCATCATATCATCATGATATCCTAATGGTCTTGATATCATATCGAAAAAATATCTCAAAATACACTATAAATAGCATGCGGTGTCTCAACATCATTAAATTAAATATATCATCATTATAAGAAAAATAGCACTAAAAATAAAGAAGAATGAAAAAAATTGACGAAAATGGATCAGAAATTAGAGAGATATACGTCGTTGAAGTTTGTCCCACTAAAATAGCTATCATGTAATCGAACACACAATAGCCAAGGCTATCATGTGTTCGATTACACTATAGGTCTATCGTGTAATCGCCCATTAAAATGGGACAAACTTTAACGATTCATATCTCCTTCATTTCTGATCCGTTTTCGCTCATTTTTTTCTTCTTTATTTTTAATATTCTTTATTTTTATCATCATGACATCTTAATAATCTTGATATCATATTAAAAAAATACCCCAAAATCCACGATAAATAGTATGCAGTGTCTCAACATCTTTATAATATCATAATTATAAGAAATAACACTAAAAATAAAGAAGAATAAAAAAATAGGCAAAATAAATAAAAAATGAGAGAGATATGAGTCGTTGAAGTTTGTCCTACTAAAATAGAGGCTATTGTGTAATCGATTATACAATAGCACACTGCTATCATGTAATTTTGAAAATGACACAAACTTCAACAACTCATGCCTCCTTCATTTCTAGTCCATTTTTGTCCATTTTTTGTTCTTCCTTATTTTTAGTGTTTTTTCTAATCATCATAACATCCTAATGATCTTGATATCATATAAAAAAAACTACAAAATATACGATAAATAACATTCGGTGTCTCAACATCTTTATGATATCATCATTAGAAGAAAAAAACACTAAAAATAAGGAAGAATGAACAAAAAATGGACTAAAACAGATCAGAAATGAGAGAGATATATGTCGTTGAAGTTTGTCACACTAAATTATCTCCTTCATTTTTAGTCCATTTTTAACCGTTTTTTTGTTCTTCCTTATTTTTAGTGCTCTTTCTAGTCATCATGATATCATAATGATCTTAATATCCTATAAAAAAATACCACAAAAACTATGATAAATAGCATGTGTGGCTCAACATCTTTGTGATATCATCATTATAAGAAAGATCACTAAAAATAAAAAAGAACAAAAAAATGGGCGAGAACGGATTATAAATGAGAGAGATACGTATTGTTAAAGTTTGTCCCACTAAAATAGTTAAAAACAGTTAAAGTGGGTCGGGGTAAAAAAAAAGTCATGCCTACGCCTGCGTAGCTTGTCAGATACCTAGATCGGGAATTATTTTGAACAATGTTCCCGGTCCGAATTTTTTTATATTATTTTATAAATTTTCCAAAAAAATGAGCAAAAACGGATTAGGAAGGAGCGAGATACGAATCGTTGAAACTTGTCGCAAAAAAGGTATCGTGTAATCGATTACACGTAGCTAAAAGTGGGACAAACTTCAACGATTCATATCTCTTTCATTTCTTATCCTCTTTCACCAATTTTTTTCCTTATTTTTAGTGCTTTTTTTATCATAATGATATCATAAAGATGTTGAGACCCCTCATGCTATTTATCATGAATTTTGTGGTATTTTTTCAATATGATATCTAGGTCATTAGGATAACGAGATAATAAAAAAGAGCACTAAAAATGAGGAAGAACAAAGAGAAAATAGGCGAAAACGGATCAGAAATAAAAGAGATATGAATCGTTGAAATTTGTTCCACTTTTGGCTATAGTGTGTTTGATTACACGATAGCAGACTAGTAGTGCTATCGTGTAATCGATTACATTATACTTTTTTTTGGACAAGTTTCAACGATTTGTATCTCGCTTATTTATAATCCATTTTCACCCATTTTTTTCATTCTTCCTTATTTTTAGTGTTCTTTCTTATAATGATGATATCATAAAGATGTTGAGATACCATATGTTATTTGTCATAGATTTTGTGGTATTTTTTTCGATATGATATCAAAGTCATTAGAATATCATGATGATCAGAAAGAATACTAAAAATAAACAAGAAAAAATGGGCAAAAACGGATCGGAAATGAAGAAGATATGAATCATTAAAGTTTGTTCCATTAAAGTAGGCGATTACTCGAAGACACGATAGTCGGGCTATCGTGTGTTCGATTACACGATAGCTATTTTAGTGGGACAAACTTCAACGATGTATATCTCTCTCGTTTCTTATCCGTTTTGTTTTTTTTTTTCATTCTTCCTTATTTTTAATGCTCTTTCTTATAACGATGATACCATAAAGATATTGAGACACCCCATGCTATTTATCGTGGATTTTGTGGTATTTTTTTCGATATGATATCAAGGTCATTAGGATATCATGATAATCATAAAAAGCATTAAAAAGGAGAAAGAAAAAATAGGCAAAAACAAATTAGAAATATATGAATCGTTAAAGTTTGTCCCACTAAACTGGGCAATTACACGATGAACAGTGCTATTGTGTAATTGATGACACGATAGTCATGCTATCTATCTTCCTTCCTCTCTTTAACATTTGAAATGTTGAATCGATTGCAGTTTTTCATCTAAAATTTGAATTTTTTTTGTGGGTTCTTTCTTTTGGGGATTCTAATCCAAGCCCGATTTCTGCAAGTGTTGGTCAAATATGCTTACGCTGAGCGGAAGAAGGTTCCAACACTCGATTACAACCACATTTGTAAGCTTCCTTTTTTACTCGATAGCTTGGCTTTAGAACTGTGGATTATTTGTGAAATACAAAAGTCGAGAATAGGTCTAATCATAAGTCCAAACATACACAATGTTCCATCCTCAAACAGAGTAAAACATAATATCATAACAAAATATAGTCCAAAGGTCTCTCCGATCGTTCCTCATACAGAGGATCCTATCCATCTGCGTGTCACACCACGTAGCCCCAAAGCAAAAACAAGGAAAGAGGGGTGAGTATAAAATTCAGTAATGGTTTTTAATACAATCGGCAATAAACATGGATCATAACGGTATCACAACATAGCACATTAGATCCAAAATTAACATGACACACCATGTTCTGATCATCCATTCAAATCTCATAAACCTGCGTAACAATATCTCATTCACTTACATTCTAATCATGCATTCATATCACATAATCCTGCATAATAACATCTCAATCACATATTTTCTCATCATACATTCATAACACATAATCATGTACAACAAATGTATTCCAACACATGGTACAATCATGCATAATAGTCATAATACGCATGTATCAACACAAATGGTGAATGCCTCCATCAAAGAGTAAACACAATCATCGCCACACAGGTGGAATACAGTCAAGGCCACGAAGGCGTATCGAGACACAGTTAAGGCCATGAAGGCGTATTGATCGTTTAAAATTAGTTGCACATAGGAAGAGAGAAAAGAAAAGCCTGTTTTTTTAGATCCATTGGCATGAATCCTTCTTCTTCTTTGGCTCCAAAGACTCCTTCTCTTGCTCTTCTCTAGCCTCCAAAATATGTTCTCTAATGCCCAATACATTCTCCCTTAAGGCTTATTTATATATTTGAAGAGAAACCACGAAGTCCCCTTCCAAATCCGAGTCAAAATAGGCTTCATTTAGGTTTTGCCGCACAAACCGATCGATCGCTCCGTATAGCTGATCGATCATTTTCCTTCACAAAATCTTTTGTTATCGCGCTGATCGTCCGTTTCATCTCCATTTCTGATCGATCACTTTTATACCGATCGATTGTGTTTACTGTAATGTGCGAATCAAAAACTCCATTAGATACGATCAATCGTTTTGATGGCCGATCGATCGTTTTCTTTGATAGCACTGTTTTTTAGCTCTGGTGATCGATTGCGTATGAATACCGATCGATCGTAAGTACTGCTTACAATATTCAAATGACTATAACTTTCTGCTCCGAACTCCGAATTACGTGTGGTTGGTGGCATTGGAAAACTGACTTCTTGAACTTTAATATGAGGTTGAATCAGTCCAATCAGATATATGAACATGAAGTTATGATGATTTAGCCATTGAAGTCCCTTTTCATCTCATTTTTGTATCTTACTCTTGTTTCCTACAAAAACCAAAAATTATATTAAAGTAGTAGTAATTCTAATCAAATGGTAGCATAAACATAAGATTATGAGATAATAAAATGCATATTTCATGTGTAGATCAGTGGGATAGAGTGGCAATAGATGGATGGATTGCCAATCTGAGGAAGGATTATCCAATCCTAAAGCTATGTGATGACGACTACGTATCCCTCATGCAAACCACAGAAATAAACACTAATGTAAGTATACATTATATTTTCGTTTTCCTAATATGTTTTTTCTTTTCCCCATATGTTTCCTCTTTGCCTTTTTCGAATACACGACTTTACTTAAAGTCGTGCAAAAGTCGTGTCTTCGAAGAGACACGACTATTATTAAAGTCGTATATAAAATACTCGACTTTTCATTATGTCGAGTATTTTTATAGACAACCTAATTAAAAGTGGTATCTTGCCTTACTTCGACTGTTTTGACTCCTGTTGCTATTTTCTATAGGTTATAGATGAGTTTTTGAGTCTCTTAAGGCAGCGCAATGAGAGAGACCAGATGAAGTATCCGTGGTGTTTTTTTGGATGCCATGCATTCAAAGAGATATTCCACAATGTAAGTGTTCCCTGCATCAGTAGCGATAAGTTGACGTTCCCAGCATCATTTTTTGACTCTCTTGCAATTTTGCAGGAACACAAAGAAGGAGACAATAATTCGAAATTGATGAAAAAGCTTGGGATGATGCTCACACGCTTGAACAGAACATGTTCTACGCCTTTTTCACAATCCGCATCGGCTCCCATTTCTGCCTCATCTTTGTACACTTCCTGCCATGGAATTCCATATCGGCGATATATCGATATCGGGCCCCACCCGATAAAACGAGATGGATAAATATCGATTTTTGTTTTTTTTTTCAAATATCGCCGATATATCGGCGATATATCGGTTTCAGACCGATATATCGCTATTTTATAATAAAATAATATTTTCGGAAAAAAAAATTCGAAAAAAAAATTTTTTTTTAAAAAAAAAAGGGAAAAAAATAACTTTCCCACTTGTTTCCCATCCTAATATGCATATTTTAAAATCTATGCTGTGTCTAAATTAGTATAACTCATTTTAGAAGCTAGATTATGAAATTATATGGTAAAAACTAGTTTTTAACTACCGATATTTTTTTACAAATATCTCCGATATATCTCCAATATTTTGTCTCTTAAGCCGACCGATACGATACCGATATCCGATACGGAATTCCATGCTTCCCGCACTGTGTATGGTGCTTCTACAACCCGCTGTCTGGCAGATCCCAGTTGTACACACATCACAGGAAAGCAACTGACAAATTCACGCAGTTCATGACCGTTGTGATGGCACACAAGCTGAGGTGGATGGGTTTGCTCGACTGGAAGATGACTCAGATCGCCAAAGCTCCCTGGCAAGAGAACTCAAAAGATTGTGGCATCTTCATCATGATGTACGTGGCGCAGTTGGCATCCAATGTCAACCCACCTGAGTTTGATCAGGCCAAAATTACACGTTTGTGGCACCCAGTCATTGCTGCAACTATGATTCGCGGGGTTATTGACAGCGAGTTTGATGACGATTCAATTAAAGACAAAAATCAGGAAGTCACAGTTGTGGGTTTTATGAGGATGTCGGATGAAGACTAAATTTCTTTTCTCACATATATTCTTTGTACATATATTCTTCTTCTTCTACATACTTTATTTTTCTGCATGTATTCAATTCTACCCACATTCTTTTATTGTACAAAGATTATTTGATGTACATACAGTATTCTTTCAATAAATTCAAATATATTTTTTTCATGTAACACGACTTCAACACACGACTACGTATATAGTCGTCTCTCATGCAACACGGCTTCAACACACGACTTCGTATATAGTCGTCTCTCATGCAACACAACTTTATATATAGTCGCGTACTAAACTACACGACTACGTATATAGTCGTGTTGCATAAGACACAACTATATACTTAGTCGTGTACTATAATATTCGACTATTATAATCGTGTTAAGTCGACGACACGACTATTACGGAGTCTTCTTTTTGTATTTACGTGTCATCGACAACACAGCTATAATTGAGATTCACTACTATAATGGAGATACACGTATGATGCATGAAAGATTAGGTACTGTTCGAGGCAACAGTTGACGACCTCGGTTTGGCCGTCACTATGAGGATGATAGGCGGTACTCATATGCAATTTAGTATCTTGTAAAGAAAAGGACTCATGCCAAAAGTGGGAAATGAAGATTTTGTCCCAATCCGAAACAATCGTCCGCGGCATACCATGAAGCTTGGCCACTTCATGAACATAGAGTTCAGCAACTATTTTAGCCGTATATGGGTGACCAAGGGCGCAGAAGTGCGCATATTTAGAAAGCCGGTCGACTAACATAACAGATTTACCTTGGACCACCGGAAGAGCCTCAATAAAGTCCATAGAAACATCCTCCCACACACGCTCTGGGATGGGAAGGGGCTGCAAAAGGCCAGCCGGAGTGGAAGTGGAAGCATTGGGGCGTTCACAAACATCGCAGGCCACAACATACGAATGAACGGCCTTTTTCATTCCGTGCCAAAGGAAATTCTGACTGATACGTTTATACGTGCAAAAGGACCCTTCATGGCCAGCACTGGGAGTGCCATGAAAGAATGATATGATAGCTCGCCTCAACGAGGAACTCGGGGGGACCCATAAGCGATTCTTCCATGAACATAATCTCCTTGCAAAACAAAAGAGGGTAAGCACATCGGATCAGCTTGGAGTCGACCCAATATGTCCACCGCCTCGGGCACATCCCTGTAGGTCTAAAGCAAATAAGCCATAAATGGAAATGATGGAATAGACAGCCCCATGAGAGCCGGCTCCTCATTCCTCCGGGAGAGGGCATCAACCACGGTATTGTTGGCCCTCCTTTTGTAAATCATTGCATAATCATACCCCATGAGTTTGGTCACCCAATGTTGTTGGGCTGGTGTAGATATGCGCTGGTCATGGAAGTACTTCAGTGGTTGATGATCCGTGCGGATAATAAAATTCCAACTCAATAAGTATGGACTCCATTTCGTAACGGCATGCACAATGGCAAGCATCTCTCTTTCATATGCAGATCGTCCCGATAAAGCCTTGCTAAAGAAAGCAATGAGGTGCTCAGCATGAAGGAGGACAACCATGGAATGTCGTATCGGATATCGGTAAAATATCGGTCGGCCTAAGAGACGAAATATCGGAGATATATCGGAGATATTGTGTAAAAAAATATCAGTAGTTAAAAACTAGTTTTTACCGTATATTTTCACAATCTAGCTTCTAAAATGAGTTATACTAATTTAAACAAAGAATAAATTTCAAAATATGCATATTAGCATAGAAAACAAACATGAAAGGTTTTTTTTTTCAAAAAAAAAAATTTGAAAATTTTTTTTTTTTTAAAATTATTTTTTTATTCAAAAAATACCGATATATCGCCGATATTTGGAATTTTTCGAAAAAACGATACGGGTTGGTATCGATGTATCGGTTTAGTACCGATACCGATATATCGGCAAGACGATTTTCCATGAGGACAACACCCAGCCCGCTATCCGAAGCATCCGTTTCGACCACGAAGGCCTAGGAAAAATCTGGCAAAGCCAACACTGGTGCAGTAGACATCGCCTATTTCAGTGCGTCGAAAGCCGCCTGCGCCTTTGAGCTCCAATGAAACATCGCGGTCTTAAGCAGGGCAGTAAGGGGTGAGGTAAGGGTACCATAATGGGCGATAAAATGTCTGTAATAGTCAGTCAACCCCAAAAACCCGCGTAAAGCCTTGGGCGATTTAGGAACCAGTCACTCCCGCATAGCCTCCACCTTAGCCGGATCGGTAGAAACCCCTTAAGCCGAATTGATAATCAACCTGCTGTCAGCCAAAAGAACACTTCGTCCGTTTCAACCAAAGAGTGTGGGCTACCAAGATGTCAAAAACTGTCCATGCGGTAGTCCACACAAAATTGCCAAGTCCCATCTTTTTTTCTAACTAGTAATACTGGCGATGAATAAGAACTAAAACTGGGTCGAATGATACATGTGATCGTTTAAAATTAAACCCTTGCAAGTGTACAAGGCAATTGTATACTACAGCAAGTATTAAGGGTTGTCGAACCTCAGGGACGGTTAAACAATTTACCAAATTCAAAAGAAAGTTGCAGTTTTTAATTAATCTAAAAAAACGATGAACTTTATCTAATCTAACTTAGATTTAATCAATATGGAGAAGGCCAAGGCTTCGAATCCACCACAATAAACTAGTGTATCGTCTCTCTCTCTCTCTCTTTTGAATAAAGATTTCTAATTGGCTAGCATATTCCTCTCGGACATACACTTATCAATTCAAATTATAGTGCTCTCCTCTCGGACGTAACACATAAAACGATTAAAACATGGAATTGTGATCTATCTCTCTCGAGTATAAATCAATAAACTTTATTAGTATATAACACTTCAGATTACTCACGTTCCTCTCGGACACGCAAGTGCTCTTTCATATTGAAATCCAATTAATTCACTCTTGTCTCTCTCGAGTACAAAGAACAAACTTCAATGAATTAACTTTAATTGCATAATAAAGAATCATACACCAACTAGAGTAAATATAATATGTCACGCCCCGAAATCCCATACCTCGATCGGAGTGCGGAAGCCAATCAATGATATACATTTGGAGGTAGAGAATCTCGGGCGCGAGACCGAACAGTCGATTTCACCACCAATTACGATCATCTCAAAAGGATGTGTAATCGGTCATGCCCATAATCAGTGCAATACAAATACAAACATTAATGAATACTATGGAATGGAAATTTACTTAATAATACTGATAATAATCCATTTAAGAAAGTCAAATCAAATAACCTATAAATCTATGGCACACAATTGCCATTAAATGTCATAAGCATCAAATAAGCAAAGCAAATAATATAAACTCTAAGTTTTCACGGCTCCTGCGACCGCTTCACTACTGCAACTTCCTGATCTCAAATTCCATTTGCGCCTGCATCAGAGGATGCATGAGTATTTCATAGAAACACTCAGTAGGATGTAAAAACCCACTGAATTAGGACAAACAATATGAATAGGATAAGAATAACAAAGGTTTATGAAGATGCCGCAACATCTGGACTAAACCAAGGATTTATACACCTGAAAGGTTAGTCAATAATAATTCCAACCCGCAAGTAGGGAAAACAACAATAAGGCTCCTACTACACATATGAGTAAGGAGGGAATGATAATCATATTAAAAAGCTCCAGACATTAAAAGTGAAAGGAGTACAATTTCTGCTCGCTGAACCGATCACCCGCAAGTGACTATACCAGAACCACCCTAGGGGTCCTCTTTTTGGAACCCTGCCATGCGTCTAGGATGCTGGCCCCACCAGTGCTTACGGACACGATGGGCGGAGACTGAAGACCTTCCGTAATGTCAACAATCTAACGTACGTATGTTGCCTCTTTTTGGGCAGTATGGAACCGCAGTACCAGAAATATTAGTGACCCCGCAAGATCAAGCAATGGCATAATTTGAGCATACTATGAATCCACTTCCAGAGAGAGTCCCGCAAGACCTCTAGTGGAGGAATCAATCAAATAATCATGATGAATAATATTTCAAAGAAATAGAGGCCGCAACACTCTAACCCCATAAGGTATCATCACCGGGATAGACTCTCATACGGAGTATAAGTAGAAATGTCACACAAAGAAAATAACACAATCCATACATACGTTCATGCTCAGCCCTAGATGGAAGTTCATATAGGTCTTATTGAAATATATAAATCAGAGACAAGGTATTAATGAATTCCAGATGATTTGGATTCCAAATGGAACCTCAAACCGACACAAACGCTTTATCTTCAAATACACGATTACGGTTTTCTTAACATAGGTATTACCCCATTTATCATATTAACCATAACCCAAACTTACTGTGATAATCATAAGGATATAGTCTAGTATTAGTTACTAGCACGTCATACCATCTTCACCTCTTATTAAGTGGTTTTACTTAAGTACTTAGTATTTTCACTTAGATTCTGCTCACTGTCTTATGCACAACAGTCCCCTTCCGGCGGCTCCCAGACACTGTACAGTTAAGTTTATCTTCTGAAATTTTTACTGAGAATACCCTTGTGAGTCTAGTTTCTAACCCCACCCGTTTTATATTTTTCTGATATCATATGAATTAGTTATGAATTATTTACTGTCGACTGTCCGTGCAGAAACAGTTCTGGCCGAAAGTGAAACACATGATTAAACTTTAATATTCTTATTCCGAACCACTTATAGATGATAATATACTCATGATAGATGATAGTACTCCCCTCCTAGATCAATTACAGATCCTGGAATTAACTAGAATTACCAAAAGATTCCCTTTTTATCATGTTTCTCCCCATATAACACAATCTTAGACCATAATATCTTTCAATTAAGTCAATTTAAGCAAAACGATAATTAAGGCATAAGACTCAATCATTAGACATCATAATCAAAGCAATATCAGAACTTTTATCTTCTGTAAAATTAATAAAGCATCCAACTTTGATCTGATTTACCATCTAGACATGAAGCATGAAGGCATATATGCATGTATCGCGATACACATAGAAAACAAGACATAAATCATTAATCTCGCAAGATTCAAAGCAATACTCCAAGGTAATCAGTAATAACACTCATCATATAATGTGAGAAAAGAAGAAGACAAGAGGGAAAAACCATCCTACACTTTATCACCAAAAGACGTCGCCTCTCTACGCGATGTTCGTCTCCTCCGCTTCCTTCAAAGCTCCCGATCCAAGCTCTTGAGCAATTCCCACTAGAAGAGGTCTTCTAAGAGGGGGATGGACGTGGGAAGGAGAGGGGAAAGCCTCTGGACGTTCTAGGGTTTAGTTTTCAAAAGCACAAGCCTAGACTCTATGGGTTTATATAGAGTTTTTAGAAGATCTTTGCCCAATCAATTCTACCATATCTTGGGCACTTTCCACCAATGGGAGAGTCCCTAAATCACCCTAGGAACGTGCAATACAAGTCTAGTTAGGATATGGCATCTTTTCCAATCAAATCCGCCTCAAAATTAGGTTAGAATTCGCCAAACCGCAACTGGCGATCGATCGTGCAATACGGCGATCGATCGTCCTGCGCTGTTTACAAACTGCGCGATGGCGCCGATCGTAGCCGATCGAAGCCGATCGATCGTGTTCCATAAGCCGATCGATCGTTTTTTAGCGCGATCGATCGTTTTTATTCAATTTCCCATATCTTTTTACTCCGAACTCCAAATCACACAAAATTGGTGTCGTTGGAAAGCTCTTCTCACCAACTTTAATTTAAACAACGGTCAAATCAATCATTAAGAGGGTTAAATTTTCAGTTTTAAGATACTTACTAATTTTTCGGATGTTACATAATATGAGAGAAAAGAAACTATACAACCAGTCTATTGGGCTTCATCTACGCCTTGGAAAGGAGTTTAGCCTTGTATTAGAAGAGAATCCATCATCATGTTCTTCATCATCTTCTTCTTCTTCTCTCCTTTGCTCTAGCCTCCAAGGTCTCCAAAAGGACTCAAAACTCTATTCTCTAATGCCCAGTACGTTCTCCCTTAAGGCATATATATAAGGGTGAAGAAAAACCCTCAAGTCCCCTTCAAAATCCGAATCAAAATAGGCCAAAATCCGGTTTGCCGCATACGGTGATCGATCGCTCCGTATATCCAATCAATCACTTCCCGATCGATCGTGTTCCTTGGTTAATTCCTGCATTGTCGAATCGATCGTCCATTTCATCCCATCAGCCGATCGATCATTTATTGTCCCAATCGATCGTGTTTACTGTATTGACAAATCCAAAAACTCCAGTAAATACGATCGATCGTTTTGAGTGCCGATCGATCATTTCCTTCGATAACACTGTTTCTGGCTCTGGCGATCGATCGCGTATGAAATTTCGATCGATCGTAAGTACTGTTTATAATTTTTAAATGGCTATAACATTCTGCTCTAAACTCCGAATTGTACGTGGTCAGTGGCGTTGGAAAGCTGACTTCTTGAACTTTAACATGAAGCTTGAATCAGTTCAATCAGAGATATATACACTAAGTTATGATGATTTAACCACTAAAGTTACTTTTCACCTCATTTCATTATCTTACTCTTGTTTTCTACAAAAACCAAAAATTATATTAAAGTAGCACTAATTCTAATCAAACACTAACATAAACATAAGCTTACGAGATAATAAAATGCATATTTCATGTGTAGATCAACCTGCATCAAGCATTTCAGCCACCAGCCATTCTATTTCCATCTTCTGCACATATAGATAACCATAGGGACAGACATTAGCGAGGCTCGACCCTGGGATAATGGGGATCTGATGATCATGCCCTCGCGTCGGTGGCAACCCTGTTGGTTCTTGAAGCCATTGGACCCCAATACAATATCAGTCCCCTTCGTCAGTAAGAGATGGAGGTCAACAATAAAAGCATAGCCTTGAATATGCAGAGGGACCTACAAACATAATCCCCTATTGCGCATGCGGGTGCCATTGCCAATGAGGACATCAAAGGCGCACGCCTAGGCAATGTGACAGCCCAATCGATATGCCACCTTATCGTTAATAAAATTGTGGGTACTCCCACTATTAATTAGAATCGCAACAGGTTGGCGTTTCAACTGACCTTGCACACGCATTGTGTGAGGTGTGTATGTCCCCGAAAAAGCATAAAAAAAATCTCAGCTGTAGAAACCACATAATCAGCATCGCCTGGTGGGTCGGGGGGGTCTCATCCTCCTCAGGACAGGATTCTTCCAGAATAAAGGTTGTGGGTGGTGTGCGACAACGATGCCCCGGAGTGTAGCGCTCGTCACAATTAAGGCAAAGTCCTTTTGCCCGTTTCTCCTCCATTTGAGCTTGAGAAAGTCTACATAGAGGAGGAATATTGGAGGACCCTGCTGGTGGTCCCACCCGAGGAGGGGCTGGCGCCCCAATGGTGGTAGCAGGCCGATTTGGTGGAATCCCTGGCGATGGCCGAGAAAAGGGTGGCACTGCAATTCATTTGGTGATAAGCGCGCACCGTGGAGGTTTGGCATAGAGCAGCTAACAATTCATTAAAATTAGCATAATCATTCGGCCCGAATTGCACACAGAGTTCACTAACAAAGTCGTCCTATGTGGGGTTGGGGAGGTCGTGCTCAAAGTATTGGACCCAAACCAGCGCGTCCCTCGTCAGATGAAAGGCGGCAATCGGCAATTTATCAATATCAGACTGCGTGCCATGATACTCAAAGACTTTGTTGGCCTGATAAATCCAATCTATAGGGCTGTCGTCACCCCCATACTTGGGAAATTGTAGACGAGCCAGATGGGATTCAATTGACGGCCTTCCAAATGCATCGTTACTCGGAGAGTGGTAATTACCTGAAGCAAAGTCCGTGAAGCCAAGGTAACCCGCCGGTCCGGAAGCAGGTCCATAGGGCGGCAAGTCCATCCTGGGCTGGCGAAGCATGGCGGCCTGACTAGGGGAGGCATGCAGTTGGGTGCCAGCGGCACCAGGTGGTAGGATATTTGTAGGATTGAAAGATCCAAACATCACAGAGGCCGAAAAGACGCGAGATGGCTGCTGTAGAGAGCCCTGTGCTGTAGCGAAGGAATGGCCCTGTAGCGCTGGATGCTGCAAAGGAAGGACTTGCGCTGTAGCGTAGGAATGGCCCTACAGCGCTGGATGCTGCAGAGGGAAGTCTTGCACTACTGCGGAGAAAGGCCCTTGCAGTGCTGAAGGGTGTTGATGGTCCATGTCAGAGGCCGGTGATCTATACATGAAATATGCATTTTATTATCTCCTAAACTTATGTTTCTGCTAGTGTTTGTTTAGAATTATTGCTACTTTAATATAGTTTTTGGTTTTTGTAGGAAACAAGAGCAAAACGCAGAAATGGGATAAAACGTGATTCTAATGATTGAATATTAACAACTTCGATTGCATATCTCTGATGGGACTGATTTAAGCTTCATGTTAAAATACACGAAGTCAGCTTTCCAACGCCACTGACTGTTCGCAATTCGGAGTTCTGAGCAAAAAGTTATGATCATTTGAAATATCGCACGCAAAAGAGACACGATTAAAGAGAAGAACCGTCAAGATGAGATCCGATGAACGAGAGCAGTACAACGGGTTATAAAGAAGAAAAAGAAAAAGAAAAGAAAAGAAATATGAACCGGTTCAGAGAGGTCCGGTTCAGTTAAAAGAAAAAGGAAAAAAAAAAGAAAAACCCGGCCCGAGCCAAAGCTCGGGCCTTCGTTCCAGAGCAGACGATGCTCTGTTTTGCCGGTGGGCTGAGTATTACCGGCGAGGCTGAGGGCGGCTGGGTTCGGAAGCAGAGGTCCGGCGACGGAGGATCTTCACGGCGGCCTGGGCACGACGAGGTCTTGGCGACGGGGAAGATGATGGGCGATCGAAGACGGCGGTAATGGCGGAGCACCGGCAAGATCGTGACGGCGGGATTTGAGCGGCAGGACAGAGCGGCGGCAAGCTGAAGACGGCGGCCATTGGACAGTTGAGATTCACGGCGGCGACCGGAGCTGGGGCTTGATTGAGAAGATAACGACGGGCGGCAGGCTGATCGGAAAAGAAAATGAAACAGAAAAAGGAGAATCGTGCTGGAATCGAAAAAACAGAGAATTGGCTCGGTTTGGGACTCTGTTTGAAACAGAGTCGTGTTTGATTCGCGATGGATTCGAGTTCATCCAAATCCGAAATTGACGAGAATAGGACACTCTTTCGAAGCCTATAAATAGAGGGGGAACTGGACTGGTTTTTAGAACGACAGAGAGCTTGAAAGTTCGATTTCGCCGGAAAAGCCAGACACTTTCGGCTAGATTCCGGCGTATTTCTCGATGGAGGAAGAAAGGAGTGGCCGGAGGAGGGAAGAAAGCTGCGATTTTTGGGCTGTTCTTGAACTACTACAGTAACGGCCGCGCGAGGAAGACGATGAACAGTGCATGAACAGTACCCGTGAACAGTGAATAGTGATTTTTTTTGGTGAATAGTGCACAATGACACCAACGAATCAACAGCGTTCTCCTCGTCCGATGGCCGGCTAAATTCGCGTCCAAGGCGTAGATGAAGCCCTAGATTTGTGTTATTACTCTTGATTGTTTTATTTAATACAGTTGATATGATTTTGCATAATGCTATTTCATGAGTTTCTTTTGAGTGCTTGACCATAGACTTGATTGATATACATGAAATTAGATCTTTTTAATTCCTATGCTTAGCTAAAAGTAGGCTGGTGTTAATTCTATGCCCGACCAAGGATAGGATCATTAGCCCAAATGATAATTCTATGCCCGACCAAGGATAGAGTTATCTACATTAATTTTTAGTGGATGAACTCTCGTGTCCGACCAAGAACGTGAGTGAATTCACTGTAATTTGTGTGTCTGACCATGAACACAAATTACCGTATCATGTCAATTTGAGCGTAATAATAATTGAGAGTAGTAATTGCATGTCTAGTGGTGGATTCTCTGCTTTGGCACTTCTCCATATTAGTTAAAATCCATTTTAAAGTAGCTAAATTTTATTGCTTTCTCTAGATTAATTAAAACAGAATTTGCTTTCACTTGAATTTGGTAAAATATTAGTCCGTCCATGAGGTTCGACAAAGATATCTTATTGGCATGTGATATAAAATACATATAATACCCCACCATATACAACATTCTTAGTTTTTGAAAATAAGACAAACATCATTTTACATATATATTGGTGGAACATGGAAGCAGACCTGTTGCAACTCGCACCACATCAAGACGTGTTTCACATATGGGAGGGATTGTGAAAAGAGTGCCCCCAAAAGGAATGGAAGGATGAAGCTTAGAGGGTTTTTTACCAACCAGCCAACAAGCCTAGCCTCCTGGTATTTCCTCTTTCTCCCAATAGTTTGCACATCCATGTGCCGATCCCACAAATTTTTTATAGGAAAGGGAAGTACAATTGCCTTGTGCACTTGCAAGGGTTTAATTTTAAACGATTAGCCGGCGGTGCAGGGGATGGTAGACGCTCAAGGATGGTCTGCTGGATGAGGCGCAGGGTTCACATCTCTGCCGTAAAGTCCGTAATGCCTATAGCAGAGCCGAATCCATGGCAGATGAGGGGGTGGCCTGCGCCTGAGCCGCTGGAGACTCCTCGTCGAACTGGGTCGAGGGACCCTCCTGGGTGTCTGTAGCTTTCTTCCGAGCCATAATGACGAAGCAAGAATTCGATTGCTCTGATACCCGTGTTGTGCACCCTAGATGGATGCACAATAGCCGGCGGCAGGAGCAAGAAGGGGATGAGAAGAGAGAAGAAGGAGATGAGAAAACTAGTTCTTATTATCTAAAATAGGGCAAGACGCCCCTTACATATAGGCGCGCTGAGCCTGGCGCTTATGGGCCTAAAACACATAAGCAACTAAACCAATTAATTAGCCTATTCCTAACAACGGCCCACAATAGCCTTATTAAATAATGAAATAGCCTATGAACTAAGGAGGCATAACACATGAGCATATTTACTTTATATGCTTGGTTGCACCATATTTGCCGATATCAGCAGCAGCCAAATGCACCCCATGTATCTCATCTTGTTAGAGGATTTGTACACTGCAGGACAGTATGCATGGGGCAGTGCCAGCCTTGCCTACTTGTACAGAGAGCTGGGAAAAGCTTGCCAACCCAGTACGTTAGCGATTTACGGGTGTGTCACCCTCATCCAGGTAAACCATCAATAATCTTTGGCTACTCTATTTACCACAAGTATAACATTTGATTCATGTTGGCTGTCTATGTGTCAAACAGCTATGGTCATGGGAGAGATTGCATGTTGGAAGTCCAAACATTCAAAGCACACCACTAGATGGTTTTTCTCCGTTAGGAGTTAGGTATGTTTTATATATTTAAGTCATTTGATGATCTTCTATTGACATTTTAAATAATTTTTTTATTTTGCCCTTAGATGGACTGCTAAGAAGACTAAAACTGCTAATCCTCATAGTGTCCTTCGTCACTATAGATCTGAATTAGACTATCAACGATCCGGCTAGGTAATGGTCATTTACATTGCACATGTTATGAATATAAACAATGCATACTTCATAAAAAATAAAGTACTATCTTCATATGTTGTGTAGGTAACATAGAGCATGTACAGATGGAGCACGTGTGTGGGGCTATCTAGGACACCACTTATATATTTTGACATTGTGGAGATTCATGTTTTGGATCGGGTGATGTTGCAATTTTGATTAGAGCAAGTTTTGCCCCCTTTTGTTGTGGAGTTCATCGAGGCCGGGCGAGTTTTGATTGGAGGTCGCATCATGCGGCCTATATTACTAGATAGGACGACCGGATGACCACTCTCGTTCATCGGAAGCCTGACACGATGGGGGGAGATGCTGATAATGCCTACATAAAATAGTACTTGAGGATCACTAGGAGACTTATCTTGCCACCCGTGCATGAGGCGGAGATGTTATATCAACCCAGGGCAACACTAAGCGAGCGTTGGTTAATATCTCTTACTTCATATTTCTTTTAATTCACCATCATTGTGTGCTTATATATAATTTTTTTTCCTTTCTAGCTTACTTGTACGAAACAAACACTCACTAGTCTCATGGAGCTTTGGTGGACCGATCCTACGAGAGCTTGCTAACGGCATGTCAGACGATACATGATATCTCTGCACATGTTCTTATGAGTTTGCCATTACTTCAACTAATTATGACAGAAATTCTGGGACTTCAAGGTGATCATCCTTTTGAGGCTTCTCAACCTTTATTAGCTTCGCCCGACGTTGTGACATTATCGACCGACACGACTTCTTTTACCCCACTACCGTTAGCTCCAGATGACCCGCTCGATCAAGTTCAGAGGCCTCTTTCTTCAAAAGTATATACTAGGCGACATCGTGCAGTTCGTGCTCAATGTTAGGCACCTTCATCTTCAGATGCTATACTTAATATGAGCCTGAGCAGATTCCAGCTCGAGCACGAGGACGGGGTAGGAATAGGGGAAGGAGAGTTGAGTGAACACTTGTATTTTTATGAGGATTTGCATTATATATTATATTTTAACCTTGTAATAGCCATTTTAATTTATTTATGTGTGAAGTTTACAGATCATTTGAGATACTTTATTTTACTTATATTGTGTTATCATGTTTAAAAAATTTACATTTTACATTATGTTTTCCTTTTTTTTAAAAAAAAGCTGTAAGAGAAGGCGTCGGTTTAAGTGACGCCTCTCTCTTTAGTAGAGAGACATTGGTTTAACTAATGGCTCTGCTTAAATGAGGAAGGAGGAGTAATAAAAAGTGCTAAGGGAGTGATGAAAGGTGTCAGTTCTTTCGGGCTAGCGTTTAAAAAAAAGGGTAGCGCCATGCTAGTGCCTGCATGGCCAAACAAATAACTGGATCAAAAAATTTGTAAAAAAATTTCCCAATCATTAATATTTTTTTAATTATTATTTAGTAAATTCCCCCTAAAAGTAGTTGTAACATTTCAGTTCATTTATGAAACCCAAACTACCTAGTTGAGCAGATCGTATAGATTCATGTTGGTTATTGCAAACCTTCACATTGCAAGGGAAGTCATCGAATCCTCCCCTCCAAAAATGGGGGAATTTAATACTTAAAAAAATAATTACTGATCGAGAACATTTCAAAATAATTCCCGATCTGATTATGTAGGCGCCTGCATGGCTTTTTTAGTCTGACCCAAGAGGCATCGGTTGAAGTGAGAGGCGCCGGTTCAACTGACACTTTAACATCCTTCACTTCATTGTTTTTAAATACAAACTTCAACGATGCATCTCTCTTATTTATGATCCGTTCCCGCTTTTTTTTTTAAATTTTTTTATTTTTAGTATTATTTTTTATAATGATGATATCACAAAGATGTTGAGCCACCATATGCTATTTATCGTAATTTTGTGATATTTTTTTTGCTAAAAATAAGGAAGAATGAAAAAAATAGTGAAAATAGATCAGGAATAAGAGATATATGATTATAAGAAAGATAGTATGTGGTGGCTTAACATCTCTGTGATATCATCATTATAAGAAAGAATACTAAAAATATAGAAGAATGAAAAAAAATGGGTGAAAAAGGATTAGAAATAAGAGAGATATGCATCATTGAAATTTGTAGTTAAAAACAGTGAAATGTGAGAGAGGGATGTTAGCGGCGTCGACTATTTATATTAGAGAGGCGTCCGTTTAACCGACGCCTCTCACTTTAAGTGGGAGGCATCCGTTCAACCGATGTCTTTCGGGTTAGGCTGAAAAAAAAGCCACGCAGGTGCTAGAGCCACGTTGGTGCCAGGGTGGCTAGTATGAGAATTAGATCGAAAATTATTTTTGAAATGTTCTCGATCGATAATTATTTTATTTTTAATATTATTTAATAAATTCCCCGAAAAATGTGCGGGCTTGTCGGAACCACCTCTTTCTGGGAATAAGGGGCCGTTTGGGGCGTGATTAAAAGCAATACTGTAGTAACTGGATATTTTATATATCCAGCTGAGGTATTTCAGCTGGATGTAAAAAATCCACATGGATGCTACAGTAGATATCTAAAATCCAATCTCCATATTTTTGCAATAGTCACGCCCCAAACGGCCCCTAAGTCTACTGCAATCGTTCCACTTGTTTGTGTCCCAGACGCATTTTATTTTTTATCCAAGAGTCCATGATGTCTGCCCGGATTTCCACCGTCATATGGGAGCCGTCGATCATCATCAGGATCACCTCTTTTTGTTGGTGTGCACAGTAGATCCGTGTGCGAATATGGTGATCGACGGCCCGTTCTGAGTAAGAGGATAGGCCGGCGGATAGAAAATGCTTCCCAGCCCCGGGATCGAGGATAGGCAGGAGTGAAGTGCTTTCTGGAGAAGCACTTTACACTGAGCAGAGGCAAAACCCACGGCAAGTCACACACACCTCTAGCATTCCCATTCCCATTCCAGTAGGGTTTTAGAGAGGCCATCTGCCTCCGCCTTTCTGGTCAGCTAGAACTATCTTGCTGCAATCTAATTACTAGTCTCTAAGATTGGTGGTATATATGTTTAGTTGGACATCCTCCAGTCTGTTGTTGTTTGTGTGTACTATATGTGGGTTTCATCAACTGCCTCCTTTTCCTGCAAGAAATTGGTTCTTTCAATCAAATTGTCGCGATTTCTGTCGCTTTCTTCGCAGACAATCGCTTATTCTTCGGACCCTGATGGGGAAGATCATCGATCTGTTTCCGGCCATGCGAATTTTTCAGAATTGGACACCGTGAGGATGGTGGAGGCCCTGGAATGCTTGAGAAGGGAACCGAATACGGCCTTGAGTCTATTTTACGATGCGAAGAATGGCGGGTTCCGGCATGGGATTGATACGTATGCGGCAGTTCTGCAGATTCTCTGTATTTCGGGGTTGAAGAGGAGGTTGCATGAATTTTTGTCGGAGATGGTGTCATCAGAGGATAAACTGGGGTTTGAGGTATTGACTGTCTTAGAGGCGCTTTTGAGGAGGTGTAACAGCTCTAAAGTGTTTGTTCAGGTGTTTGATACGTTGGTCAAAGTGTATGTCGATTTTGGCATGCTCGATGAAGCTGTCGACATGTTCACATGTGTAAGTGCACTCGGTCTTTGTCCCATGAGCGGTCCTGCAATTTTCTTTTGAACCATCTGGTTAATTGCGGTCACTCGGAAATGGCAGGGGCATTTCTTGCTAAGCTGATGACAGCTGGGTTTAGCCCAAACATTTATTCATTTTCAATTCTTATCAAATTGTACTGCCAAGAGAAGAAATGGAAAGAGGCACTGAACGTGTTGAGGGAAATGAAGGCAGTGGGTATTGAACCTGATGATTTTACATATACAACTTTGATTGATAGGATATGTCTGCATGATGAACCGGATGCAGGGTATAAACTGCTTCAAATGCTTAGGAGTTTGCAAATCCAGTTGCCTACTTTTAGCTATAATGTTGTGATGCGTGGCTTCTGCAAAGAAAAGAGGTTACAAGAAGCTGAAGCCGTGTTGTTGTATATGAAGGAACAAGCAGTAACTCCTGACATTTACACTTACAGTTGTCTTATTAGGGAGTACAGCAAGATTGGAGATATATCCAAAGCTCTATCTTTTCTCGAGGAAATGGTTTCAGAGGACATCAAAAGTAATTCTGTTGTTTTAAGTTTATTCCTTGGAAGCTTCTCCAGAATTGGATTGATGAATGAAGCTGTAAGCCTCTTTAACAGTTGTAGAGAATCAGGTTTGCATTTTGACAAGGTTGCCTATGGTATTGTGATAGATGCTAACTGCAAGCTTGGCAATGTGGAAGAGGCAATGGAGCTATTTAATCAGATGAAAGATCAAAGGTTGGTTCCGGATGTTATCCACTACACTATTTTGATTAATGGATATTGCCGCCTTGGCAAATTTTATGAGGCTAGGAGAGTATTTGTTGACATGTCAGAGACTGGTGTGGTTCCTGATTTAGTCGCATACAATACACTTGCTGGTTGGTATTGTAGAAATGGACATGTGCAGGAGACGTATGACCTTCTCAGCAATATGTTAGATCAGGGTCTCAATCCAAATGCTGAAACCTACGGTATGGTCATTGAAGGTTTTGTAAAGGAGGCAACCTTAAGGAGGCTGAACTGTTATTTAAAAAGTTAATAGAGAGTGGTTTTGCTGAAATGGGAAGTAATATGCAGTGCCATGGTTAAGGGATATTGTGAAGCAGGCCTTATGAAGGAAGCACAGAAGCTTTTGTTTAAATTATACAAGCAAGGAGTTGACGTGGATCAGACTGCATGTTCAAAGCTCATTGGTTGTTTGTGTAAGGAAGGAGATCTAGAGAACGCCGTCAACGTTTTCGAGAAGACTTTGGAATTGGATATTACACCTAACAAGACTAGTTATCATAGTCTTATATCTGCATTATCTGAGGAGGAGCATATGACGAAAGCATGGCAGGTATATGATAGTTTAGTGAAAAGAGGTCTCCCCCTGGATGCGATAACATATACTATGCTTATGAATGGGTATTGTAAAGCCAATCGCATGAAGGAAGCTTACAAGTTGTTCAATGAAATGAAATCCAAGGGAATTAATCCTGATGTGGTTACCTATACTGTTTTGCTTGATGGGCAGCTAAAGAAAAACCTACGCTGTGGTCATACTTGCCTAGGCATTGGGAACAAGACAGGTATTGATAGTGTCAAATATTTGGAGAGTGAGATGATGAAGACGAAAATTGAGCCAGATGTTGCTTGTTATACGGTTTTGATTGATGCTCGTTGTAAAATGGATTGTCTAGAGGATGCTCTTAATTTGTTTGATGTAATGATGAAAAGGGGATTGTCACCAGATGTGGCTACATATACAGCTTTAGTGGCAGGATATTGTCGGCGAGGAGATGTGGTTAAGGCCGATGAACTTTGTAGTGAAATGATAGCTAGAGGAATAGCCCCTGATCATCGCATGGTCTCTGCCTATCATCGTGTTTATGAACATGGAATTTTGAAGGCAAAAAAATTGCTACTACGGCATTAAGTGTGGTTTCTCTTCCATTCCTCTTGTACAGGTGGCTTAATTATATGTTGCTTCTATGCCACAAAGGTAAAGGAAATACATTATTAAGCCAACTATTATTTAATTTTTCTTTTGCACCTATCACTAATAGTTTCTTCATTAACATTCTTGAAGGCTGGAAGAGGCAGATTTTCATTGCAGAAATGGTCAAGCCTTTTGAATTTGCAGGTGATTACACTCTTTGCTACTTTGCCAAATGGCTGCATTGGTTATTTTTTGGCTTTTGGTTTCCTTAGAAATATGTGTGTGAAGTGGTATTTGCTAATTGTTTGCTACATGGATGCTTCACTTGTAAGACTTAATCCCCAAAACTCTAATTCGTGAGTTTAGATAAGTTTAGAAGGGAATACAGTTTATGGTAGTTGATCCTCTATGATTTGTAACGTTTCATCAAAATGAACAACACTATACTTGAGTACCATGGGTGGAAAAACATAATGGTCATGCATCTTCATCCGAGATCCTAGTAAAGATAACTATCACAGGTGTGACTTAGTTTTGATTACATGATCAATATAATTCAACAATGACATAAAACACTCAACAATGACATGAAACAATATAAGCTATACAAGACAACTTATCATGATGATACATCATAATATGAACCACTCTTCGTTCTTGACATGGTGACTTTATGGTTCAATGTGGACCGACCACGTATTTAGAGATTTTTCACTAAATCAGCTTGTGTTTGGTTTATGCTGGCCTGTACAATGTAGATAAATTTAACATCCTCCCACTTAGGCATACAGTAACCACTATCTATAAGTTTGTGAATGAAATATTGAATGCAATGAATCTAACCTCACAAATTTGAAACAAGCTTGGGAAATAGTACATAGCACATATATGTCTAGTCTGATGATATCCTCCCACTTGGCCATACATAGACCAATGTTTATGAGTTTGTGAATGAAAGATTGAAGGCAAGAAATCTGATCCCACAACTTTGAAAAATCTTGAGAAACAATACACACCACATATATGTCTAGTCTAATGAGGTACACCACGCATCAGGCCATCAATATTCACATTTTAATTGGCGTAGAGATTTCACGAGCACATATCACCCCATTGACATTGACAACTAATACGAATAGTCTGCGTGTTGTAGGCAGCCTAATATAATATTTTTCGTCTGTTCTTTAAATGCAAAATAATACCTTCAGAATCACCATCAAAAGTCTACACAAATACAAGGGAAACCCTCCCCCTATATAAAACAAGGCTAGGAACTTTAGTATGCATGCAGATGCCCACTATTTATAGGGCTAGTCAATATGCTGCTATACACATATGCTCAACTAAATTTGTCACTGTATGTTCTCTCAATAGGCAGCAATACGTTGCGACATGGTTGAGGCTTGATGCTTATAGAAAAGATAACTATCACAGGTGTCATACATAATGGCATTGGCAAACAAATGCTTGGAATTTAAAATCTGTAGCCACCTTGCTGTCTTATTAATGGTAGGTGATAAGCTCCATCTTCCTTTGTCAAAGACCTATTAGCATACTCTCTTGCAAAATACATTCTCTTCCACTATTACAAATATGTATTGAAGAGTCGAGTTCTAGCTGTCAAGGCGTTCTTGCAATGAGTCTTAGATAGAGTACCGATTATCCTAGATAATCTGACCTCATTAATGGGAGCACTGCAACTTTGATTCTTTGTAAGCATCCATTTCAAAATCTTAATCATAGAATGAGAATTTCTTCCATAAGGGCTCACATATTGCAAGATATGCAAAATGCCTTGAAAAGAATCTCTTAGAGAAGCAAAGTGAGTCATTACAATCTATGGGCTGAGACTGAAACATGCTAATTGTTTTCTCGTCATGATAAAGATTGAACACATCGATTTATAAGTCAATCACCATGTGTTTTTTATTTTTCAGTTTTGACCAATTAGGTCTTTCTTCTGCTTCGGTGGGTCCTCGTGTTTCCTAGCTTTGGGGTGGAAGCTCTCGCTTTGCTTGGTTCCTGTGTTCCACCTCATTTTTTGGTTGATTTATTTTCAATTGCCCAACGAAAAAATTGATCACATCTGTCTAGAAACATAGTGCACCATTGTAATCCCTCTATGTGCAGAGATCGTAATATGGCAACAATTTTCTGAATAAGTATGGAAGTAATATTTACTGTGATTCTAAATGCCTTCAACACAAACTCAGTCCAAGCGACAAATCACGTTGTCCCAAACCACCCTCCTGTGGCCAGAGATCAAAATATATTCTCATCATCATAGTAAGGCCTAACACATTTTGTGAGAAAACTTAGCCCATCACTTCTTTTAGAGTGAGATTGATCAAAAGCACATTTACCAATAATCTTTTTACCATATCCAGAGATGGCCTTTGATAAGTTAATGCATGTTTATATCCTATCAACATGACAATTAAGTGACACATTTGAATTTCATGAATTATTTTTTAGAATTATTACTAATTAAATAAAAATTTGTGGTTTTGACGGTAAATATGGAGTTCCGTATTGCCGCGCGGGCACCAGCGCAGCTGGAGCTTGTGTATATTTTTTTTTCAATTTTCAATGAAGTTTGAATTTGAAATGACTACTTTAAATTAATCATTGCCAATGACGACTTCAAAGGAGTCATTGCCAACGATGACTTTAGTAAGGGTATTAGTCCACCCTTAAAATCAGACAGAGGAGAGTGCGATCGATGACAACGAGGAGAGGTCGGGCTTTGAGTGTAGGGTTTATTGAAGTCGTCGTTGGTAATGACTACTTCATGTGTGGGCAACTTATTAAGTCGTCCTTCACATGGACAACTCTAAAAAATTTTCAAAAAGAAAGAATGCTGGTGGCAACCGCATAGCAGTACGCAACACCATATCCACAAATACTTTTGAAACCCTCTCAAAACCACAAGAATTTATTTAATTAGCAATAATTCCAAAAAATGCCCATTATTTTATCATGGTTAAGCCAACTATGCTAATAATGGGGTCAATTTAAAATAGCCAAAAAACAGATCAATCTTCTAGTTGAGGCCATGGAATGTCGTATCGGATATCGGTAAAATATCGGTCGGCCAAAGAGACGAAATATCGGAGATATTGTGTAAAAAAATATTGGTAGTCAAAAACTAGTTTTTACCGTATATTTTCACAATCTAGCTTCTAAAATGAGTTATACTAATTTAAACAAAGAATAAATTTCAAAATATGCATATTAGGATAGAAAATAAACATGAAAGGTTTTTTTTTTCAAAAAAAAAAAATTTGAAATTTTTTTTTAAAAAATATTTTTTTAATTCAAAAAATACCGATAATCACCGATATATCGCCGATATATTGGCGATATTTGGAATTTTTGAGAAAAACGATACGGATTGGTATCGATGTATCGGTTTAGGGCCGATACGGATATATCGGCGAGACGATTTTCCATGGTTGAGGCTTGATCTAATTGCTAGCATGTATTTAAAACAGGAAGTTTTAATTGCCATGGGCCTACATAGACCTAAAATAAGTTGTACAGCTATATATGTCTTATCTTAGGTTCGTCATTAGTGTATGACCTCCATTGTGCGGCGCACATGCTTTCATGCCATTGCTGAGTCATATTTATTCTGTCGTTAGTATTTCTAAGCTCACATTGAACCATCTTTGTCTGTTTAAAAACATTGATTCTTCAAGAATATACTTCATCGCCACAATAATCATTCCTCATATCTTTACCAATTGTTCTTAATACAGGATTGCAAAAATCAGGTTTCTTTGTGATGGGGATATGCAAATCTTGATTTATCCATGCCGTATGAGAAAACTCAAATTTTGACTGCAAATTTTGAAGGCATAAAATCCAGAGGACAAAATGCTCATCATATTGATCATAGTCATTGGTATGTTTCATCAGAATTTAGCGCAAAATACAAGATTTTTAAAACCGGACCATCCATCAACCCGGAAATTTTGCCGGTCTGGTTGGACCGTGGTCAAACTGCGGGTCAAACTGGTTTGACCCGGGATAGATGTGAGGATAGAACACAACTGATGTCCACCTCATATATATAATAAATATGTATATTGTGCACAATAAACATAAAAAAATTAAGTAGTCTAGTGGTTAAGGCGTTGGGAATGATGGTTGTCAGTCCTAGTTTCGAATCTTGGCAAAAATCAAGTCTTTTTTATAGAAATAATACTGGTTTGACCCATTGAAACTACGAACCGGACCGGTCCGGTTCGTCGGTTTAACGAGTCAACCGGCCGGTATATTTCCGAACCGGCCGGGGCTGACTGCCCTGACCGAACCGGTCTATCTACCGGTTTCGGTTTTCCACGGTCGGACTGGCCAGTCTGGTTTGGTTTTAAAAATCATGGCAAAATATGCTTCTCACAGAAATGAATAATTGGAGATGATAAAGTAGAAAACAAAACGTTATGATATTTCCCACAACAATCATTCAACAACGAATATACTTACCTAGAGACAGTGATATAGCAAATGCAAAAGGTAAATTTCTTGATTTACTGGCAATATTCAGATGATGCAGACAAGCAGAAATTCTCTGAGAATATTATATGAAAGTAAAGGGCAGGGAATTAGAGTTTTTGATAGCCATGTTATGTGTATGTCATTAGTTGTCTCAGATGGGTCATGAATGACTTCTGATGGCCAAGGCTCCATCTATAAAAAAGACTGGGTCCTCGTACTCTCTGTTTCTGGCTAATTAAATAATTATTTTAAGGCATCTCATGTTGCTTTGAGAGATGAGTGGAGAACTCAATCTGTCTTGAGCACTTTTTCACGATCATCAGTGAAGGTGCACAAATATAATGTAGTCCATGAAGGTCTGGACTGATTTTGTAGAGTCAAAGAGGATCAGCTAAGCTATGTTTTATTTTCTCAAAATTCAGGATCCTGACTCGTGAAGTTGCAGAAGTACACACAAAGGATAAAGCATGCCTTTGTTGACTGGTTTGTGGTAGTTATGGGATGAACTTAATGAGAATTATACTTGTTCATAATCTGATTTTTCTATAAGCCATTTATGCTCTTATGATGGAGCCTTGTGTAGGGTACTTTACTCATTTACTATTTAGTTGTAATTGAGCACTATCTAGTTTGATAATTCTTATATATAAACTAAGCAATTGGGGTTAGCTTAGCTCTGCTTAAGGGATCTAAACTTTACAAAAGGGTGAATCATTATTTTCCTGATTATCTCTTCTTCTTTTTTGTCTCTCTATTATTGTTCCCTCTTTCTACTCTCCCTCTTTTCTTCCCTGTCTCTTCCATTTTATCTCTCTTTTATTCCTTGTCCTAAACTTTAATTACCTTCTGGCACGCACACGCACACCCCCTCACTCACTCGATGCTTTAACCATCTACTCTGCTATCATAGTCATTTTAGTCATTATCATCGCTATTGTCTAATGCTCATGGGCTGGTTGGTAATTGACATGAAATATTAAAATTTTCAGTATGTTTGGCTGAAGTAGTTCATATACAATGTAGAGCTCAAGCTGAATCTGAATATGCTCTGCTGCAGATATTTTCGCCAAAAGTACCTGCTTGTGAAGAGAGTCAATTGCAGGCCAAAGGAGCCACATAAGCTTTGCCTCGCATAACCTCATTAGAACGAGGTAGCATCTCTGATTCTGTTTAAATGGTAATACAAGGATTGTGTGTCTAGAGACAAATCTTTCTAGAAAGTTTAAACAGAATCCAGTCAGATTCTCAATGAAAACGTGCTGAGGCTCTCAAGCTGAGGTGATTTTTTCCATTGCATATTTGCCATGGTAATTATTTTGAGTTTTGTCTACCTATCTGCTGTACGGTATCTAATCCATATTTTTCTTGAAGTCCTTGGTTTGTGTACTATAGGTTGGAAGGCTTGCACATACTGGATCCTGGGGTGAGACGTTGATTGATATTCATTGTTAGAAACCAAGTGGCCTTAAAAGCTTGATCTGTTAAGGAACGACCCAACAATGTATATCCAATCCAGACCAACCCAAATAGACAGATGCAGACCGACAGACTATCCAACAAACATGACAGAAGAATTATTAAACTTTTCACCAGCAGAAGCTTTGGATATCTGGCCTATGCTAAGCCAATAAAAGTAATGTATTCCGCTTTCTAGTGACCTGCAGTGGCTGCCATTTATACTGAACATTCTATTATTTGTGCTATTTGCATCCCTTTTGTTAGATGAAAGAATGAACGTTTACCTGGCTTGCTGCCTTAGATCTGAATGTCACTGACATAAATTGCATGGGATCTGAGGCATGTAACAATACTAGATATACTTGAGGTACATATGCCATTTTTTGTTATACGTATGTATTCTGTATTTTATTTGTTCAGACTTCATAATGATTTTTATTCTCCTTCTTATGTCCATGTTCTTTAGTCAGAGTCTAAGTTAGACTGACCTCATCTCATGTTTCTCTTTATTAAAAGGGTTTATATGAGGCTTGCACCATTAAAAGATGAACTCAGAGCTACCTAAAAAAGAAAGAAGTCGGCTAATGGACTATTATCATTTGGCCCTGCAAGGGCTCTCAATGAGGAACATATGCTCTTTCGTTCCCTATGCTGCTCCAAATTATGCTTTATATGAAACATGCTAAGGTTTGGGTTGTGTTGCTGGGTTGTCCATCCTACGTTCTTGTCCTCTGTGAAGACTATTATGGTGTTCCGAAAATTAGATATAAGCGAAGTTCCTACTCACGCGAAAAAAGAAGAAGAAGAAGAGACGAAGTTGCTGGGCTGTGTATTAGCTGACTCAGAACTCAGCTGATACCTTGTTATGGAATAATGAAGTGCACTGTTACATGCAGTAGTTGCCTATGATTAAAATGACTGCACTTATTATAATATATATTCTTGTTACATCAGGAATTTTGTCCTTCCACTTACCAGAATATGTGAAGGTGACTTGCCCCTGATTCATGAGTGAACTGGCTTCATGTCAACTTGGTACGATTTTCCAGTTGCTAGTCTATTCTGAAAATCTTTGGTTGTTTGGCTCATAATAGTCCTATGAGGAAAACTTGTGTTGATAGCACTGTTTACCCCAAAGGGCATAGCGCAAGTGGTAGTAGCCCAGATGGGCATATAGTTAGGGAGTGAATGTGCGGGGTCTAGCTAGGGAGTGAGTGTGGTGTGTGCGGGTTATCCCCACATTGTGCAGTTATAGCCAAAAAAAAGGTAGCTAAATTTTTTATATTGATTAATGATGTGTGAAATATATACATAGAATTTTTGTATGTGTTGGTAATGACAATTAACTCCCTCCATTCTACTTTAATATTCTCTCGGTTTTCCAAAATGAACTACGTTTTTGGAAAAAACAAATGAAGTAATTAATATGGGACAGAGTATGATGAATCATGCTTTTGCAAAGCATGGCTTGGAACCAGCTAAAAGCAAGGTTGGAATAAATGGGCCCAATTCTTGAGGTTTACGAAGACAGCAAGGAATGCCCGCAAAGGCTGTCGTTTCTATTTTTTGGACATAAAAGAAGTAAAAAGGCTACCTTGTTGGCCATGGAGTTCTTTTTCTTGGATTGCCGAAGGAATTAGTTACCCTTGTCTGGGAATCTTTGGTGTGATATGAATTTGTGTATTAATGTGCCGGCTTCTATTAGGCCCAACAATAATAATACTCCTTTCGTCCAAAAAATTTTGGCCGTATTTGAAAAATTAAGGATCTAAATTAAATGACCGGCTTTACCCTAGAGGCCAATAGATCCTTGTGAATGTGCATGCGTAGGGGTAAGTGGAGGCTTCAAATGTTGTGGGTCTTACATGCCAATAATCCACTAAGTAGCTGAAACACTTCGCACCTGGTTAATGGATTATCCCAAAAATCTTAACCAACTAGAATTTTTTTCGGCTGGGTAGTACTGATTATTATTCACGCCCCAACCCACCCATAAAATTAAACTCATTTTCAAATGCTGCCAGTTTTATCAGAGGAAGGGAGTAGTAAGATTCTAGTTAGGGTCCGTTTGTTTTACCTGAATCTGAATCTGAAAAGCCTTCTGAAAATTCTAAAAAGCCATTTATCTGAAATTTTTTCTGAAAATTCTAAAAAGCCATTTATCTGACTAATCTGAAATCATAAATCTGTGCCCTCCTCCTCCGAGCCCCCGTCCAAGCGCCCCAACCTCACCCCCTCTCCCACCTCCGACCACGACAACCACCACCCTCCTTCCTCCAAGGCCGACGAACCGTCTGATGACGTCACCTACGCCGGAGGAGATGGCTTCAGGCTTCTTGGTCTCATCCTCCAGTGCTCCGAGGCCGTGTCGATGGACAACCTCGACGAGGCAGCCGACTTGCTCCCCGAGCTCGCTGAGCTGTCTACTCCGTTTGGCTCATTGCCGAAGTGCCCCAGATGAGAAAACCAGTACCTCAACAATCAGCTCACACACCAAAAATCAGTCTGCCACTTGACGGTTAAAAGCTAAAACCACTTAAATCAAGAGCAAACTAAAGACGTAAAGCTAAAATCTTTTGAACTATTTTCGATTGTAAACTCACCCCGTTTGAGCAATAGGTGCTGGGCTTGTTTTTGTAATAAATTCTATCAATAGGTAGATGTGAGGAAGCACTGACACGAAAGGCCCAAGCTTGTTGCTTTCTGCTAGTAGCTCCGATAGGTTCCTGCCCAAGCAAGGTTAGACAATCGGGCCATAACAGTTCAAGAGATTCGCCCGATCCTCATTTCTTTTCAATATTCATGAATATTCCAGAATCATGAAGATTGAAAAACCGCAGATTGAAAAGACAAACAGAGAGAGAGAGAGAGATGGAAAGGGAGGATGAGAGGTGGATACTTCTCTTGATCGACGAGGACATCGGCGGAGCGGATGCCGGAGAACTGAGGGGAGTGGGTCGCGGTGGAGGTAGATGGGGAGTAGTGCCAGTAGGCCATGTATTCCTCTCCGTGCGACTCACCTGCCTCGGCTCCTCCATGGACATCCTCCGGGCTACCGGCGCCCGACTGTCCAACTTAACCGCCTCCCTGAACCTCCCCTTTGAGTTCTATCCGGTGGAGGGCAAGGCCGGCTCCATGTCTGACATGGACCAATTTTCCCGCAGAGCAGAAACGAGGTGGACCAGTTTTCCTACAGAGCAGAAATGAGGAACATGCAGAGGACCAGCTGATCGGGGATCTCACGAAACGTTTTCAGATAATTCAGATGGTTTTTTGCACTGAATTTTTGGGCCCATTTTTTACGTGGGCTGAATTCAGAATGGAATTCAGACACCCAAACAAATGCGCTGAAAAGCCCAAAAAAGTTGGGCTTTTCAGCCACTTATTCAGTTCAGATTTGAATAAGAGTAAACAAACGGGCCCTTAGTACAAGATACGCCTCGGGCAAATATAACGGCTGGTGGCAGATCAATGGGCAGGCAATTTAAATTTGACGCATACCATCAGATCGAAATCGAACGGCCATGGAGATACTTGCTCATTTTAGCTTTTTTCTAATATACTCACAACAATAATAATGAATGATGATACATGTGGAAGTTTGAGTCGGCGTAGGATTGGGACGTCAGGCAAAGGAAAGGTTATTTTTAGGGAAATTTATATAACAGGGTATAAATTTTTTTTTTTTAAAAATAACACACTGTAGAACTTATTTGCAAAAGAGGGTATCTGACAAGCCACGCAGGCGCCAGCGCGGCCGCTGGTGCCTGCGTGGCATTTTTTTTAAACTGACCCGAAAGGCGTCGGTCGATCCGACGCCTTTTGCAGAAATGTTAAAGGCGTCGGTTGGCGTCGGTTTAACCGACGCTTTCTCTTCACTTGTGATTTAAATCACCGACGCCTTCAATTACCTTTTTCGGGCTTGGGCTCGGCCGCACCGAGCCCGAAAGGTTGTTTTTTATCCGGCGACGCCTCGGTTTTTCAGATCCCTCCTCGCGCTCGCCTCCGGCCACCGTCGCCCCACTGCCTCCGGCCAGCTCCCTCCTCGTGCCCGGCCACCGTCGCCCCACCGCCTCCGACCAGATCCCTCCTCGCGCCCGGCCACCGTCGCCCCACCGCCTCCGGCCAGCTCCCTCCTCGCGCCCGGCCACCGTCGCCCCACCGCCTCTGGCAAGCTCCCTCCTCGCGCCCGGCCACCGTCGCCCCATCGCCTCCTGCCAGATCCCTCCTCGTGCCCGGCCACCGTCGCCCCACCGCCTCCTGCCAGATCCTTCCTCGCGCTCGGCCACCGTCGCCCCACCGCCTCCGGCCAGCTCCCTCCTCGCGCCCGGCCACCGTCGCCCCACCGCCTCCGGCCAGCTCCCTCCTCGCGCCCGGCCACCGTCGCCCCACCGCCTCCAGCCAGCTCCGCCTCCCCGTCCTTGCCCCGGCTAGTACTCGGCTCGCCTCCTCGCACCCGGCCACCTCATCACCCCGTCGCGCGCGTCGATATAGGAAATATATATTTTTAATATATGTTTGAAATATGTATGAAATTAAGTATGTTATATTTGTGTAGTATTTGATAGTGTTTCTTTCTTAAAAGTTTTGTGACAAGAGATGGCGGGAGAAATGGTTCTGTTTGTCTTAATGTATGGTGGTAGAATTGATAGAGGTGAATACGAAGGCGGTGAAAGTGTAGGATTATTTATTAATAAGCCGAGTACTTACGAGGAACTAGAGATGCAAGTGGTAAACAAACTGGGATGGGACCAAAGATTGTGGAAAATTCGTATGAAGTACAAGATGCCTGTTTATGGAGGAAGGACTACCGTAATACCAATTGATGATGACAATTGTATGAGACAAATGTTCTATTTCGCGCCTCATGTGCTTAGCTTCGAGCTATGCGTAGAAAAAGAGGCGCGCATGCGTAGGTTTGGAAATGATGGTGAAGGCGAAAGTAGGAGTGCTCGCAGAGATAGGTCGAGTGGACACTGTAGAGGAAGGCGTGTGGAAGATAATGAAGAAGATTTGTCTATATCACTAGCGTGCAACGAACCCCAACTTTCGCATAGTTTGAGGTAAGTTTATTTAAAACCTGTATTGAATACCATTAAATTTACGGTATCATGAATTGTTTATAATGTATATAATGTAGGCACACATCTCATGGTCATGAAGCGATGAATATTGGCATGGCACGTGGTCGTGAATGGTTTGGCACACAAACATCATTTGATAACCCACATTTTCACACTGCATCAAGTGGTATGCAAGAGGGAAATATGAATGATGATGAAGATGAAGGGGAGAATGAGGAAGAGGATGGGGAAAATGATGAGCAAATGCCGAATTCACCGGTTATTGATGTTGAAGATGTACGAGGAGAGGATAGTGTGCAAGAGATGGTTGATAATGAGGGAGATGAATTGGTGGACATCGCAATTGCTACGGATAACTTGGACTATTTTGAGGAGGAGTTGCCATATGAGGAGGAGCCCCTTTGGGCGCGACTAACCGATGAGGAAATAGATGGGGCAATTAATCGGGGTTTGCATGAGGAGACATATCATGAGGAAGCAATATATGTGGGGCAAATATTCCCTAATAAAGATGAATTTGTACACGCATTGAGGGAGTTTTCAATAGCGCATGATGTTCGATATAAAGTGTTGCGTACAAGTCCGACACAGTACACAACAAAATGTCAATACCCTGCCTGCCCATGGAGAGTACATGCATCACCGATGAAGGGGATGAATCATTTTAAAGTGAAGACGTATGGTGGCGATCACACTTGTAGAAATGCTCAGCTAGACACTGGTCATAGACAATGTACTGCGGCCTTTGTTTGTCGGCATATATTACCCTCTATTAGGGCGGAAGTGGATATCCCACCAGTCGTTATTCAAGAGAGGATTAAGGAGACGTTTCACGTGGATATTTCATACCCAAAAGCATGGAGGGCAAGGAATATGGCCATCAAAGTAGTGTATGGTGATTGGGTTGAGTCATATCGATTGTTGCCAATGTACTTTGAGGCAATAGTTAATGCCAATCCGGGAACCATTTGTAGGTTGGTGACGACCCCAATGGAAGATGCTACATGTCGACTGTTTGAGAAGGCGTTTTGGGCATTTGGGCCATGTATTCAGGGTTTTAAACATTGTCTCCCAGTCATAAGTATTGATGCTACTTTCCTATCTGGTAAGTATGGAGGAGCTCTTTTGGCGGCGACTGCTAACGACGGCCACAAGGGTTTGTTTCCTCTTGCATTTGGCCTTGTTTCGGGTGAGGATTACCCTAATTGGAGATGGTTCTTACGTATGTTGAAGGAGCATGTTGTCCTTGATAGGATTTGTATCACTATTATATCTGATCGACATAAAGGGTTGCAAAAGGCTGTGCCAGAGGTGATTCCGCAGCTGCATTTTTGTCACCGATATGCGACACATAAAGGCAAACTATCATAAGAAGTTTAAAAATGATGTATTGACAAGGTTGATAGGGGAAGCTGCATCTGTGCTTACCATAGACGAGTTTGATGAGAAGATGAAACTTATCGGTGCAGAAAGTCCAGAAGCAAAATGGCTACTCAGTGAGGAAGGTGGATTATCACCTGAATTGTGGTCTCTAGCTCACGATGGTTTTAAAAGATTTGGAATGACCACAACAAATATGGCTGAAAGTCTAAACAGCGTGTTAAAAGGGGCTTGATCATTACCCGTGCAAGCCTTAGTGTCAGCCACATTCTACCGGATCGTCAAATTCTTTGTGAAGCGACATTCGGCCGGATTGGCCATGACAACCCTATACACCCCTACTATTGAGTGGAAGATTAAAGAACAAACGCGTCTCATTGGCAGCATGTTTGTTGACCAAATCAATTCTCACATGTATGAAGTGAGAACAATGCGTGGTAGAATATATGTGGTGGATGACACCGATCATACATGTTCTTGCAATTATCCTCAGGTGTACAAACATCCATGTCATCATCTACTTGTTATCCATTCGAAGCGAAGGCGACCCATCGGCGATTTAGTTGGACATTGGTATACAGCTGATGCATATAGATCGGTGTATGCAGTCGAATTCTTTCCTCCTCCTGATCGACGATCTTGGGAGGAAAAGTCACCTATGTATGTGGTGAAGCCCCCAAGAGTGACACGAAAACCCGGTCGTCCACGCACTAGGAGAATACGTAATGCGATGGATAGTGCGGGCATGACGACAGATGGTCGATCACACTACCATTGTAGGAAATGTAACCAACTTGGACATAATAGGCGACAATGCCAAAACACACCTTCAGCGGATTGGTACATGTTCTTACAACGGTTTTTCTATTTAAAGTAGGTTGGTTTATACATTCTTTGAAGTTACAATTAATTGTTGGTTTCTTTGTAGATATTATGGACCCAGGACCGATTGATCCCTCCGTCTTCACAGAGCAGAGCTCGCACAGATCCGATGGCATATGGAACGGAGAGGTATGTGCATAATCATTATCTCCTTAGTTTTGTATATTGCAGAAATAACTACTTTTTTAATTGTAAGTACTTTTTATGTGTATATGATCTATACATGAAATATGCATTTTATTATCTCCTAAACTTATATTTATGCTAGTGTTTGATTAGAATTACTACTACTTTAATATAGTTTTTGGTTTTTGTAGGAAACAAGAGTAATATACAAAAATGAGGTGAAAACGGACTTTAATGGTTAAATCTTCATAACTTCGTGTACACATATCAGATTGGACTGATTCAAGCTTTATGTTAAAGTTCAAGAAGTCAGCTTTCCAACGCCACCGACCGCGCATAATTCGGAGTTCGGAGCGAAAAGTTATGACCATTGGAAAATCGTGCTGCAAAATGAATAGTAAACCGATCGATCGGACGTGTACGCGATCGATCGTATCTACTGGAATTTGCGTATTGATGCAAAGCGATCGATCGGCATAAAAGTGATAGATCGTAAAGCGATCGATCGGCCAGAAAAGTGATCGATCGCCGTATACGCAGAATTGAAATAAGGCCTATTTTGACTTGGATTTGGAAGGGGATTTGAGGGTTTTCCTTCACCCCTATATATATGCCTTAAGGGAGAACGTATTGGGCATTAGAGAATAGAGTTTTGAGACCTTGGAGGCTAGAGCAAAGGAAGAAGAAGATGATGAAGATGAAGATGATGGATTCTCTTCCCATGCTTGGCTAAACTCCTATCCAAGGCGTAGATGAAGCCCAGTAATCTGGTTGTGTAGTTTCTTTTCTCTCATCTTATGTTTTTACTCTAGTTGGTGTATGAACCTTTGTTATGCAATTAAAGTTAATTCATTGAGTTTATTCTTTGTGCTTGAGAGAGACAAGAGTGGATTTTATGAATTTCAATCTGAAAGATTACTTGCATGTCCGAGAGGAATGTGAGTGTTCTGATTTGTCATATGTTAATAAAGTTTCATTGATTTATGCTTGAGAGAGATAGATCACAATTCCATATGATTAATTGATTTATGTGTTACGTCCGAGAGGAGAGCACTATAATTTGAATTGACAGGTGTATGTCTGAGAGGAATACACCAGCCAATTGGAAATCTTTATTTAAAAGAGAGAGAGAGACTTTACACTAGTTTATTGTGGTGGATTCGAAGCCTTGGTATTCCACATATTGATTAAATCTCAACTTAGTTTAGTTTAAAGTTCATTGCTTTCTTAGTCTAAAATCAACACTGCTATTTTCTCTTGAATTTGGTAAAAGATTAATCCGTCCCTGAGGTTCGACAACCCTTATCAATACTCACCGTAGTACAATTGCCTTGTGCACTTGCAAGGGTTTAATTTTAAACGATCAAGTTTTTGGCGCCGTTGCCGGGGACGGAAGTCAATAGTTTACCAGATTCTTAGTATAATTAGTGTTAGAGTAGTTTAGTGAGTCTTAGCTTAGATTATTTGTCAGTAGCTTAATTTGTGTTTTTCTTTCTTTTTGCAAGGTTAAGAGAAGACGTGGAATTCTCGCCAACGTGGAAGGGCCACCCCTTCCCCTAGTTTGCATTCTTTTATCTTTCCCTTTTTAGATTAACTTGTATGTTTGGTGTTTTTCTTTTCTTTCTGTGACTGCATGTTGTGCTAGTTGTGGTTATTAGGACTGCTAGTTGTCGATATCTAGGGCTGCTGATTGGTAGTTGTAGATATCTAGGATTGTTTCTATGATTTATGGATGTGTGATATTTTGGTTCAGTTGATGAATGCATGGTGAAAAAAATGTCTTCACCTTTTTATGGATTTAGCCATGAGAACCCATATAGGAGCTTTAATGATTATTGTTCTTCACACACACCTAATCCCCCTCCCTATGAAGTGCCCTACCACCCACGACCCTTATATGCTGATACTTACAACCGTGGGTGGGATAATCACTCTAATTTTTGGAGTGGCACATCTTCCCTACAATATACAACTCCTTATATGTCGGAACCATGTGCCCTCTGTTTAAGTCCCATTCACACCCCAGTGGAGTGCCCTTTGGCCCATGAGTACCCTGATTTTATACGCAAATATGTAAATGAGGCCCAAAATCTTCATAGGTGGGAGGACCATCTTAATTCCCCTTGGGAGCAACCCAACCCTAGGCCCACTCTTCATGAGGCCCCTAGACAAGATTTTCTAAGCCAACAACTGCCTTACCAGCCTCTACTCTTCAGTTTGGTCAATCTACATTAGAAGATAAAATGAATCAAATAATAGCCAACCAATCTGCCATCCTCACAGCCTTAACTAAGTTGTCAACTGGATATAAGGAAATGAGAGAAGCGTACATCCCACCTGTCCAACCCCATTATCCGATGGGCCAATTTTCTGATGAAGGGATCTGTTTTTCCCCTGATTATGATGTTACATCCCTTCATAATGCCCAAAGGTTTGACAATGAGCTTGAGTGGGTTTTACATAATGATCAAGAGGGTGTAGAAATTAAAGAAGAAGTGAATATGTTGATCGAACCAAATTTTCAACCTTCTTCTATATCTGAGGAGTTGCAGTTTACAACACTATTAACAGTACCTTCTATTCCTAAAGCACCATTCATATCTTGTCTAGATCAATCCAACTCTTTGTTTAATGAACATAACTTAGACTGTTTCATAGATAGTTTAGTTGATTCACTAATTAATGAAGTTTTCCCAATTGGGTTACTAGAAGAGGCCTCTAAGGCCAAAATGGTTAATTTGGAGGAGGAGCCCTTTATTCTAAAATTTTCTAATGACCCTTCTTCATGGTTAATGCAGGGACCCTTCTATCCAAAGCTTCCCCACCCACCATTCCATCCTTTTATTCCACGATGTGCTCCATACATAGGCAACAAGGATAGGAATGTGTGGGGCAATCATTTAATTGATCCAGGTTGAATTCTTGAGGATCCGAACCCTACAAACGACCGTGGCTCCGTCTGGCTGAAGACGTTAAACTTAGCGCTTGGTGGGAGGCAACCTACGTATTCAGGTGTATTCTCTCCTTTATTTGATTTTCTATGTTATATGCTCATTGTCATGCTATATTTTGTTCACATTGAGGACAATGTTCATAATAGGTTTGGGGGAGAGAATAGTGCTTATATAATAAAAAAAATCATAAAAATTAAAAAATCATAAAATTTTGATTAGTTTTTAGGTTGTTTGTTAGTATTTTTTCAGGTTTTGATAGTTTATCCCGTAATAATGCATGTTACAATTCTTAGGAGATTAATTTGCATTGGAAGTGTGAGTAAGTATACTGGAGGATAGATACACTTAACTGAGCATACCTTTCTATTACAGTCCTCTTGGAACAAGTGCTTGAACTAAGAAAATTCACTTACACACACTAGTACATAAAGTAATACCATCTAGAGATTTGTTGAATGCTAATCTACAGTGGGATGTCTTTAGTCATAGTCATTGGATGATGTGTAGTTATCTGTTGAGCTTAAAAGATCATGATAGACCATTTACTTGGCTATGGCAAGGGATTGGAACCGGAAATAGGTTGAGAGTATAATACAGCCTGGACAAAATAAAGATGTGCTGAAAATATGAATGATGAAAATGAAAATGAAAACAAAATGAAAGAAAAGGGGCTGCTTGACTTTATAGGATTAACTTAGACTGATGCTCGGGCCCGAAGCGGTCTCTTAAAACCTAATGCCCTAAGCTAATTTGGCTGGGAGTCATTGGCCTGAGTCATTGCTAAACCTAAGCATCTTGAAGTCAGGCCTTACACAGTCCTAGCGAAAAAAAAAAAAGAAAAAAAAAAGTCTGTGGTGTATTATCCTCTCAAATCTAGAATGTTGGACCCGAAGGTGGTGCGCAGATCTGTGCTATCATGAACCTAAAGATTACGATGACTATGTAGATTCTGATGTTCTTTGGTTAATGGGTAACACTGGATCTGTATAAAACAGAAATTTAGAATGTATTGCTACAATGTTCTATACTTTCTACTATTTACATTATCATGCTATATAATATTGAGCAGAAATTTCCAAGATGAAAGTGTGGAATAAAACCACTTACTTGAGGGCTTCTATATTCCTGTTGATTATGAACCAAGTACGTGTGGTTAATTCTCTTAAGCATTGTAGTTTGTATTTGTCGAGATAATAGGTTTGCTTGTTTTGCAATGTTTTTATTTTATTTTTGTTTTTGCACTTAGGATAATTAGATTAATAAATACATGTTTGTGGGTAGCATGGCTGCAAACCCTCACGAGACAACACTCGTCCTACTAGGGACACCTAGAGGTTTAACGGCTTGTTGCATACGCTCAATGCAATCGTGTTCCCTACGAAAGTGGTGTTTACTTTTATGCATTAGTTCTTTAGTTTGTTTGATTTGATTTGATTTTGTTTTGTTTTGCTAGGGACTAGCAAAATCTAGGTTTGGGGGTGAGATCTATACATGAAATATGCATTTTATTATCTCCTAAACTTATATTTATGCTAGTGTTTGATTAGAATTACTACTACTTTAATATAGTTTTTGGTTTTTGTAGGAAACAAGAGTAATATACAAAAATGAGGTGAAAACGGACTTTAATGGTTAAATCTTCATAACTTCGTGTACACATATCAGATTGGACTGATTCAAGCTTTATGTTAAAGTTCAAGAAGTCAGCTTTCCAACGCCACCGACCGCGCATAATTCGGAGTTCGGAGCGAAAAGTTATGACCATTGGAAAATCGTGCTGCAAAATGAATAGTAAACCGATCGATCGGACGTGTACGCGATCGATCGTATCTACTGGAATTTGCGTATTGATGCAAAGCGATCGATCGGCATAAAAGTGATAGATCGCAAAGCGATCGATCGGCCAGAAAAGTGATCGATCGTCGTATACGCAGAATTGAAATAAGGCCTATTTTGACTTGGATTTGGAAGGGGATTTGAGGGTTTTCCTTCACCCCTATATATATGCCTTAAGGGAGAACGTATTGGGCATTAGAGAATAGAGTTTTGAGACCTTGGAGGCTAGAGCAAAGGAAGAAGAAGATGATGAAGATGAAGATGATGGATTCTCTTCCCATGCTTGGCTAAACTCCTATCCAAGGCGTAGATGAAGCCCAGTAATCTGGTTGTGTAGTTTCTTTTCTCTCATCTTATGTTTTTACTCTAGTTGGTGTATGAACCTTTGTTATGCAATTAAAGTTAATTCATTGAGTTTATTCTTTGTGCTTGAGAGAGACAAGAGTGGATTTTATGAATTTCAATCTGAAAGATTACTTGCATGTCTGAGAGGAATGTGAGTGTTCTGATTTGTCATATGTTAATAAAGTTTCATTGATTTATGCTTGAGAGAGATAGATCACAATTCCATATGCTTAATTGATTTATGTGTTACGTCCGAGAGGAGAGCACTATAATTTGAATTGACAGGTGTATGTCTGAGAGGAATACACCAGCCAATTGGAAATCTTTATTTAAAAGAGAGAGAAAGACTTTACACTAGTTTATTGTGGTGGATTCGAAGCCTTGGTATTCCACATATTGATTAAATCTCAGCTTAGTTTAGTTTAAAGTTCATTGCTTTCTTAGTCTAAAATCAACACTGCTATTTTCTCTTGAATTTGGTAAAAGATTAATCCGTCCCTGAGGTTCGACAACCCTTATCAATACTCACCGTAGTACAATTGCCTTGTGCACTTGCAAGGGTTTAATTTTAAACGATCAAGTTTTTGGGATCCCGGGTGCATTGAATGCACCGAGCACTGGTAAAACGTGCGCCATTGGGTAGTTGATCCGCGCATGTTGCCGTACATAGAGATGGTAGGTTTTGGCCACTTTACACGGTTACAGTATATCAGGATTGATAGGGCTCTCATCACTGCCCTAGTTGAGAGATGGCGGAGGGAGACGCAAACATTTCACTTGCATTTGGGGGAGATGACTATAACATTACAAGATGTTGCTGTACTACTCGGATTGCGAGTTGATGGCATTGCGGTGAGTTGCTCGACTGTGGGCATTGACTGGAATGAAGTATACGAGCACCTTCTTGGACGGGTACCTCCACGCGAATCATTGAAAGGACGAACTAGGGTAAGTCTGTTGTGGTTGAGAGAGCAGTTTAGTCGCCTGTCGGAAGATGCCATAGAGATTGAAGTCGAGCAACACGCACGAGCATATTTACTCTATTTGCTCGGTAGCACTATATTTACCGATAGTAGCAGTAGCCATGTGCACCCGATGTATCTTCTTTTGTTAGAGGATTTATACACTGCGGGACAGTATGCATGGGGTAGTGCCACCCTTGCCTACCTGTACAGAGAGTTGGTAAAAGCTTACCAACCTAGCACATTCGGGATTGCCGGGTGCATCACTCTGATCCAGGTAAACCATCAATAATCTGATTAATGCTGAAAATATTTATTTCAATTATAACATTTGATTCATGTTGGGTGTGTATGTGTTAAACAGCTATGGTCGTGGGAGAGATTGCATATTGGCCGTCCAAACATTCAAAGCACTCCACTAGATGGTTTATCTCCGTTAGGAGTTCGGTATGTGTTTTCTATATAAGTTATTTTGTGATCTTCTATTGGGATTTTAACTAATGTATTTTTCATCTTCTTTATGTTAGGTGGAATGCTAAAAAGAAAAAAACTGTAAATCCTCACAGTGTCCTCTTGATGTATAGATCTGAACTAGACTATCAGCGATCCGGCCAGGTATTAGTCATTCGTAATGTACATGTTTTGAATATAACGAATGTAAATAGAAGTGACACGAATACTATTTTCAAATGTTGTGTAGGTAACATAGCATCCATATTATGATCATGTGTTAGCGCAGTTACCAGGAGTATGTACGGATGGAGCGCATGTGTGGCTATCTAGGACGCCACTGATATGTGTAGACATTGTGGAGATGCATGTTCCAGATCAGGTTATGTTGCAGTTCGGATTTGAGCAAATTTTCCCCCCTCTTGGTGTAGAGTTCATTGAACAATCATCGCGTCGAGGCCGAGGGAGTTTTGATTGGAGATCGCATCATGCGGCCTATATTACTAGATGGGATGACCGGACGACCACTCTCGTTCAAGGGGAGCCTGCAATGACGGAGCGAGATGCAGATAATGCATACATGAGATGGTACTTGAGGATCACGAGGAGACTTATCATGCCACCTGTGCATGAGGCGGAGATGTTATATCAACCGAGGGGCGACACTAAGCTGGCGTTGGTGAGTATCTCCGACTTCATATTTGATTTAATTCACCATTGTATGAGTAGATAACATATATTCTTCTTGTTCCTTTGTAGCTTACTTATGTGAGACAAGTGCACGCTCAGTCTCATAGTGCTTTGGTAGACCGATCATATGATAGCTATGTAGCGGCATGTCAGACGATACACGATATCTCTGGTCATGTTCTTGCGAGTTTGCCATTGCTTCGGCCCGTTATGACTGAGATTCCAGGAATGGAGGTTGTTCCAGATCCTTTATCAGCTTCACCGGACGTTGTGACATCATCAGCTGACACGACGGATTTTACCCCATCACTAGTTGTTCCAGACGCCTCCGTCGATCAAGTTGAGAGGCCCCTTTCTTGAAAAGTATATACCCGGCGACAGCGTGCACTCCGTGCTCTACGTCAGGCACCTTCTTCTTCAGATGCTATGCCTGACGTTGATCCTGAGGAAATTCCAGTTCGAGCACGAGGACGGGGTAGGAATAGGTTGAGGAGAATTGATTAAACACTTGTAATTTTATAAGTACATTTGTAATACTTTGTATAACTTTGTAATAGTTTAATGTTGTGTATATTTTTATATATGTTTTGTGTATGTTTGTGGATGTGTTTTTGTGTATGTGTTTTTGTGTATGTTTGTGGATGTCTTTAAGTGTATGTATTATCAGGTGAAAAATTGTAGATTTCATCCGGAGGAGGATATGGCCGACAGCGGTAGAAGTTGAGAGGCGTCGGTTCAACCGACGCCTCCATTGTGAAAAAAAAAAGCGAAGGGTCGGAAAGACGTCGGTTCAACCGACGCCTTTAGTTTTATATAAAGGCGTCGGTTTAACCGACGCCTTTGAAAGACGTCGGTTTAACGGACGCCTTTAGCTTTGTACAAAAGGCGTCGGTTGAACCGACGCGTTTCTGAAAGGCGTCGGTTGAACCAACGCCTTTCGTTATACTGGAAGGCGTCGGTTCAACCGACGCCTTTTAGCCTTCTACAAAAAGCGTCGGTTGAACCGACGCCTTTCGGTTCAGTTTTAAAAAAAAATGCCATGCAGGCGCCAGCGCGGCCGCTGGCGCCTGCGTGGCTTATCAGATACCCTCTTTTGCAAATAATTTCTACAGTATGTCAATTTTAATTTTTTTTTATACCCTATTATATAAATTTCCCTTATTTTTATCGTTTCATATGTATATAAATGCAAATACAAATATGCCCTTCTCAAGTCTGTTCGTTTGGGACTTCGTAGGATGCCACTGGGACGGGTTTTCGCAAACCCGGCCCCAAAATCGTGTTAAATCTTCTAAACCAGAATCACACCAAATCTACCATGGGTCTAATTTTTTGAGCCGAAATCACCTTTGTACCAAAAATTTAAACCCATGCCTGCCCGGCCCGATTTATTCAGCTTTTCTCTATCCATTTTGATTCTTTTTCAAAGTAGCAACCAAAGTTTAAATGTCCTGCCATACAAAATGGTAAACACAGGATCTCTCATAGATCTGTGAATAAAATAAATTTTGTATATTTTGTAATATACAAGTATGAACTTTCTTTATAATGAAAATATGAGAACATATTGTATAATTAAGTAATAGTGGACAATGAGCGACCCCCGGTGCCTCACGACCCTTTGGCCCCTTCCCTCTCCTGGCTCGTCTGTGCCGTCGACTTCTCGTTTGAAAGATGGCTCCTTGATACTGCGGGCGATCATATCCTTGTGTTTTGGGATAGAGGTGGTGCCCCTCCGGGAGGTGCTATAGAAGACCACAGATAAGCCGTCGAAAAATGGATGTGCAATAGAGATGGTCGTCCACAGTCTCCAGGAGCAGGAGAAAAGAGCTCTGAATTTTCATCGTTATTGGAAAAGGAGCAGGACCGGGTCCGGGCGGATTTCTAGCCGCAAACCCAGACCCGATCGACGGGTCCAATCTTAACTCCGGATCCAGGAACTGGTACTGTGTAAGCAATACCAGACCCGAACCAATAAGACCGGGTGGAGGTCGGGTAGGGTTTTACCCGGTCCGAGTGTAATCCTTACTCTGACACAATTTACAGCTCCCATTAGGATTCCAGAAAAAGGGTATTTACGTCATTCGGCGTGCACGCAAATAGCAAAAAATACCTCCACGTGTCCACGTTTAAACCTTTTCCCCGCCCTCATCCTCCCAATCGACAGCTCTGAACCCCCACTTTCCTCATTATAACTAACGCCATTACCCATCCTCTCAATATCAACCGTCGATCTCGTCACACGCAAATCCAACCGTCGCTCACACCCACTCGATAAATACCCCACCCCGGCCTCCCAAATCCAGAATTCATGAACCAAATTCGTCGCCGATCATCCGAACTTTCCCGACACAAAATTGAATCGGATTCCAAGCAGTTTCTTTAACAAAAAATTTAATTCTCATCCTTTCTTGCTCCCAATTTGCGTAAAATTCGATCGATTTTAGTTAGGATTCTGAAATTTCTAGGATTCTTGATCTAAGAAATTTTCGATCGAAGCGTGTTAGGGGGTTTTTTGATTCTTGAGTTTTTTAGGGTTTGATTTGTGGGATCCGAATTTCCCGGGATGAACGACCCTTCCCAGATGATGATGATGAGTCGGGGCTACCCGACATGGCCTCACCAGGTTGCGCCGCCGCCTCCGCCGCCGCATGGCCTGCCGGTGCCGCAGGATGTTCCGATGAGCGGGTATGGTAATCCCTCGCAGGCGTTTGCTGCGGGGTCGAAGCCGCAGGGGCGGTGGAAGGGTAAGAAGGGCGGGGACAAGCGGAGGAAGGATATGGGCCAGGTGGCTGTTTCCGGTGGAGGAGCGGGCGGGTACAAGCCGCCGGGGCTCAATGAGCTGCAGTCGCAGAATCGGGCGAAGGCGCGGAGGTTCTATTCCAACAAGAAGAAGTTCAATGGGCGATTTGCGCCGTTTGCGCCGCGGAACACGACGTCGTTTATTATCAGGGCGAAGAAGTCGGGCGGGATTGCGTCGCTGGTGTCGCCGTGCCCGGTAACCCCGGCGATCTTGCCGACGCCGATCTTCTCTCCGTCGCGGGAGGTGCTGGTAGACATGGCGAAGGAGGAGTGGGGAGTTGATGGGTATGGATCGATGAAGGGGCTGATCAGGCTGAGGTCTCCGGGGCACGAGCATGAGCTTCGGGAGGATAGGGTGGATGATGGTGAGGAGGACGATGACGGGTCGAGCGAGAGCGATGTGGAGGAGCACGTGGAGGTGGAGCGGCGGCTGGACCACGACCTGAGCCGGTTTGAGATGGTGTACCCCAGCTTTCCCGTCGAGCACGCGAATTTGCTGGAGAACCGGGTGGATGATCAGGACACACACATCGCGCAGCTGGAGGAGGAAAATCTAACACTGAAAGAGAGGTTGTTTTTGATGGAATCGGAGCTGGCCGACCTGCGTAGGCGGCTACAGACACTGGAGGCGGAGAGCCGGGCGAAGGAGGAGGGGAACCACAACGAGGAGGGGTCGGAGAACGAGGGCGTGGGCGATGTTGGGGATGGTGATGTGGGGGAGGTTGGTGAGGCAGATTAGATGTTTGTTTCATGATCCGCGTCTTCTCGTTCCTGCCTTCTTGTAGGTCTGTATATATAGCTCTATTCGTTTTACTACTTCTGTTTGAATGAGCTAGTTGTGGACTAATCATTTCTTTCCTCCCCTTCTTGTTGGGACAATGCCAGAGCAGGAATGGAATTTCTATCTTTCTTTTTCAGGGTTTGTTTGTTCAAAAGTTGTAGTTTTTGCTGGAAAGACATAATTACTGATATCATCTTTGTTGGATTCTATATTGTTCTGGTAAATGGTGTCTGGTTTCTGTAATTTGATAATTGCAGTTATATGATAATCTAGACATGATGGTTCTTTCATAATGCGTAGGTATGTGCTAATCTAGACATGAGATTTTAGTCGTGTTATGTTTGATTCGTAACAGTGAATGGCATTGTAGCATAATGGTGGTGTATCGATGAATCGATTTGAATGATTTATATGCTAGACTTGTGATTGCATTTTGTCATTGAGATTGGAATGCATTATGTTGGGCGTAATTGGAGAGCTGATCCGTTTCTCTATGAATGTCTACTGCTGCAAAGAGGTTGATTTTTTGCAGTTGCTGCTGATGCAGTGAAGAAGTGAATGGCTGAACGGTCGCCTTCTCGTACTTCTGTGGATCATTTGAGAAGTTTAAACTCTGCAGGAGAAGGGGGGAGAGGCATCCCTTCAGCTTCTCAGCAGACTTGAAGCGCCATGCACATCTCTCCTGACGAGGTGTCCTCACTGATACTGGACGATCGGACGTCACTTTGACGGCTTCTTTTATTTGTTTTGGGCGCCAAAGGTGGTTATTGTTCAAAGTCAAAGTAGAACGCGTTTGTTTGTGGATATGGGATCTCAACAATGTTATATTGTGATGAGTGTGTGACTTCGTTGAGTTTTGGAGCTGTGAAGCCTTCCGTGTTTGTCTTTGTATTCCGGATCAGCTTAGATATACACTGCTTGATTATAGGAGTCGATTGATTTAATTGCTTTGATGTTTTGATGTAAGAGAGGTGATTTTTTATTTTTCTGATGGGGGTGTACGAGTCCTTGGGACCCAACTCGAAGGGTCAGAGCAACTGGCCTCTTAGAGCAACGCATTGGTGTATCCTGCCTCCAATCCCTTCGAGCACATATGGGGGCGTGGAGTTGAACTCAGGACCTCCGATTTAGAGGAGCGTGCCCCACCATTACACCACTTAGGGCTAGGAAAAACCTACCCGACCGACCTTATTGTAAAATAGGGTTTGAAAATTTTACCCTATTTAAAATAGGGTCGGATAGGGTATTTACCCGAATTACCTGCACAACTCAACCTCAATCCAAAGTACCTATTATAAAATATTAGAATATAGATAATTTTATTTCTAAATCACTAAAAATATTATATTAACTTTATCTATATTAAAATTTAGGCAAATAAAGGTCAATTTTGAATTTTTAAATACTAGATTAACAAATAAAAGTACTTATTTTTTTTTAAAAAAAGTAGGGTCGGGGCATTACCCAACCCGACCCGACCGATGTAGGATTAGGGTTGGCCATTCTCGACCCTACTCATGAATAGGGTTGGGTAATTACCCGGCCTTATTTAGGTAGGATAAAAGGGTGACCCAACCCTATTTTATCCGACCCAACCTGATTCCGAGCCCTAATTCCACCACCTCGTTAAGACTATATTAAATAACAGAACCTCGTTGAGGCAATATTAAATAACAGAATTTAACAGCAAGATTAAATGAACAAGATGGTAGATTATATGCTCCCTCCATCCAAAATAGGTGGCCTTATCCGGAAAAAAAATCCATGAATAGATGTCCTCTCGAGCCCAAAAACACAGAAGTGGGTGGTAGAGGGAACTCTGTTTTTTATACGGGTTTTAGAGTCCAATAAGTTTTACTCGTCTAGAAGGGGGCTTTTTAGACCAATTCCATGTCCAATTCCCTCACGCACGCACAATGTCCACGTAACACATGCATCAGGTAAGTCGGGATGGGGGCTTATTATATAGGATAAACCCTGTGGCTGGGAAACGGAGAAGTGTCGACTTATCCACTCACGAGTGCTTGGCACCTTTAGCCTTTAGGTGGCCAAAGTGCTGGTTTGGATTCGTTCTGGATTGTTAGGGGACATTAGTTTCCTTTTCTCATATTTTGGGTATTGCATAAAAAACTCGTACGCAAGTAAGACACATGAAATGTCCAACTTTTTTTTATGAAATGAATTGTCTGTCTTGGGCGGCGCTTAATTGAGGTGTGAAATCAAATACTCCAAGTAATTGTCTAGATATGCTGCACGTGCTTGCCTGTCAATGGAAGGAAAGTAAGTTTCAGCAGTCACAAAGAGGCACGAGGAAGATTTGTCAAGCATCAGCCACCAGGTGCTTCCTCTCATCTTCACGGCCTTGTATTATCAACCGGTCAGACACACGGTATTCAGCTGTGGGTCAAAACTCAAAAGCTTAAGAGGTCGTGTAGAGAGAGTCTAGAGATTAGAGAAGGATACCGTAGTCCACCTAAGTTCCTATCGACGATGCGTCACTAGTCCTTTGCTTCATCCATAACGTGGGTAGGTCGTCCCTGCCAACCTGACTTTACTTGTGATGTGTCCATTCTTTCATACAAAGGGCCAAATCATACATCACCCACGGCCCTCCATGCTAATCTTGTGATGCTTTGCCTCTCTCCTACCTTTCCTTTTTGTCTTCATTTAAATCAATATTTTTTGGTAAATCATTCCCATCAATTTGGTATAGGCATAATCAAATGCTATATCTTCCGAGAAAAAAAATTATGCATAATCATCTTTGGTATACCCATCCATAAATAATTTCTCATTCCAAACCGTTGGTGGTTGTGTGCTGGTGGTTCGATGTTGTGTCACTTCTTTCTGTCAAAGTTAAAAAGAGGTGCAACACGAGAACTTCCTAAGAAGTCACGCATCCTAGTAGTATTCTTGCAAAACCATGCTTAACTGCGGATTTCATATGAGATCTAGTGCACAATTGCTAGCATAATCGCACCCCACTGTTATGTGACGCGATAAGCAATAGAGGGGTCTTATGCGGCTTGTGCAACTGATGATTTCTTCTTTCTTATTCTCTAATCAAAATTGTAAAAAAAAATGTTTCTTCTTTCTTGCAATTCAATCAAAATTATAAAAAAGCAAGTCATAAATATGTTTGCCTAATTAAGGTAAAAGGTATATCCCCTTTTCTTGGTACAATGGTTAATGGTATGTTGGAAATGTCAGTATATTGATTGAAGGAGATGAGCTGGTTCACCTTTGTTTAGCACCCTACGCCTACATATGGCTTTGTCTCCTCCATATGCGCATGTAAATTAAAACTTATTTTCCTCATCGTCACCAATTGTGAGTCGAGATGATTCATTTGATGAAATGTGCGATCTCACATTCATTTGACGTTCCTCTTTGAATCTCCCCTGGCACCACTTTCAGGAGGCCCTTTGGGAGGAGAAAATTCACTAGTCCCGGAACATCAAGTCGCCGCACACATGTGGTGCTTGGGACCAATAATGCCTCACCATATGGCTCTCAAATTATAAATGTCATATTTGAATGGTATTACCTGAACAGTTCGTGAGAAACACATACTGAACCATAATCGGCCAAAAGCTCCATGAGCTCCATGTTTACACATTCCATGGTATTCTGGCACCAGTGAGTCATAGGTGACTACAAAAATTAATTCCTCCCAAAACTTTGCCATGTTCACCGAACGAACTTATGCACCAAATTCCCTCTAGCTCATGGAATTTTTTTGTATGAGATATATAATATGAATTTTTTTGTATGAATGGTATAGACTAAGTCATGCAGGAGATTTCTTAAATCCTAATGGTAATCAAGCCGCGCATACTTGATGCATCACTAAATAGAAATTGACAATAACAAATAACGCTCAAGATAGTCATAACATTTACTGTTTTTTGTGTAAATGAACAAGAGAACTACACGTAGTAGATGGTCTATCTAATCTTTTCTTTTTTTGCTAAAAGAAATTTATATAAATAAAACAAAGATTACAGACAAGGAGTCCTACTCATTTACATCAACACCAAGGGAAGAAAAAAGTCCAAACTCCAAACACACAAACAACATTGATCAACATCTTCCTGTAATGATCAAATAAAAAACATCCAGTAGATATGCCATAGACAAAAATACTACGTAGAGCACAGGGTCAGTAAATTGTTGTTGATAATCCAAAAACAAAGATCTCCACAGAGGAGCCAAGGAAACATAAGGTGGAGCTACTACGAGTGGTAGCACGGGAGATAATCGCCCAACCATGAGGCAGCAACTGCATGGCCGAATGATTGAGCGTACACCCATGGCAACGGGGTTGATTTCACAACTCATGGACCTCTACCTAGTTGATCACCACTTGGGGCATGCCCATAGCAGAAACCAACAAGTTATACCTAGGGGGAATATGATTTGATGGCACGAGAGTCAGGCGGAGCATACGCCCCAAAAAGACAACCACCAAAGGAGTAGCCTTTATCCATAAAATCACCCACTGAACACACTAGATTTTTCATATGATGGGTAGGGGAAGAGGATCAAATGAATAGAAGATGGGGAGGAGGAGAAGTAAGGTTTCTCTCTCGCCACTCTCCCGACCAGCAAAAGACTCACTAAAAAAACAAAAGAGGCGAAGATGTCACCCGCCAATGCGGGGACATGACCACTGAACAAACACTAGCGATACCAAATCACGTACCAGTTACTAGTGGCGAGGGATAAGGCTGGGGCAAGAAAAGCTAAGGGGCAGGAGACATTAAAGTTCACCACCCCACTGATGGTCCTCTGCCTGTACAACGACAGCCATCTGGCATTGGCCAGAGGCCGGCCAAAGCAAGGAGGAGAGGAGAAAGAGGGAAGAGCTTCTCTTTCCTCCCTCTAACTTGTCCATCTTTTTGTTTCCTCCATTTAATAAAAAACAAAAAAAACTCTTGATGGAGCTGTAAAATAGGACAGAGGGAGTATTACTTATTCCACAATCTTCAATTTCAGGTTGACAAGGAATCGAAACAGAGAGAAAGAAGAAACCTCCTAATGTATCCGAAAAATGGTAAGGGCGAAGTGAGAATTGGGTTGGCTGGTTGGGGCAATTCTAGTTTGACAAGGAAAAGGGAGTGAGCATTTATTTATCACATCCCAGTGACAATGAGAGAATTGAATTTTACAGATTTTCTTTGTTAATGGGTTTGAGTGACAAACAAATTATCTCCACATTTGAGATGGTCTTAAAGCCCTGAGCTCAATCGTGCTCACCGGTCCTCACTATTGATTTTGGTGACAAACTTGGGTTATTTGTTTTTTTTTCCCATGTACACAGTCTAGGCACTTGTAATAGATACAATTGAACTAAAATTTAGTTCATTTTAGTTTATTTAAAAATCAACTATGTCGATTAAAAGTGCCAAGAGGGAGTATTATGTTTTTTTATAAAAATTTTCGTGCTGTTGTATGTGGATTATAGATGAGAAAATGTGCTTCATTTTGGCTTGTCACCACTTTCTTGTTGTAGCAAGCTCCTGTTGCATGTTTGCTCAAACTCCCCATTGGCATGATCGTAAACTCCTGCACTTTGGTAGGAGAGTCCTCGGTATAAAAAAGGTCGGGGTAGGGTTTAGTCCTTAGTACAAAAAATAAGAGGACGAGGAGGAGGAGTGGCTGGGCTGAACAGCGCAGGGCTGGGAGCCGAGGGCACGGCTAGGCTAATGGAGGGAGGAGAGAGAATATGGCACAGCTAGGCTAGAGGAGTCCATTACATCCTTGAACGAGCTTCCGAGCTCGTAACCCTGGAACGATGAAGTTTTTCCATATTACCTGGCTAATGAGCCCATAATGCCATATTATTTGGTTTACCGATCTCATGCCATATAACCTTGTTTTGGGACCTAGTCTTCCCATTTTGCCCTCCTAAAACCCTAAACCGAGATTTTTCTATATTACCTAGCCAATGAGCCAGTAATGCCCATTTATGTTTTACCCGCCCTCAGTTGGGCCCCATTTCACACAACCTTCCTCTGCATTGATCATACGGCGATTATTTCGTGTTTCTGATTTTAGGGGATGACTGGTAGTAATGAAAGAAGTGATTGTTTGTCTATACTACGATGAATTATTTGGAAGTCCTTATAAGTATATAGGTGGAAAAGTGAAGCTGGTGACCATTGACAGACGGGTGAGTTTTTAGACATGTCAAGTTGAACAAAGATTATGATTGAAATCTGCAATGGGCAACCTATCCCTCAAATATCTAGTTGCATCAGCATCTCCATGTATACCATACGTCCTGGGGGATGATGAAGATCTAAAAAGTGTCTTCAACATTCATAAGAAAGTAAAGAGGGAAGTGTTGGAGTTGTATGTGGAAAGGATATCCCTGTAACACCCAGAAAATTGGTACGTTAACTAAATGTATCTATTTTAGGAAACTGGTCTAAAATATAAAAGTTTCATTTCCTAATTTGATTTCTGGTTAGGCGATGTGCTTTGAAGTGTTATTTGATTTAATGATGTGATATAACTTGTTAATCGCATGGCTAATAGTAGTAGAAAACTAGGACGCGAGTGTTGGTCCTGGCGCTAGGCACAACCTGGCGCTGAGGCCAGCCTAGTGCCAGGGTATGAGAATACTTGATGCCAGAAGTGGCGCCAGGTGCCAGGGCATGTGTTCAGTGGATTACTCTTAATTAGTAAAGTGAATTTGGTTTTGATATGTGGTTAGTGATGCATGCGTGTTAGTATGACGAGTAGTGCAACCGCGGGACCTTAGAGACCTGTGCACGTAGGACTCAAGCCAAGATGCAGGACCTGGGCACTGAGCCACGTGGCATTGGCCCAGGGGTGATTTATGAACATGGGTAACCTTGCCATAAGATGATCTTCGGATAGTGGGAGTAAATCTTGAAGCAAAATCTACGATTTAACCTAATAGCGGTAAATATGGTAAGTATCGCAGATGATCGGGAAGTACCAGTTCGGTTGAGATAATTAGGGAAGATAAATCTTAATTAAAAAGAGATAAATATTTCACTTTTTAATCAACCAATAGGAATGGGATGTCTAGTGGTTGGCCTAGATATGATAGTTTCCTAGTTTGGAACGAGATATGTAAAGTATGATTAAGATTGTAAGCTCGACCAGCACTATTTTTGTATCGACAGTCTGTAGTAAATAATTCATAACTAATTCTATTAAAATCGAAAAAATATAAAATCAGTGGGGTTAGAAACTAGACTCATAGGGATAACTCAATAAAATTTCAGGGTCTAAGTCCAACTGTACTGACTGTGGGAAGAGTCAGAAGTAGTCTATTATGCATATGACAGTGTGCTATAATTATGATTAAGATAGTGAACGAATCTTATTACATATTTGAAATCCTAATTAAATGAGAAAACCTATGTATTGGACATCCATACCAAATTAGAGATCAACTTCAGCCAATCAAAAGTAGGCAAACAATTATTTTGGGACGTCCAAGTGAAGCAAGGAAAGAGTTGGCAATTTCCTAGTTATGGTAGGAGATAGACTTGAATATAATTAGTATCTTAATAAAATACCACAAAATCTTAACAACCCAATGGATTAACATGGATGAACGTCCCTTACTAATGAGGGAGAGCTTTTAATTGGCAGTGAGAGTATGGTTTAAGAAGGAGTATTGATTTGGAGATATCCTAGTTGCAGTAGGTTTTGGGTCTATATAAGCACAAGAGGAGGGCTGGCTGGTATTTTTCAAGCCAAATTCCTTTATGAACGTCCCAGGACTTTCTCCTTCTCCTTCTCCTTCTCCTTTGTTCCAGCAAGTTTTACACCTTTTCCTTCATCTCAAGTGTCAACGATCGAAACGCCAAAGGGCAGCATCGTGTAGAGGAATCAAAAGCCTTCGCGAGGAAGCAAGAAGATACTACGTTTGGACCAGGTAGGATGATTTTTCCCACACTCTTGGATCTGAATTTCATACCTTGTTCAAGTGCTTCTTGTGTCAATATATTGATTTATGATTGTGAATCTTCATGAGAGTCAATCGCTAAGTACCAATCTTTTGAATTATTCAATTATTACGTGTTATTGCTCAATCATGTGAACCTTGATGTTCCAATTCCTAATTGTTACACATGCTAGCCCAATGATAAGAAGTTTGAATTATTTGGAGTCCTATTTGAAGCGTCATTGTGTTCTTTTGGTCTATGACATTGCTGTCCAAATTTTATCATCCTTAATTAGTTGTCCAGTTGGCCTAATTCAACTAGAAAAAGGGGTATGTGTGTGAGATGAATTAAGATAATGAAAGTACACCTCAATCCTTGTAAATATTATGACATATCATACCTAATAAAGTTCTGGAATAAGTAAGATATGGAAGATATTCAAGTATATTATGTATTATTGAACGGATTATGGGGTAAACACACTCACAATTTGATTAGAACTATGATTAAGGGTCTCGGCCAGAGCTGTTTCCGCACTGAAGACCTTCATTAAAATATTTGTAACTAATTATATAAAAATCATAAAAATATGCCGTTTGTTGGGTTGTAAACTAGACACATAGGAGTAATCACAATAAAATTTTCAGAGTCTAATCCCTTCTGTTTTGATGTTGGTAAGGGTCGGAATTTGACTAATATGTAAAAATAAAACACTGTAATTATTATAAAGGTTGGGAAAACTTTATCAAAACAATAGCCTATGCTATAATAAGTACACTAAGAACTTTATATGTATTATATAAGACTTTAAGCAAGTATTACAGTAGGATGGACTAAGTATAATACTATAGTATCACGGGCTAATGGTGAGTAGTTTGATGTTCATCAAGTCTTATATGTTCCACTGGTGATATTGACTCGATTCGTGTTTCCAATTGGAAACCGAACCATCTATTTCTATTTGATCATGCACTTCCATTCGTTTGAGAAACTTCAGTTGACCTGTTATTAAGTCTGTTTAAGTCAAGTCTTCTTTGAAATCAGAACTTAATATTCTTCATGATATAACTTGAGTTTTCTTGGAGTCTTGAAAGGCAATTCTTGATCAAGTCTTTTTTCATAAGTCTTATCTAGGGCTATGCATGCGTAACATGGTCATTATTGAGAGTCATTGCTATTCTATTCATGCTCCAGAACGTGAGTCATACATTGTTGAGAGTTTTTGATATTCTATTCATACTCCATTAGTGAGTCATTGAAGTAAGAGTCACTCTATTCTCAGAAAGTTGAGAACTCTGCTATTGTCGAAACATTATCCAGTTTGACATTGACCTATTTCTCCACTAATTGTTTGGTGGAATCATAGTATGCTCACGAGCAATTGCTAGGTCCAGCGTGTCCTCCGATATTTATGAAATTTTGATTCCTTATTGCCCGAAGGGAGGCAAATATATACGTTTAGGCTCTATGATATTACGGAAGGTCTGCAATCTCCGCCTATTGTGCCCGTAAGCATGGATGGGGCCAGCATGCCTAAACGCGTGGCCGGGTTCCGAAGGGAGAACCTCTAGCATGTACTAGTATATTTTACCACACAGGGTTGGTAAATTTAACGAGCAGAAATTATAACTCCTTGCACTATAGATGCCTGGAGCCATTAGTATTTTGACCATTCTCTCCTTACACCGGTATTTGTTTGGAGTCGTATAATTTATTGTCCTTGCTCTATACTTGAGAGTCAGGAAGCGTTGATGTTCGGAGTCTTGGATTATGGTAATTTCTCTCCTTACACTTTGGATGTTTAGGAGTCTTCATTGATGATGTTATTTCCTTTTGTAATGGAATTCTTATTCCTCAATTCAAATATTCTTGATTATTCAACTATCTCATATTAAACCCTACTCTTTGTCCTATATTGTATATTCCGTTCTTGTGGGTTTTTGCATCCTACTGGGTATTTATTCGGAATATTCATGCATCTTTTGATGCAGGCATGAAAAAAATATAGCTATGGCAAGTGCAAATAATAGAAGACTCGAAAACAGTTGTGAAAGATAAAACTATCTTTATTATTTTAAATTTAGTGTTAATATTATTGGCATGTTGGCCAAAGCATTTTAATGATTTTAATTTTTAGTTATTTTAGATGACTTGTATTATGGATTAATTTAAAATTATTAAATTCTCATTTCATGTGTTAATGATGTTATTTAAAGACTCAGTTGTGTTATGTCAAGTACACATCTATTCATGGTGATATATTAGACGGGATGTTCGAGTGTTCGGTCATATCTCAGGGCTTCTGGCCTCAAACATACTCATAAAAAAATGTCTTCCGCACTCCGATGAAGCCGAAAATTTTGGGGCGTGACAGAATGGTATCAAAGCCCCACAACTTAACTTTGGATAACATTGTTAATATATGAAGTGGTGTGTCCAAGGAATGTCGTATCGGATATCGGTAAAATATCGGTCGGCCTAAGAGACGAAATATCGGAGATATATCGGAGATATTGTGTAAAAAAATATCGGTCGTCAAAAATTAATTTTTATCATATATTTTCACAATATGACTCTTCAAAGGAGTGACACTAATCTTTTACAAGCAAAATAAGCATTCTAATATGAATATATTTCTATAAAAATTTCGACAGAATCTCCCCTGTATTTTCAATCATATGTGCAAAGTGCATTCCCTGTAAAAGTTCAATCATTTATAATCATCAACAATGACATAATCAACAATGATACTTCCATCATTACAATGATACTTCCATCAACAATGACATAATCACCACAATCCAAGTTTTGTCACTACTTAAAATAAAAAAAAGACATTATAAACATTACAACATAAGGCATAAGAAATAAAACATTATTTTAAATCATAAACCAACAATTTCTTATACATGGAACAAAAGGAGTAATCTTACCAAGCATACTCACTAACTAATAGTAGTTCGAATGGCGTGGAAGCTGAAAGTCTTCTTGAACCTGATATGAACTCGCATAAACGGAATCTAAATAAGCACAATATTGCTCCCAAGTCATACTTGTCTGGTATACACGGAGATACTCTGTTACATAGTAGTAGTATTGCTCATAAGGCATGCTATGTAGGATTCCAAGCGGTGGGAACGACGAGTTGTGCATAATATGAGAAAATGCACCCACCTCTGAACCACGGTAACCATATGACGATGAACTTGCAGAATTAGGTCTTCCTCCATAACCATCACTAGAGGAGATTTCCATTGATGAGAACTGCTGTGAAATGCTATCTTCCATGTCACGTTGCATTCTTTGCCTCCTTCGGTTCATTTGCCTCTCACTCGCCGTCCTACCCCCCCGTCGTGCATGAACGGCTCGGTTCCAGCTAGATGAGGGAGCTTGCCTTGAACCATGGTCATAATCCTGTGTAGCATGTGTATATTCATCCTCACCGGTGAATGGACTCAAGTAATAGGCGCCACTTTGACCTCCCCCTCCATCATGATAACCTCCACCATCGCCACCTCCATGGCCTCCATCACCATCATCTCCACCACTGTCTGTTGTATTTAGGTTGTCATCATCATAAGAGGGTGGGTAATCTACATGCATGTGGCGGGTTGATGTCTCCTCATTTCTTTCCGACATCATAATGTTCTCTGTGGCCCTGTCAACATCTATTCCAACATCTTGTGATGCCGAAGCAATCACTGGATCAGGTCGCCCATCATCCTCATCCATTGTATTTTCAGCAAACCACTCAGCATAAGAATTTCCTATGTCATCTCCATCCACTCGTGACATTAGGTTAAATTTATCCAATGGATCTTCTTCACTTTCGCCATGTCTCATATGATCATGCTCCATTGCCTTTATAATTAACTTCATGTTATAATGGCAATACACTAATTTTTTTAACTTTTCATATGATAACCTATTCCTTGGTTTTGTGTGGATAAGAGAGAACGTGCTCCAATTTCGCTCACAAGGTGATGACGATGCTGTCTGAGAAAGAATACGAACTGCCAACAATCTCAAACTTGGGCACATAGTTCCATACATAGACCACCAATTGCCTGTATCAGAAAAAACTTTCAATTAGAACTTGACATATCTAAAGTAGAGTATGGACATAACACTAACAATCATAAGATATAACACTTACCGGGTAGCATATTTTTCCTTGATTCCACTACATAGAACTCTCCAAATCGGCCTCGTGCTTCTCGTAAAAGGGTAATCTGTGGACCAATGTTCATTCATGAATAATTTGAGGCCGATATACAAGTTACATAGCACTAAGACACCATGTGATTACACTAATGTACCTCATTGCCGATGTTGCCCGCCGAGGGTGACATTGGGAATAATTTATTGTATACCTCATGCACTGCTGTAGTCAATTCTATATTATATCCAAGCTTTTCTTCGTAATGGTACTTAGGATTGAGGTAATATGCTGCATAAAAGAGCAAACAAATAAGATTCAAATCGATTGTACATAATAAAGAAAAAAGATTAGTTAAAAATCATACCAGCCTTGTACAAAGGTTCATCCATTGATTTCATCCACCTTTGGTCAATAATTTTGTGAACCCATTTGTAAGACCTAGGAGATGCTATTTGAATAGCCTTTTTCATTGTTTGTATTGCATGATAAACTCCACCTAATGTAGGAAATTTTTCATTGTCCAAGACCCGTAGAATTTGATGCATGGGTGTCATGATGGCTAGTGTATCTTTAACTCCATTCCAAAAGTCGTTATCTAACAGAATTGCCTCTACAAGTCTACCAGTTGGGTGATTATTAAAACCACAAGCCTCCCACGTATCACTTGTGAAGAAACTTCGTAATCTACCTTTTTCTCTTTGCAAGCTTTCTAAAGCTAGGTAGTTTGTAGCAAATCTTGTGGCACCTGGACGAAGTAAATCACGACCACAAACATTCCTCACTTCATAAACAAGTTTATCGTGGTTATAGATGAATCGGGTCACTTCTCTTGCTTTTCCTATAGTTGTTCCCACAAACCCATGCTTGCCAACAGCCTCAAACATAAGGTCAAGGCAATGCGCACCACAAGGTGTCCAGTACAAGTTGTATTCCTCCATTAATAACTTGCCCGCTTTTTTGAAGTTAGAGGCATTGTCTGTAACAATTTGTATCACATAGTCCTTCCCAACTTTATGGATCTGCTCATCAATTATAGTTTTGATGTAGTTTGCATTTTTCTCTTTGCCCGATGCATCAACCGAGTCAATGAAGCATACTCTTCCATTGCAGTATACCATAAAGTTGATTATAGACATTTTAGTTGGCCCTGTCCATCCATCACACAAGATAGAGACACCATATTCTTTCCACTCTAGCTCCATCCCTTGCATTCTTTTCTCCATATCAGCCACCTCTTTATCCAAATACGTACCAAGTATATCTTTTGGGCTAGGAGGAAGGACTCCTTTTCCAATGTCTTGCGCTTCCTTTATCATGTTACGAAAGTGATAATCATTTGCCACATGTGCAGGGACATGGTTGTAGATGAAAAACCTAGACACTGCCTTTTTAAACCTTTCTTTCAAGCCAGGATTGAACGAAGTTGCCAGACGTTGTTGGACACTGCTAGAACTTGCATGTCCCTTACTACTCTGGCTTCGTTTCAACAAAGCACGTATACCTCTTTGAGGCCTACTTCCATCACTAACTTGTTGTGTTTGCTCATCGTGCCTTCTTGCTTCGCGATGATCCCTTGCTTCTTCGTGTTCATCATCATCGGACACACTAATTTCAACATCTGCCTCATGTCCAAAGTGTCTAAGCTCATCGAGAACCCTTTTCTTCCCTTCTCTAAGGTGAGCTGCCTTCTTTTTATTTGTTTCTTTCAATTCTAGCAATTCTTTACGAACAAGTTGAGGACACTCTTTGCATTTTGCAACATCCTTCCCGCTACCGGCTAAATGATCCTTCAACCTCGAAACTCCGCCAGTTTTCATAACTTTTAAGCAATAATTACATCGCGAGCCATGCGCCCCTACTTGAGTGCCATGCTCCCAACCTTTGTCCATTGTCTATATAAACAACAAATCAAAATTGAGCAAATACGAGACACTTAGGATAAGGTAGCCATCTTAAATCCATAGTGCTATAATATGAGCAAATTTATAGTGCTAGAATTCTTTTTTTCATCTTAAATCTATAGCTCAATACAACTACTTAATTGCCAATTTATCTCAAACAACACTTAGGATAAGATAGCCATAATGAACTCCTTTTGCCTGACTGGAGGACAGCATACGGTATATAATAATGCAAAAAAGATAAGGCAACACTTAGGATAAGGTAGCCATCTTAAATCCTGTTTATTGCAAACAAAGTGCTACGTTATTTTCCACTAATGCAAAAATATGCTAATAAGACAACTGAAACCTACCAAAACTTGGCTATGAGATCTCAAAACTTTAATTCTTCCACCCTTGCCCAAATATTTATTTCCACCTTCAGGCCCAAAAATGCTAGCAGAGAAACAAGGGCGACCTGTATCTTTAAGCATAATCATATAAGTGATCATCCATATCAATCATCACTTCATCTATCATAATTAGCCTCCATTTAGGTTACTAAATAGTTTACAAAGCACTTGATGTCTTTTGATTTAATAGCATATATAGCAGGCTATTCCTTAGAAACTGAGAAGTAGTATGCACAAGCAGATGTTTTTAGATGCTAAAACAGTTCGCAATAAACAGGATTATACTACTTGAGAATCAGACGATCTGAAAGTAGAAATACCTTTTATTTCGCAATTAAATTGGTAACAACGTCAGCCTTCGACAATTGATCGGCCGTCGGCCTTCGCCCCGTCGGTCGTCCCTCGCGGCCTCGCCCCCTCAGCCCGTCGCCCCTCGCCCCTCGCCCGTGAGCTCAGCCGTCGCGGCGTCGCCCCCTCGCCCGTCCCGTGAGCTTAGCCTTCACCCGTCCCGTGAGCTCAGCCCTCACCCGTCGACTGGGATTTCAGACTGAATCGAGTAACTCGATTCGATTCAGTCTGTTAAAAAAAAAAAAAAAACGAACCGATATATCGCCGATAAAACGATATATCGCCGATATATGGAAAAACCACCCGGACCGAGACCGTTTGGTATCGGTGTATTGGTATTTGACCGATACCGACATATCGGCGATATATCGGCGAGCAGGAATTCCTTGGGTGTGTCAAAACTTAGTTGAAAATAGTATCACTTGGTGGCATTTAGATGAGACTAGATAATTAGAACTAGTAAAGACTTATTTAATTGATATAAAAGAACCCTTCAAGATTGATATAGAAAGACCATATTTGGAGAACCTAGATTTTGACTACCTTGAGTCTAATCATTAGGAGTCTATAGTAGTTGGTTAGCAGACACACTTCGTCATCTAGTTAGACGACATTGAGGCATCACTATTGATTATAGAACCCATACCTCAGATTGTGATTGATCACCTAATTTGTCCAAAAGAGTAGCTTATTATGAAGCCTTGTGTGAAACTCTGTGTAAGAAGTTCCTGTCCAAAGGTTATTGTTGGCCTCACATGAACATAGAGGAGATGTCATTATGCCCAGAGTTTTCTTGACAAATACCATTGAAGTCATGAATCATAGAGGAGTGTGCAGTGTGCAGCGAGTCGCTTGGTAGTCCTAGAGGAGTCCCCCCCCCATGGGACTCCTCTAGGACTACCAAGCGACCTGCTGCAGTGTGCAGCGGAGACTTCCTCCCAAGTAAAAATGTATTCAAGGATTACAATTTCATGCTAAATGAGTTCAAACTTTTAATACATAATAATTCTACATGTGGAGAGTAATGGACTACTACAGCGGAAACTTTAATACATGGGCAGCTCAGCACAATAGATTACAAGCCGACGGGTGTCTACAACCCAGTGTTGGGATTGTTTCCAGCAAGGATCAAAGAGATCTCCAAACCCCGGCTGAAAGCTTGATTGTATAAGAGACGTGTTTGGAATGTCGAGATGAAAGGGAACCATGAGCAGATGGCGATGGGAACAAATATGATCATTCCCATCCCAGCGTCGTACAGCCGGGCAAGGGATCTGACGGATTTCCACATCCCAATCTTCTTCATCAAAGGCTTCCAAGCTGCAGCAATCTAGATATTTCAAGGATCAAAGTCAGTAAAGACAGCAGAAAATAGTCTGAATTCTCACATAATGCACACTTCCATTCAGCAAATCAGGAAAGAAATGTTGACAAATCCCAAAATAAGATTCATGAGGTAAAAATTGTCTGAAACAGCAAGGCCAAAAGTAAATGAGGGCGAGATGTGGGGAGAAACTCACTGATATAATACCCCATCCTGTGGGGACAAATGCGAGGATGGAAGCAAATATGTCAGGCAAACTTAACGAGGTGAGGGCGACTGCTACAGCAATACCAGCTATTGCTAGCAAAAATGAAACACCTTGGACAAAGCGCAGCACCAATTGAAAGTTCACCGATGCCTTCTGGCTGAAAGTAAATACCTAAAACCAACAAGCAGAGGACAAACTCATTTGTGTTACAAAGTACATGTTGAATGCTATGAAATTGCATATGGTGCTGCTCTGATCACAAACCTTGAAAAGAATGATTATCACAGCCAATACAGCCCATGAGAGGCCATATACCTGCACAGTAAAACAATGCAAATCACAAGTGTCCTAAAATAGTGCAACTTAAAATATGAGACAATCCATAAACATTCACTAACAAGGCTAACTAAATTTAAGACTGAATACTTATCCCAAAAAAAAAAAGTTTGACTGAAAATGAATAGAATACAATCAAGTCAAATATATAAGACAGCTCCGTTTGTTTAGAAATGACGTGGTACTCCTCACCGTCCAACATTTCCTGTCGGTATTATAAAAAGAAAATGAACTGGTTTTAGTTCATTTTGGTTTTCTAATGCAAACAGGAAATGTTTGACCGAGGGAGTGGGAGTACTTACTAATTTATCTTAATTTACTCCAACAATGCAGTAATATATTATTCATAAAGCAACAGATATTTTAACTAATTAAATGTGACTGCTTTTGCATCTGCACCGTTAGGTCTGTATCATCTCCTGATGCATGCAGCTTGTAGACAACACCATACTGGAAAATGAAGAATCTCAAACTAAGAATAGTCTCCAATATCCTTCCCCTCAAAGTACGTATATGTCCCTGTTGAAAATATATATTAATATGAAAAGAAGCATAACAAAGGAATGTCTTGTGATTAGGTTGTGTCAAAATTAGTTCAAGGAATATAAAAAAAACATGTACCAGCTCCTCATCCCACCAAGCTTCCCAGCTTTCTTCTCCCTTCACTCCGATGCCACCTCTATAAAGAAGCCAATTGGTCCAGTCTTTAAAATCTTGGACAATCCTAAACAGAGCAACCGACTCATAATCAACAAAGCTATTAGTTGGAAAGCATCTCAGAACCAGAGCACATCAACTACTTATGCAAAAGAACATGAAAGAAGAAACAACCATACTTCTGCCATTCAAATCCAGATGGATTGAACACATAGGGTGCGAAGAGCCAAGAAAGTGCCATGAACCAACTGCTAACCGTGATAAGAACATAGGATACGGCACCACCCTCGTTATAACCATATGCAAGGAATACCACCAACAAAAGCACAACTTCCATTCTACAAAATTCAAAAAATCAAAAGAGAAGAAAACAATTAGAGGAACACTACCTTCAGACATGCAATTTTATAATAAGCGTGGAATATTACAAACCCTTTCACGAAATGACTGCGGGAGTAAAGTCTGTAATTCTCTGAAAATTTGATATGACGAACAACAAAACCCCGACCAGTAGCTTGGTACTGCAGAGAGAAAAACGATGGTGTCACTCAAAGTGCAACGGAACCCATAAGTCCTTAATTGAAGTGTGAGGTAAAAATCCAAAGCACTTGCCCTAGCACCGCCATGAAGTATTGTGCGACCAAAATAATGAGTTCGTGTTCCAAGAGAAAAAGTGAAAAAGACAGAACAAAGCTGTAGCTGCATTGTGATGAAACTGACAACAGCCTGTAAAAGTAAGCTTTTTAGTTGTTATTATAGACAGATAGAAGTTGACTTCTGGGAAAAAAAACTATATGCAAGGGTATAACCCTTCACGCCATTGGTAAATGAACTAAAAGATAATAGACATCTTTTGCTTGTTTGTTACAGTTCATCAAATTAATCTACAGCATTTTAAATCAATTAGAACAAACTTGTTCATTCTTTTTTTTTTCCCAACAAAACCGTCTGGGTTAGGAGGAATTCTTCCTGGTATTATAGACAAAGCAAAAGGAACTTATTAGAGCAAAGTTAAAAAGTACAATAGTAAGAAAAGTAGCATATGGCGTTCCCTGCTTCTGGCCCATACAGTATCTAGTGAGATTCCTCATGCATGATATGAAAGATGGTGGCCACAAAATTTGGGCACCGGTTATTTCTTTTGGATCGGTCAGCTGCTGGTTATACGAAGATCAATGACCAAAAGGTAATGCTGCAACAGCAAAGCCATTTCATGTTTCTGCAGAAATTCCTCGCCCCCCTCTCTCATCTGCCTAGAACTCTTTTGCACATTACCAACTACATAGAGAACAACAAACTACTCTTTTCAGGCTAACCAATAAAATCAAATAATGTTTTACCGCCCACAATTTACGTGTTTTTAATTCTCAAGTTCAATTTCCATCATCTGTATGCAATTATGAATTCAATGATCTGATTTTAAAGTCATCTATTTTATATATTTTTTCAATGCGTTTAGTGCGTGATTTGTTAAGGAATAGGAGCATAAATAGATGGTATATTCGGCCAGGTTAAAAAGCATAATCTCTTATCTTCAAGTTTACTCCTATTAAATTCCGTCTCGTTGCCTTTTTTTTGTTTTGATTTTACAGCACAATTTTAAGAAAAAGAAAAAAACTATAAGCCCTGCATCATCACTAAACATACTCAGTTCATATTGAATCAATAAATGCACAGAGACATAAGCATGAAAATAATTTATACCCCCTCAAAACAGGTGCAGAATTGAGAAGACATACCTTCAAAAATCCTTGTTCCAAGATGAAACCTAATATCATAGGAATCGCAGTAAATACACCTATTTGGAAAAGGAACTGTGTGTTCAGCGCTGCAGTAAGTGCAGTATTATCCAGAATATTAGCTCTATTCTGTATAGTTTCACCCACTCCAGATAATGCCTGAAAACAAAACAAAGATTTCTGACCTTACAGAAGCTTGCTAATGAGGCAAATAAAATATAATTATTAAAGCCGAAAAAGGTAACACACGTCACATCATTTAGAGGTGGATTTTCCTCTCCCTAGTCTGTATCAAACAGGTAAGACCATACTGACACAGACAAATACACTAATGTCCAATTTTTCCAGATGCAGACAGCCCTTACCCTACGTCCATCTGGACCAACTTCCAGTCCAGGCTCTGAACCATAAAACACTCTAATCAAAATGCCTATTATACGTTTATTTTGATTGCACATAATGTTTTCTTTGTCTTCATCCAAACCCTGCTCTTTTCCAACAAAACTCTCCTATTATGGGACAGGTCTATTTTCATGACTACCCTTTTATAACCAGTTTATCATAAATTATCATATTTATCGTACTAAATTGTTCAAATTTGCATGCTATCATGGTTAACACTTCATCATAGTAATTATACAAAAAATTACTGCTCCTCTCTTAAGAATCAATAGCTTTATGAACACATTCACGAACTAGACTTACCAGATATGCCTTCCCATAGAGGAAAACATAGACAGTCAATACTGTTAGCTGCATACAAAGAAACAACAGTGTGAGCTGTTCATCTAGTGGAAAATTATGATTGCTACATAAGGATGACTTGCCTTCTCTCATCTAGATAACTTACTATAGCAAATTTTGAAAAACATGTTACAAAGTAAATGATTCACATAGCAATCGTTATAATTCCATATTTAGAAAAAGCTGTTGACTTATGAGCTGATAAACGATAGTAAAGCGTACCATGGTACAAAAATAAAATCCAACTGTGGTATAATAGAAGGATAGCATTCGAAAAAAATCAAAATGCTGCCCAAGCCTATAAACATCCCGACTAAGAACTTGTTCACCATTGCCACCGGCTACTTTCCCCTCGAATAAAGCAATCTGATTTAGGCCAACATCTCTTCCTTTGCCGACCTGTGCAAAAAAAAATATTTAGCAACATTCCAAACAAATTCAATCAGTTCATGCAAAAATAAGTGCTACCTGGATGTACTCATGATGAGTAACATTGCCCTGGCGTAGTGTTGAATTAAAACCTATAACAAGATAATAAACGAATCAGTCGAACACCTAATATTGAAGACATTGAGTGCACAAGGATATCTAAATCACATGTTGCTTCTTCATCCTGGGAACTAAAAATTAATTGGTATCCTTCAAAAAACCACGTATGAGAAACAATGATAACATTTCAGTAAATAAACTAACCACTTTTCATTGGTTATATCTTAGATACAAATTTATACTTAAGTTGTTACTTAACTCTCACAAGCTAGCATAAAGTGCAAACAACATGAATCTAATACAATTATCATACAACAGAAAAAGTACTATTTCTATACTAAAGCCACTCGACAGATCTGTCTCCAGCAGTGTGCACAAGGGCGGGTGACAAAATCTCATCCTTTAATAATACTTCAAAAATAGCAAAAGCCTAGCAAACATTAAAGTTTAACAGTAGCGAGTAATCACAAAATCGAAATTGTCCATGCCTATCTGGAACACATGAACTTCATTTATGTATTCCAAAATAAAGCAAAGAGTAACTGAACTTTTTGTAAAAAGAAATTTCACAATCATAATCAAGTAGTGCCTTTTCCCAACAGTTTGGGAGTTAATTTTGTATAAAGTACCAAAATGAAAACTGATGACTAGTACCTTGTTCCTAAATGTCACCTTATACATATTCATCTCCAGATGTGTGAAAAAGCTAACCAACCACACAGATTAAAAAACCATAAATCCTGTTCTAGTGAGAAAGAAAATGCGTCCAAATAAAACTTGACAGCTACAATTCACGTAATGAAATGCCGAAATTAATTTGTATTATGCATATGCTGACATTTTGGGATTATAAGACAATGTAAAACACTAAGGGATAATCCACTAACCAGCTGGATTTTTCCAGCTGGATGGAGCTGATTTTTCTCGAACCAAACGGCCCCTAAGTGAGCAGAAGAGTTTACCTGCATAGATATCTTCGCTAATATTAATGATACGTGATGCCTTGCTGATACCACCTCGTGTGATGTGGAAAACTCTATCAAAAACATCTGGGTGGCCATAATGCATGCGCACCCTATGACAAAAATAGTGTTACATTGTTTGACAAACGCATAAGGAAACAATAGAGAATATAATCTAGAAAAAAATAAAGATAAATTCTCACGCCCACGTTTTTTTGCAGCCCGCATGATTCTTGGAACTGATTGTTACATATTTGATGTCATCTATGTTGAGTGAAACCTAGGGCATGTGAATCTTAATTTCATTTGGTGTTCTAGGGAACTTATAAATGACAATTATCTATTAATCCTACAATTCCTAATAAAGTGATCAAAGTGTTGAAGTTTTCTGTATGTGTGATTCTCTCTCTGTCAGTGCGTAGCAGGTCAGGTCTCATGCAGTGCACGTGAGCCCAGGCTCATATTAACCTTGCCCTTTTCTATTGTGATAAACTTCCTCCCCTCTTGTATCCGGATCAACAAAGCATATGAGAACTGAATCTTGCCCTCGTTCAACACTATGAGAGAAGAGAACCCTATTTAAAGGGTGACTAGTCTTATTACATTGACTACCTATTGTTTACATGGAGAGCACAGGTTCTTATGATGTTCGAAGGCACTACTGTCCATTTATACTTGTAAGTACACTCTCCCAAAAACACACAGACTATCTGAAATTAGCTCAAAGAAAGGCTATCTATCTTTATCCCTTGATGGAATAAGTTTAGCAACTTACTTTAGAGGAGTTGCCAATACACGCTGACCCAAGGTCACAAAGCTTGTTTCTTGGTTGGACATAAACAAAGCCAATGATGAGACACTACAAATAAATGCAGCCATAATAGAAATCAGAAAGAAGAGAAAACGATAAAAACAAGATGTGAGAAAACATGGATGAGTTAAACAATTATGTTACACATCATTTGTTATAATAAGAACACATACCTCCCAGTAAAGACATGCTCTCTCACACCTAAAATTGTGGGCAGACGAAGACCATGGTCGCGGTGAAATTCCTCAAGAAGATTTCTCATTTTCAATGCTTCCTCAAAATAATTATCCTATAGAAGCCGATGCATCACAGAAAATTGAATCTTGATAATTAAAAATTTGATTATCGAAATTCACAAGGCAGAATTAATATTCCGCTTTTACCAGCTGCAGCTGTTGCTAAAGTCAACAGTTACCTTAGGACAATCTAGGGGTGAATTATGCAAATATTTGGAATATTCATGATATACTCCTCAGCAAGTCAATTGCATTTTCTTTTTGTTCTGAGTGCAAGGGAGTATTGGTTTGGATTTTGTTTTCGTTTTTTTACTTCCATTGTTAGGAGAGCCAACAGACTCTCCTAACAATAGAACCTCTACTTCATGAGGCTTGGTCCTGGCCATCTATTGGTTACGACTTCCAGTCCCTACAGAAATAGGGTGGATAAAACAATAGATCTTAAAATTTTGTTACTCGTTAGTAGAAGACTCGTGCATCCTGCGATGCAGGTTAAACAAAGGAATGAGTTGAAGAAAATCTTAGGTGCAGGGAACGTGAAGACTTTTTATTGATGAACTCTTTGTTTTAAGTTACTTAAGTTTGTAATAAATGGCGAGTGTGCCAGTGGAGATTTATTTTCAGACTATAATTTTCAATTCCTGTGAACTTTTCATTTGTCCTTTTGTGATTGAGTGAATGACAGTGGAATATCCGGTCGCGTCCCAAGTGATTGGCATGTTTTAGATTTACTTATTGTGTAATGTGATGAGGCCAAAGCGTTTCGGACTCCAGAATACACAATCTACTCTTTTGAGAATACAAAAGCAAGTTGCAACAAGCCAAAGAACCCTATTTGGTCAATCCTTTTATCTTCTCCTCTTTAACTAAAGGTAGTTATAACCATGGGCACTCAGATATCAAAAGGTGCCAGAACAAGGACAGCCAAGACAAAGATAATACCTAATTCCTATCAAGGTGAAATAAGGATGCCATATAACAAACAAACAATGAAATAAATCACCTGATTCATGTCAATAGTCTGAATAGCATTTCCACGCGTAAATATAATGGCATGATTTTGGTTCTCAGGTTTTCCTTCCCCCAGCTTTGGATTTCCAGGCAACTTTATGGAGTATATTTCCTAAATCACAAAATCAAAGTAGCAAAATCATGTTAGTCAGGGCACATAAAAACACTTTCCCAAAGATAAATCTGTATAACTAGTGCAATATACAGCTCCTATAAATTCCATATGATGAAACAATAAGTTTTACTGTTTATAGGGATCCTCTGCTAAGAGACGCACACTTACAAGAAGAAAATAGCTTAAGCGCTCAAAAAAATTAATTTGTAGTGAACAAAAGATATTAGCTGAAAGTTCTGAATATCATAGAATATCATACAAGTCAGAAGCAAACGATACACTTGACTGCTACAAACTTGACGTTTAGTTAATCACTCCCACACATGCTTCATTTTTTCAGCAGTGCACTAAAATAACATCTGGCTGCAACCAGGACTGCTGACTTATATCTTGATCATGCTACCCCATCCCCATGGCATGCCAAAATAGATTTTGATGTAGGCACCATTTTCTGTTTTTTTTCACCTTTCTTATAGGTTCACACAATCTCTCACATATGCCAAAAGGATTCCACCCTTGCACCTCTCCCAGAAGCAAGAGAGATCCAACCATGCAACTAAGGCTGAATCAGCATAACATGGGCAATAAACTAGCTACAGATTATCTATAGTCATCATCACCGTCATTTATGCATAACCTTAGCTATCTATGGTCAGCAACATAGACTACATCATCATTACCTGATTTTGTCCTCCTTTCAACAAGGATATAAAATATAAATAATACTTAACTGTTTAAAGCTTTATGGAAAACCTCCTTCATGGCACGATTTTTCAACATGGGAATCAAGAGATGGAGATTTATCATCACACCAATTTTCCACAAGTTGACCAAACTCACCTTTTCGGCGTCATTTTTAGAGTGGTTAGTCTCATTTATGTAGTTCGTGACCTGTACTACTTGAAGTTGATCTCTTTTCAATTTGTTACAACTTCATCTTCTTCCTTTATATTAGCCAACAAACCTAACTCTTTGCATACGCACTTCAATAGCACAGTTAACTACATTAGACTTCACACTATGTATCACTTATACCCAAAGGAAAGAACAGAATCTTCCAATTTTTTTCGTAGTTTCTCATCGTGCTTCCTTTAAATAAAAGGTACGACTAGAAACCTGAAAATCATACATAAATAGGGTATGGCTCTAAAACAATTTTTTATGTAATGACCAGGTAAGTTGCACTGGCAATCCAAAAAAGAAAACAATGAAGAGATGAAATTGTAAGAGTATAGATATATCACCTCATCTTTTCCATGAATGTCAGCCTTTACAAGTTTTGAGTAGTACTCCGTTTGACTTTTGCCATCCCTCAGGATCTCAACAAAATCAATAAAAGCTACCCTAAGGGCTTCGTTCCTATTAAAGACCAAAGTAAGTAAGAATGACAATCATGATCTGATCGAGGAAAAGAGACAAGGTAACCATTTGGGTACACACCTTTGCATCAATAGCAAAATATCAGCAGCCTCCGGCTTTTGTTCTTCTTTTTGCTTCCCGTAAATCTGACAGGTGACCACATAAGTAAATTTAAGATCTGCCTGGGCACGAGCCTCAGGTGATAGATCAAAGCCTTCTGTCTCAGCAGTGTCACGGCCAGGAATAGCAGCCTCAGCATCTGCATTTTCCAACATATTAGAAAATTCAAGAACAGAAGAAACAAAAATACATATAAACAAAGAGAAAGACTAAAACCTCCACTGTCAATCCTTTCTAAGTAGCTTTGCAGCATAAGAGCCTTTCTGTAGTACATCATGCCACGAACTGTAAAAAATTGACAGGACACAAATTTTTAAAAAAAAAACTTCAGAAAAAGTCATAATACTGTAAATTCTGAACCTGTAACTATCAAATGTATCACAATACAAAGCAAATCAAAATACATCAACTATTCATTTTACATATTTACTAACTCTTTTGATAGTGTAGGCAAACATCATAAGTTGTGTAATCTTCTTTTACAACTTACACATGATTTTTGAAGGAATATATCATGCTGAAAGCACTCCATTACATAATTAGAAATGATAAACTATTTCCAATGCATAAAAGGAGGACATCATTAGTTGTGCAATTTTTCACGTGAATTTTGCAAAGAACAAGCCACGCAGATGTAATAAACGTTTTCAAGACTTCTAAAAAACATAGGTATCAATCATAAAAGATAACAAACGTTTGTATATCAAAGAAAACTAACATAACGAGGGATAATAACCTTTACACCAGTAAAGTTCCTCAAAATGTAGCCAAAACAGGGATTTCAGAATCTACCGGACATCAAAACCTAAATTTCTAGCTCAAAAATAGACCTTTACAGCAGTTCCTCCTACTCTATTAAAAGATTGGACATTACTCAAAAAGTTCAACCAAAACCTGCCAATTCTTAAGATTTAAAACCATCAATTAACTATTTATTAATTGACTGCAATCAAGGATTGCGATCCCCGAGACCTCACAACTCACAAGATCTCAGTTCTCTGTCACTCAAGGACGAAATCATCATCATCATACGCCTTATCCCAGCTATCTGGGGTTAGCGGCAAGGATTATATAACAAATTTGACTATAATCGGAATCAATATAACAGGAAATTTCACGGACTAAATAACATAGGAAATTTGAGATCATTTGGATTGTTTCCAGATATTATAATTCACAAAGCCTCGCCAAGATCTCGATATTATTCAACTTTCCAGCATGCTACGGCAAGATCTTGGCTTCAACTTGCCGCCCACAAGGAATAAATTCCTTGGTATATGTTATTGCTTTTAGAGCTTGTACTTTTTGCTGCCTTTTGTCCATGGTTTCCTGTCTTTTGTCCAACAGTCTTTCTGGTAGAACCTACTGTTACATAAGAGGATGCAGCAGCAATCCTGCTGACAGCAGTTTTCATGTTTAAACAGCCATGGCTATTGGTAATCAAACCAAGTACATCAATTAAGATAGTGAAAATAAAGGTAAAGAAATAAGAAAATGAGACTCCATATACACCAATATGATGAGAATTGATATCATTTTGAAATGCAAGGTGTTAGGCCAACACCTCCTCATAATCTAAAACACTTTCCCAATCTTTCCAAGGTCTCTTCCTTTCAGCCGACCAAAATCTGCACCAAGACACAGATAGCAAATCTTGGCTGCAACATTTCTACATGATCTAAAGCCATATTTCGAGCTGCTACACAAAGGAAGCAAATAATATAGGAAAAAACTGCCCAAGTCATTCATAAACAACAAAAATGCATCACGAACACAATGTGAATGCAAATATATATCTATCAAATAAAATCAACAAACACTCTGACAAGAGCATATTTAAGATTCTATGCTGTGGGGATTTGAGAACAGGGAAGCATTTTGCAGCAGTACAAAAAACATCTGTAAAATATAAATAAGTCCAACCTGTTCTGGCCAGAGTTTGTCCTCGATATGAAGCCCAAAAACGAAGCTCAAGTATATCATTCTGGCTCTCAAAGAGATCAGAATCTAGAGCATTTTCGTCTCTGCCAATTCGAGCAAGAAAATTTCTCCACTCATCTAAGCCCAACCAAAAACCAAAGTTATTATCAAACTTAAATATACTTAAACATTAATTTGTTAGTCTAAACAATAATAACAACACAAACAATCCACAGACTAAACCGCTTTTGGCATGCAATGCATGTGTTTCCCTAAACTGTTACCGAGCATAACTTCATTCAGTTGCCATCAATCATCATAACTTACAAGCTTTAGTGATGATCTCTGCATGCTTTACAGTTCCAATTGCTCCAATTTGAAGGTGAGCCCAACTATAATACTTCATTACAGAGTGGCACACCTAATTCGTTACCCATTTCAGAATGGATAATTGTTTCTTACACTAAATGGACTATATGTATACTCGTCCAAATTTGAAAGATAGCATCCTAAAAGAAAGCCATGAAGGCTATATAGTACACTAATAGTCTCCTTTGATGAGTAAATGAGTGTCTCACCATGATTGTTTATTCACCTCTGCTTTATTCAGTAATTACAATACACTAGTTTCCTAAAACTAAATACTAAAACCTAAGTACATAAACAACCAAATGTAAATTGCGAGAATCTAAGGACAAATTCACCAATGAAAAAAATTCGATGACTAGGTTTTTAACATGTTTTATCTCCAGTTTTACCTCCAAATAATGATGATATATTTTTGTTCAATTGATTAACTAATTTCTGAAAAGAAAACATGAACTTGTAACACAAGTATTTTTTATTTTTTCTAATCTATGGCAACAAATGCTGAAGTCCTCTACCCACTTCAAACAAATAGAAGTTCTAGCTCCAACCAGTGCTCATAAAATAGTTTTTGGAGATCACCTAATCAATCCTCAACGAAATGGCATTCATCATATAGGCAGTAATTGTTAACTTACGTAACACTCATATTATTATAAACAAAAATGCATGTGGGCAGGATTCTTTCAAGAGTTCAAACTGCAGCTTCAAAAGCTAGTAATACAAAAGCCTAAGTGTCATTTCCACTTATCAGAGTAAACCTAAGCAGTAATACAAAAGCCCTAATTGACTTCTAAGAAAGCGTGCAAGAATACAGAGTCGTTTATCAAAGAAATGGAATTCAATACCCCCCTCTCTCTCTCTGGCGTCCCATTTAATAGTGTGATTTGTTTGGAAAATATAAATTTTATGAAATCTGAGGAGCATCTTACCACAAACAGACAAAGCTCTACATAAATCAGCAGCTTTTCATGGCACAAGAAAACAATTTTCAAATAACTTTTCTGATTTAGTGTCCCATGCTCCAACTTTGGAAAGAAGCCAATTAGAAGCTTTTCTAACTCGTAGGAGCATGGTTCGCAATGTCTTAAAATATCTCATATATTCCTACATCTGTCATTTGCCCGCCATAAGATATAAGGGAAAACCATGCCTTCTCCAATATCTCACGTACATTTGAGACCCATCCCCACCTTCCAGCACCCTACTAAACACCCGGCAACAGAGTTTGGACACCCCAACGCCCTATCTGACATCTTCTCCCATGCCAGTAACCTATATGCTTTCATGTTCTCTATTTTTTTATTGGTACTTTCATGTTCTCTATAACATATGTCTGTTTCGATTTTAGAGCTTATTGAGATGTACACAAAGGTTTTCCACTTAATCATTGCTATAATTTTCAAACTTGTGCCTCTTTACCATTATTGATTGTGTTTTCTTCACTTGATATATGGGATTTATGTTAATATAACCACATGTACATGGTTTTACGATTGCAAGCGATAAGTATTCGGGCTGGGCTTTTAGATGTTAATACATGCTCGCATTAACAAGATACATGTAAAAACATTTTTCGAGATCCCAATATCTCTAACATATATCTAGGACTGCTAAACGAGCCCAGCTCGGGCGGCTTGCAATTATTCATCAATAGCCCGAGCCCTCTAAGCATTAATGGTCACAGCCCGCCAGGATATAAACGGTCATGGGCTGTTTATTGAGCGGTTGTTGAGCTATGTATCCGGACCAGATCGGATCAGGAAAAACCCTAGCTTTCCTCTCATTCCCATCTTCCAGTGCTCAGGGGGGTCTTGTTCCTCCTGAAACTGCTATCTGGTGCCTCAGTGAGTGGGCCAAAATGTCAATGTCAAAAAGCTCTAAAATGCTTCAGTGCATTAACTACAGGATGCGGGTGACGATCCAAGACGGGAGGCAGCTCATCGGCAAATTCATGGCCTTTGATCGCCATATGAACCTTGTCCTCGACGACTGCGAGGAGTTTCACCATCTTCCCCCCGCCAAAAAGTAGACCGGAGCCGCTACCGATGCCAACACTGAGCGCAAAGGCCCCTGTACCCTCGGCCTTGTTCTCCTCCGCGGCGAGGAGGTCGTCTCCATGATTGTAGAAGGACCACCTCCTCCAGAAGAGTCGCGAGTCAAGGCTGTCACTGTTGTTGCCGCTGCTGGTCCAGGTTTGGGCCGAGCAGCTGGCCGGGGTGTCCCCACTGTGCCGCTTGTCACGGGCTGCTATTGGCCCTTGTGGCCAAGCCCGAGATCGGCTCATTTTGGGTGAGCCCGCCAGTAGCCCGACCATTTATCCTTAAATGGGCTCGGGCTGGGCTGGTTCAGCGAGCCTGAGCTCGTTCACCAGCCCTACATATATCCTATTTTTAGGCCACCGATATCATCATCATCATACGCCTTATCCCAGCTATTTGGGGTCGGCGGTATGGTATATATACTGCGTTTGACTCTAATCAGAATCAAAATGATACAAAATCTATACAAAGAAACATAGTGGAAGTTTTTACGCCGGATGCCCTTCCTGACACAACCCTCTGAAGAGGGGATGATGATAAGAAGATTCAACATCATCATATTGATCATACACCTTTTCAAATATGTGAATAGGCTTCATGACATAATGGTTGCACATGAAATATTGCAAACCATGGGCAGCAGAATTGGATAATAAACATAGGATATGTTTTTTTAATGAGTAATAAAATGGGTCCGACGGAGTATAAAATAAAAGCAACATAGACGACAACAAATTATATTACCAATACACTGATTTTCTTATTACCCAACAGTGTAGATTAATATAAACCATTCTGCAGATCCAAATTACAGACAGAAAGTATGTCATAGAAAAACCAAATTAAAGCCCTGTAAAGCCAGCACAGAGGAAGTGGTACCAGGAAAAATCTTTTGAAGGTAAAACAGAAGTGATATGCCATCTTCATTTTTCTTGAGAAGTTCAGATACACTGTAGAGCACAGTCTCTGAATAGTATGGGGTGAACACACTGATACAGAAGCAATTACATATAAGTAGGATTCAGGATTTTGTAAGAAAAAAAGGAAAATCAAGAACACAAGAAAATGCAAGACGTGATCACCTAAAGGATAGCATCTCACGAACAGGCTTAGCAGCTGGCATTTCCATAAACAGGGAATTCGTAAAGAACTCCAATCTACGTCTTGCTTCAAGGTTTTTTGGAATATTTGCTGCTGAATCTTTTATAGTCAAGAGAGAATGCAATCTTCTCACTTGTGCTTTCTGCAATTTTGATGGGCTAGTTAATATGCTTTAAATTGATTTTCTGTAATAAGGATCAACATCTGCAAAGAAAAGATCTGCATCCAATACAACTAGCTTACCAGCTCAGTATCCTTTGGCCAATACAACATAGAAAAGAGGCGACCCTCGGTCCTAGCTTTAGAAAGCATGTTCCAAGTTTCATAGTGTTCTCTAAAGTGCAAAGAAATTGGCAGTTAAATTTTCACTTTGAAAAATCGAGCGCACATGAATAAATGAACTATTAATAACAGATGCACACAAGTTTACATATTTAGTACCTCATATTCAGTGATAAAATATCATGCCGCACCACATCATATAGATCCTGCACAGCTTTCACAGCCCCTTTAGCAAGTCCAGGTGTTTCTGCCTCTTTCTGCACGCATGAAGCATAAACATTGAGCTATGCATATATCCATTATCCATTAATAAACATAAGAAGAAAATCTAAACAAAAAAATGGTATACATGTAATCAGCCGACAGTGCATGCAAGAAATTACAATTTTATCATGCATTGGATTATAAGGAGTTCTTAATCTATGGGATTATTTCATTAAAAAAAATTGCATATACTGGTCCATAGGCAGACAATAGCGTAATAGCAGGACAAACTTTCACAAAATTCACTGCTAATCTCTTTTGGCAACTTTGAAATATATGTAGATGCATTTGATGAAAACTCAGATGTTTGTTGTCTCTCTTCAAAGGACTCTACCATAGATATATTTGTTGATATTCTCAAGGCACAGAAGATTAGAAATTTTTGAAAAAATGGAACTTACATTAAGAAGAAAAATTGCATGCAGGTGAAAACAAAGGAGTAGATAATCTAAACTTACAAGTATCCCCGTTAAGGCTGTAATTCTTGTGATAACAAGTGGCAGCTTGCTCAGCTCAAAGTCATCAAGGATGGCTTTTTTCATTAGGCTCCCTTTTATGTCTTCAAATACTCTTTCCACCCTGTCAGGTAAAGAAGGAAAAAGACTGTATATTTCTTCTTTTGCAATTGAAATAGTTGTTTCAAATGAGCCTAACACCAGATCATCAAATATTTGTGATATCAAGGCACTTACCACATTTTTCCTTCGTTATCAAGTATTGCCATCAATATATATCTGACACTATGATAACACTCCTCAACGGCATATTTCATATACTCATCCCTAGAAATTCTATCCCAAAGCTCATCTTGTGTGTCTCTGCTTTCTACGGCAATATCTCTGGCCAAAAATATCTGATTGTGTCAACCAAAACAAATGAATAATTGTTCAAACAATGAAATAAAATATTAATGGTCAACTACAAAGACAAAAATAGCACTCTCTATGACCTTGCTAGCTAGAAGAAACAGGGGCCACTGAACCAAAGGAAGATTCCCAGAATTTTTAGGCATAAGAAGCAACTCCATTTCCCTGGATATTTGTTTAACAAAGGGCCAGTAAGTACATGTAGATGGAATACCAGTATTAAGACAAAGATTTAAAGTAAAAATAATGTATGGTTCTTACAAGTCACTGATATAATCTTCTTCTCTCAAGTTTTTAATAATTTGATTCCAGAAAGGAGCAAATCTAGCAGCATCAATCCTCTTCTTCTCGGCAACCTTCAGGAGAAGCAAGTTATCACTCCAGGAAGATTTAAATAAAAATCATAAATCATAAACAAATACAAAAGAAAAAGAAAAAAAAGAAACATCAGAAAGCAGTTTTTCGATTTACGGAAAAGGGACAGAAGAAATATAAATAGAAGCAAAAGAAAATTTAAAACTGCTTCACTATGGAGGTTAGAAAGTAAAGTATTCCACAGCTTCAGAAGAAACAAAAGATTAGCACTGTTAAAGTGTATTTGCTCGTATTTGTCACATGTCTGGTTTTACATTATCAAGAATAGTTTAGTTTTAAATGTTTATTGCTTATAGCCTGTTTGGTAGCATTTTCTCCTGCGTTTTTGTTTCCAGATTTGACTTTGGGGACAGGGAAGGGCCCAAAAGCCCGTTTGGCACGAGCTTCCCCAAATCAGAACGCAGCCCATCTCCCTTCGTTATTCTTCCCCAAAGTTTTAATCTCAAAAACCCGTGTTTGTTGACCTCTTGGCACCTGCGTCTCTCCTTCCCTCCTCTCTTCTCCCTGCCCTCACCATCCAAGCCCACTGCCGCTACCACAGTCACCAGCCTGTCTTGCCCGCCACCACCATGATTGGCCAGTCTTTCCCACCACCACCATCACCAGCCGGTCTTTCCTGCAGCCACCATCACTGGCTGGTCTTTCCTGCAGCCACCGTCACTGGCCTGTCTCACCTACTGCCATGCCACTGTCACCGCCCGGTCTCGCCCACCGCCAACATCACCAACAGGTCTTGCCTGCCACCAGAGTCACCAGCCAGTCCTATCCTTCTTCCTCACCACCACCTTCTAGAGCCGCCACCTCTCACCACTCTTCCAATCCAGCCTCCATCTCCCTCCCCTCCCCACACCTCCCCGGAACACCTGTCGCCACCGCCTCAGTCTCCTTCGTCCTCCGCTGCTTCCATCTCGCCGGCCTGCAGACCCACATCGTCAACTACTTAGCCCTCCTTTCCTTACACGACCATGGACCTCCGCCTCCTTCTCTGCTGCCTTCCCCAACAGCTCCTCCCTACGCTCTGGTGCTGCAGGTGTAGTGAGGGCGCACTTCGTCCAGAGTTGCCTCCATCCTTGCGTCTTTGCCAAGCTTGGTCACTCTGATGACTTTGTCGCCTTCGTAGCCGACGTGGCTGGTAACGTCGTGGTGCTTCGGTGGGGTATCGGGCATCAGATGTGGACCAAAGACTAGTAATCTGTTGCACTTTTATCTTGAGGACAATTTTGCCAAACAGGTCAAAATAAAACTCCAGCAGTTTTAGAAACTACAACAAAAAATTTAGATGCACTCTGTCTTAGGGATGAAAACGTTTCAGAAAGGAAAATGCGGCTAAACAGGGTATTATCGGTTAGCCCTCTCTTAGGTTTTGTAGTCTTCTGTGTAAATGAGGAGACTTACTTATATTAGAGAGCCCAACTCCTCTATAATCTTCTTCACTTTTACAGCAATATAGAATTTCCATCATCTCGGCAGTGTCACTGCCAGGAAACATAGCCTCAGGATCTGCATTTGCCAACATATCAACAATTCCGAAGGAGGTATCTATGAGGCCTCATCTTGGTCTCCCTCATAAGCCTGGCCAGGTGTGTAGGCTCAGCCACGGCCTGTATGGTCTCAAACAAGCACATATTCAGCTCTGCCTAGCTGTGCCTTCTCTTAAAGCTAGCTGCAGGAGAGATGGAAAATTTTGGATTTCTAAGCTAGTTTCTGAGTACTACGGTTGCATATTCTCCCAGTGGGGAATTGTTATCTCAGTCAAGTACATGGAGGATATTATTGCACGATCTAGTCTTTTTAATGCACGGCATACTAACACACCTACAGAGCTCAATCTGAAGCTCTCTCCTGCAAATGGTGTTCCACTTCCTTCAGGAGATTGCTAGTTCTTTGGTCTTTTCAGTCACGATATCACATATGTTGTAAATGCAGGCAGCCAGTTCTCTACAACAAGCTCACCTCATTGGTCTGTTGTACTACACATTCTCCACCATCTATGCGTCACATAACATAGAAGTCTACTTCTTTCCTCTTCCTCTAAGTCAGTGTTGAGAGCTAATGGTGAAGGGCGGGTTGCAAAATCACAACTAGTTGTGTATTTCTTGGAGAATCTCTTGTCTTCTAGAAGATTTAGAAGCAGCAGTGTAATAACCCAATCTAGTTTCCCGTAACCCAGGGAGCTAGTTGCAATATTAAAAGAGGCTACGTGTAGTATTTAAAAATAAGTGGAGTTTATCTAATATCCCTAAATATTAGAGAGATTTTATGAAATAAAAGGAAATGCAAGTAGCTTAAAATAATAAAATATTAATTGGAAACAGCAAAAATACTTAAATACTCTTGATAGAGAAAAGAAGGGGTATAAAGCTGAGTGTATCGCTATAATTGTCACAGGATGAGGTGCACAAGATGCATGGCAGCCATTCTCCTGTGCTGAAACCTAACGCGCATGTGTCGACCCCACATCCAGCTGGGGATTATATAAATAGAGGTCCTCTCCTACTTGCTTTCTCTACAGAGAGAAACCAAAGGGGAAAATTATACTTAAAAATGGACAACAATTGAAGGAGCGTAGAATTATGAGGAGAGATGTGATTGTAGAATATTTTTATGTTATTTTATTATTACAGCTCTTGTTGTGTGATAGGCGTGTTCCAAAAAGGTTTAACAAGTTCTATAAGACGGCCATTAGGCCTTCTATGGAGTGGAGTGCTAGGCACCAAAGAGAAGTCGTATAAAAAATTGAATGTAGCCGAAATGAGAATATTAAAGTGGATAAGCTACAAGAGCTAGGATTATAAATGAATATATTCATGAGAGTTTAGGGCTAGCTCCTTTAGGGAGAAGTTGAGGGAGTGTAGGTTGCGTTGGCATGGGCATATGCAAAGAAGACTAATAGATGCTCCTCTGAGAAGATTAGAAGTGATGCATGTAAATGATACCAAAAGAGGGAGAGGGAGAGGGAGAGGGGGACCTAAGAGAACTTGGATGAAGTTAATAAAAAAGGATTTGACTTTACTATCTCTTACAAAAAAAGGTAGCGCAAAACAGGCCTGAATGGAGGAGTAGGATCTGTGTCACTGATTAGTTGGGAAAAGGCGCTACTTGATTATGATTATGATTATTATTACAGCTCTTGTATTCAGATGAGGATCCTAGCTATTATATAAAATAGCATTGAAGTTAGGCCATTTGAAGTCCCAGGTTGGTTTGAAAATGATACTTATTTATTAGAGGACTCGGGTATATGGCAAGCAGGATGTTAGATCCACTTTTAAGGCCGAGTATATGGCAATGCCTATTGCTATTGAGATTATCTGGTTTTGATGGTTTGTCGCCAATATTGGTCTCTTATTATTACTCCCATTATGTATTGCGATTGAAATGCATTAATTCTACGTAGTTAGGAGCTCAACCTGTACTAGAGAGCCCCGCTCCTTATAATCTTACCTTCTTAAGTTTTTAATGCAAAGGATTTGTCTTTTCTTCCTCTCCAAAATCCTAGCCATTCTCGCGCATACCAAGTAATCACAAAAGATCAAAACTGCTCCCTCCGTCCGAAAAAAATAAGTACAGTGTCGCAAATTGAATTTTTTAAAAGCAAGGGGCCACCCGTGGGAAAAGGCTTTTGTGGCTGAGAAAAACAATAGACATAAGCACACTGTAACTATTTATTTCGGACAATGAAATAAGCACAATGTTCCTATTTTTGGGATGGGGGGAATAGCATTTTAAACAGATCAGTTACTTCTCAAAAAGATGAGGATGCATAAGGTCCATAGTACACCAAAATAAAAACAGAACAATATATTTTACTCCTTCCGTCCAAAAATATCTAGCCCCATTTGACTTTTCCAAATTTAATTGAACTCGTTAAGGCCCATACAAAAAACAAAGTCCCCTCCACCCACTTCCATGTTTTTGGGCATGATGGGACATCTATTCATGGATTTATTTTTTCCCAAATGGGGCCAGTTATTTTTGGTCTGAGGGAGTATCTAACAATTTGGATGGGTAGCCCAAATTACCTGACCAGATGAATGAAGGAAGTCCCTGCAATGAGACATAAAAAATCAGCACTGCACGGTTTAAATTTTTTTTGACAGGCTACCCAAATTTCATTCATAAATTGGCTACCTTTTCTGGAGACGAACATGAAGAGTGTCCATAAAAGCCTCTGGAAACTTTTCAAAGAGTTTATGCACCGCTTCTACCGACCTAATCTGAAATGCAATTAGAATGTAACATGCTGAGTAGCTAATCACCAAAGGTATAAAGTAAAGAGTTGCAGTCAATAGCAATGCACTAGAACAACAAATTAATTTCAACTCAAATTCAAAAAAAATTTATGCATAAAATTGAACCCCTTAAAATAACTGCGTTAAGAAAAAAGACGGAGTTTCTGGTAAAGCACATGGGAGAAAATGGATAAGGAAAAAGAAAAATAAACAACTTCAAATTTATGTCTACACAGTCGATTATACCTGATAACCCGCTTGACTTTGTAAGATACATAAAGATAAGATTGGTGATATCTAAATGCACATCATTGTGCTTAATTTCCAAGTAAATGCAATATTTATTAAAGCATATAGCTTTTCCATATAATATTGCTTACGAAGGTGCATCTTCACGACAATAATTCATAAAGCGAAAGACAATTGTGTAATATAGGGACAGGAAAGTTCTTAATAGTTTTTACCTCCCCAAGACGGTCTCTGGCTCCAAGTAAAAATCCCACGACAGCAGATATAATTGTGTAAAAGACATGTATGTCTAGTAAATAAATCTGCAAAATGAATAAAAATAGCCAAATAAAACTTGCAATATTGTCACTTCTAATCAAGCTGCCTATCAACAATATTTCCTCTAGTAGTCTGCTAATGTAATTCCCTACCAGCTAAACTATGGTAACCTTCAACTAAAGTAATGCATATATTAAATGAATATAATATTTCTACCATATTAAAATACTTGAAGTTACAAAATAAAAAGCATGACAAATAGGCTTTTTATACACACATCGTACATCATCAAAGAGACATCAAGGTAATAGATGCCCGATATGACCTCCAAAGGAGGCGTTAAATACCCTAAAACTGAACAAGATGAGATAGAAGGCTTTCGACTATTATGAGCTATGTGATTGCCTCCAATGCTTTTTCTAGGGTTCTCGATATATTTCCTCAGTTGGGAAGTGTTAGAACTATACAAAGAAAGCTGTATTTCCGAATGGAGAAGTCTGATTACATAAGAGGAGCATTGATTCTTATATAGTGATCGGATATCTTAATACAAGCAAGCCTAAAATAGGAAATTACTTGAAAAACCAATAACCCAAACTTGACTAAACTACCCTCCATACTATCAAGAACAAACACTAAGGACCGCACCAAATTACACGCAACTATACTCTAGCAAGAAGTAGAGAGCAGCTGTAATTTTCTCCTTCTGTTCTTTATGTCCCACTTTTAATCTTTAATGATTTTGGCATAACCTCTAGCTTAATGACAAAAAAATAGCTTTTTCTACAAATTGAGGACGCATGAACACAATCATACTCACTGCAATAACTGGTGCCCACAAGCTTGCAACGGTTAAAGCATTATGGTTATCTGCACACATGAAAAGAGAAAGATTATCACCATGTTACGGTATGCTTGTTCCAGCCGACAAGCGTGTAAATGCTCAAATCATATTAAAGTCTATTACATTATAAAGACTATTTTTTGAGAAAAGTGCAACTGTAACAGAAGTAAACAACCTAGTTCTGTAATTATAATAAAAAAGAAAGACTTCGAAGATGGAGTCCAAATTCCAATTATAGTAAAACTGACTCAAATTTTTTCAGCAAGACTGTCAGGCACCAAGCCAATTGAGGTATCGGGGGTAAGTTGTACACTGCTAACCTTCTCTTCATTATGACCCTCAGTAAGGGTCAGATTCACCTTCAAGGTCCAGAAAGTGCTACAATTTGCTTGTCTTTGGTAGCAATAGTTTAATAATTAGATTTAGTTGAGAGTTGACAATCATTTCCTTTTGATTGTTGTAATTGGGCTTTAGGATTACTTTTAAGTAGCCCCATTAACTTCTACATACATATGCAAGGGCTACGACCTGATTTGTTGAGTGAAGATTAGTGGAAAAGTAGAATTTAGAAGTCAAAGATATTAGAGATTTCTGCAAAGCCCTAAACCTTTTCTCCTCTTCATCTAAACCTCTGCTTACCCCTCTTCCCTATCTTCCCCTTTCATTCCAACATTCTCCCGAAGTTCTCGTCATTTATCGTCGTAGATCCAATGATCTGCATCATCAGTATTACAGCCGTCATTCCTGTAAACTGACTAAAATCCCTTCATGATTGAGGGTTTATTAGGATTGTCTGAAGAACGAGGAACGGGTTTGGATTTGTTCCTACCAGAAATTGTGCTCTTATAGCCCCAAAATTTCTTCTCATTCAGGGAACTACAGACCTCCTGAACCCATGTCATATATGTCGATAACTCTAGTGGTGACCAGAGATGAAGTGCTCACAAGATGAAGAATGCGCAGCACATCATTGCTGTAGGAACGTTTAGAAACGGAGCACGAGCAGAGTGGCCAATGTTCAATTGCCTGACCAGGAGAAGATGAGATTAACCAAACTGCATGTGGAAGAAGAACAACTACCAGCAAAGCAGCTTGCCACCATCAGCCAATTCCGTCACCATCATCCCCTCTGCTGATCCTCAGCAATCTCTTTTACCTTTACATGTGGATCGAAAAAAGAAGCCTTTTTCACTAGCGGTTGATTTCTTTGCCAGCCAAAAGTTGACCATGGAGGGAAAGCCCCTGCCTTCCAAACAACTTTAGACGTTCTTAACCAGAACCAGCGGAAACAATGTTCTCTCAGGCTGTGGTAGCCATTTCCCTCCTCAATTTGCCCAAATGAGTCTGAGCTGTGTGACCAGTTTCTCATCAGCAAGCACTTTCCACCACTTCCTTGCCAATCAGTCCAGCAGTCTCTTTCCAACGTCAGCAAGCAGCGGCCATTGGGCAGTGACAGTTTCAGTGTGGCATTACGGCTAGCACTCAGGCAAAATGCAAGGGGGAGGAAGCTTTTCTGTTAATGACACACATTGAGGGTCTGTGATGTGGAGCAAGGCTTTGTATGGAAGAATGACATCGGACAGCATGGAGGGTTATTTAAATGTTAAGGATATCCTCGGTTAATCACCATCTATTACTCTCCTCGAGACACATGTAGTTAGTTACAAGTTAGCTAGAGGGCACAAAGATCTATACGATCATAACCACGATCTGCAGCATTCCTTCAGATCCAATAAGTTGCTGACGTCAAACCTCCTCCAGATCTAGTATAAATAGGAGCTTCTTCTTCATTTCAGTCAGTTTTCCGATTTGTTCATCAAAAGGGTTGAGGCCCCTGTTGCTCGTGGATGAGAGTTTTGTGTTGTGGATTCAACAGTATTTTACTGTAGATTCAAGAATTTAATTTTCCTCTTTGCTTTCTGTAGTTTTCAATTGATTGAATAGAAATTCAAATTTAACATTTCAGTTCTGTTTCTGAATTGAAATTTCAGCTCTAAATTCAAATTTCTGTTCTCAGATCTGTTTGAATTTGAATTTCTACATTCACAGATCCTGGGGCATCAGTCTGGTCCACAAATCCCGGGATATTTTAGGTAACTAGTATAGTCAATTGTTATTTAACTTCAGTTAGTGTTAACGAGCTTTAGAGACTTGTTAGTAAGCCTGCTAATCAGCTTTAAGTGCAAGGGCTATGCCCATCGAATTATGGAATAATGACCTCTCATTTGTCATCTCCTTCCTCCCCTTTTGTCTGTTAGGATCTGTACATGGGCCATCAACAGGGTTCCTTCCCCTTAGAAAAGCTTCCTTCCCCTTCCTTATTAGGCACACTATCATAATCTAGGGTTTCTTTAATCAAGTCCTCATGCTAGCCAGCTCAAGAATGGGCAGTCAGTTGAGAATTCGCTACCCTGTCGTGGGCATGAAGGTCATATAATCCTCCCCCTCTCGACCTGCGCCTCCTGTGCTATCGAAGGACCATAGGTGCATATCCCTTGCCTTCCAATATTTTACCAATATTAAGCCAAGGTGCCACTTATGCTCAATAGATCACAACAGCTTCCTACGTGGGTCCAAAGAGGGTCATTGAATGTCAAGAACTGGCATGCTCTTGGTAGGGTAGTTAGGTAATTAAATTCTTATTGAGTAAATTACACACATTATGTTATGGACTAAATTATGTTATTAAGTTGGTTATCCATATGGACTTTACTACTCAACCACCGGGCCATCTTTAGTCTGCAAAATCTGCAGCGGTACTTTGCCATTATCACTGTCATGGCTACTTGTTGGAGCATTGCCCGATAGTTGATGTTCCAGAATCCATTGCTGTTTCACCGGATTTGGCAACCTTCATCGATGAGCATCATGCCATTTTTGAGGAGCCTCATGGGCTGCCTCCTCGTGCATATGATCACCGGATTCCTATACAGCTGGGTACGCCTCCGGCCAATGTGAAACCTTATCGCTACCCCAATGTTCAGAAGACTGAGATTGAGCAACTTGTTCGAGAGATGCTTTCATCCGGCATTGTTCGTTCCAGTCAGTCTTCTTACTCCTCCCCTGTCCTCCTTGTTCGCAAGAAGGATAGTTCTTGGCGCTTTTGAGTGGATTATAGAGCACTTAATCTTATCACACTTAGGGATAAGTACCTTATCCAGGTTATAGAGGAGCTACGTGATAAGTTGGCCGGTGCGAAGTTCTTTTTGAAGTTAGATCTCCGTTTGGGTTACCGTCAGATCTGTATGCACCCTGATGATATTTCCAAGACGGGGTTCTGCACACATGACGACCATTATGAGTTTTTCATCATGCCCTTCGGCCTCACTAATGCCCCTTCCACCTTCCAGTGTTTGATGAATGATATTTTCAAGGCTTATTTACGGTGCTTTGTGCTTATATTTTTTATGATATTCTCATATATAGCCCTACTTGGGATGCCCACTTGGAGCACTTACGGTCCTGTTTTTGCACTTCTACATGAGCATAGTCTCTTCTTAAAGCGAAAGTGTTCCTCTGGTTGCCATCAGATTGAGTATTTGGGGCATGTTATTTCAGCGTGGCTTCGATTTGGGGCATCCAACAAAGATTGTTGCAGTAGGGGATTGGCCTCAACCTTCTACTACACGTGCATTACGTGGTTTTCTGGGCCTTGCAGGTTATTATCGGTGTTTTATCTCCTCTTATGGCACCATCGTTGCCTCCTTGACTGCTTTGTTGAAAAAGGGGGCCTTTGGTTGGTCTGACATTGCTGAGCGCGCTTTTTAGGCACTCAAAGCAGCGCTTATTTCAGCCCATGTGCTTGCCTTACCAGATTTTGCCAAGACCTTTGTTATTGAGAGTGATGCATCTGATGTTGGTCTTGGAGCAATCCTCATGCAGGATGAGCGTCCTATTTCCTTTTTCAATAAGGCTTTGTCGGGATGGTCTTCACTTCTATATGCTTATGAGCTTGAGATGCTTGCTATCGTCCATACAGTGACTAAGTGTATGCCTACCTCTTAGGTTGTCACTTCATTATCCGGACTGATCACCAGCCGCTCAAGTACTTCTTAGATCAGAAAGTGGCGACTCTAGCTCAACAACGTTGGGTTTCCAAGTTGATGGGATACGATTATGAGATGGTCTATAAGCGGGGTTCCAAGAACCGCGTTGCAGATGCCTTATCTCAACAGTTCGAGGACTCTTCCCTACATGCCCTTTCTGCTCCTGCTTTTTCTTTCATGGATGAGTTGCGAGTTGCTTATTTGGCGGACTCTGATGTTTGTGATCTTATTTCCTGCCAGCAGGCAAATCCTTCTTCCTCTCTTGGCTTTATTTTGCAGGATGGTCTTGTGTGGTGTGGGCGCCTCTGGGTGCCTAACTTTGAGCAGTTGCATAAGGATATTCTTCATCTTTTCCATTATACTCCAACAAATAGCCATGAAGGGGTTTTTCGTACTTATAAAAGGGTCTTTCAAAGCTTTGCATGGCATGGTCTCAAACGTTTCATACAACTTTTTGTGGCTTAGTGTGATGTTTGTTAGCGAGCTAAGAGTGATTCTACCACCCCTTTTGGCCTTCTACAACCATTGCCTCTTCCTGAGCGGATATGGGAAGATATCAGCATGGATTTTATCGAGGGTTTGCATAAAGTTCAAGGTAAATCGGTGTGCTTGTGGTGGTTGATAGGCTCTCTAAGTACGCCCATTTTTCTGCTCTCTCCCACCCCTATCCGACGAAGAGTGTTGCTGAGATTTTTGTCCGTGATGTAGCCTGTCTCCATGAGATGCCTAAGTCTCTTGTTTGTGATCGTGACAGGGTGTTCATATCTTCATTTTGGCAAGAGTACTTTCATTTGCAGGGCACTACCTTTTGGATGAGTTCTTATCACCCTCAGACGGATGGGCAAACTGAGGTGGTTAACCGTTGCCTTGAGCAGTATTTACGGTGTTTCGCAAGGGATAGGCCCCGCACTTGGTTATCTTTTCTTGCTTGGGCTGAGTGGCCTTATAACACCGCTTTCCATATTTCAGCGGGTTATACACCCTTTTAGATTGTTTATGGTCGTCCTCCACCCACATTGCTTCATTATTGCTGAGGTAAACACTACACTCAGACCCGAGATGAGGTGTTGCGCTAGCTTCGCCTTAGCTTGGTAGCTTCACAAAACCGCATACGACAAGTTTATGATAGGCGCCATGCAAATCGTGAGTTTGAGGTTGGATAACTTGTCTATCTCTGCCACTAGCCCTATCGGCAGACTTCTGTGCATAAGGTGGGCAATGAGAAGCTTTCTCATCGCTTCCATGGCCCGTATCCTATTCTTGAGCATATTGGCACAGTGGCATATCGCTTGCAATTTACCCATGGAGGTCCAGGTTCACCTTGTGTTTCATATTTCTCGGCTCCGGAAGTTCATGGGTGATCTTTCCGCTCTTCCACAACCTATTCAGCTGCCGTTGCCGCTAGATGAGTCTCGGTCAGTGCCTCATTCTATCCTTGAGCGTCGTTGTGTTCGTCGTTGTAGTCGTGTTATTACTGAGGTTTTCGTTGCTTGGTTGCACCGTTCTCCTGAGGATGCTACTTGGATGTGCGAGGATGATTTTTTGGAGCAGTATCCTAGTTGGTCGCCTCGAGGACAAGGCGATGCGGAGCGTGGTGGAATGTTATGGACTAAATTAGGCATTCTTATTAGGACTAGTAGTTAATTGATATAGTTCTATAGGCTTTCTTAGTTCCATTAGGAGTAGAATTCCTTATCTAATCATGTTTCCTAGTTAAGTCTTACTACTTGCACTAGGATTAGGTTATTTTCACTCTTTAAATATGTGAGGCCTATGGCCTGAAGGAGATTAGAGAGAAATACATATTTTAGTTTTCCTTAGTTCTTGTTTAGTTTTTTTTCTACTCTTTCTACTCTCTCTCCGTTGTAGACGAGAGTCTACATCACATTATTTCTCCCAAGTCATCCTTGTTCTGGTATATATGTAAGTACTCTCTTCAAACTCAACTTGTTAGTACCCCTAGCCACAGCACTCCATGCTATTAAGTTATATGTTCTACATTTCATCTAGGTTATGCCATGTTTTCTACTTAATCAACAGCATTATGTTACAACACATTCTGAATAGTCAACATGTTATCAGCTTAATTCATCCAAAAAAGAAACATATTATCAGATTAATCAATGAAATCCAATGTCACACAAGTGGGCTCTACCGATGCTATGATTATTGAAATCAACAATGATGCTTCTATATGTAATCCTCCCTCCATCCACAAAAACCTGGCTACATTTGAAGAATTATGGATCAAGAATTATATAACTGGATTTGCCCTACAGGCCAATAGATCCTCATGAAGGTGCATGTGCAGGGGTAAGTGGAGCCTTGAAATGCTGTGGGCCCGACATGCCAATGAATTTAACTCATTTTCAAATGCTACCAGGAGTTTTTGGATGGAGGAAGTATATTCTCAGATTGTCAAAATACATGAAAAACCTTTTTCCAATTGACAAGGGTCTTTGGAAATCTCTTGAAGATCTTGACCCTCCAGCTGACCGAGACCAAACCGAAGTTCGAGAAGCCGGACTTTGCATGATCTTAGCTAAATTGCTTCCATGATTTTCCGATTTCTCAGTTTACTTAATTTAGCAACAAACTACATAAGGCATCATAGTATCACTTGGACCATTCTGGCATTTGCATAGTTGCATATCCTGGAAGAGGCTTTATCCTCATTGTTGCCCTTGTTGGTGAGGTGTGTACTCAACACATCACAGTTAGTAGGCATGATTTGTATAATTAAACCAACAGAGGAAACAGCCTACCACAACGGGAAATAGGTAGCTGACTTCATGTGCAAAATATGTGAATAGTATTCCAGTCAATACTGAACCATCGTTGTTGCCCTCATTAGTAGGCATGATTTGTTCACGATGAAGTTGACCTTATTTATGTAAGTTTGATTAGAAGATAAGTAACAACCCCCCCCCCCCCCCCCCGCCCAAAAAAAAAACAAATGCACCATGCAAGGACAACTAAGCATTGCCGAGAATCACACTAACAGGCAGCACAACAGGAAAACCTTTTTCCTTTCAACTAGCAAATACCACGAAGCATTGCCAAGAATCACACTAATAGGCAGCACAACAGGAAAACTTTTTCCTTTCAGAATTGAACTTGGTACCTCAAATTCTGATTTCTTAACACGTCAATTGACGTCAAATAAACTTTAGCTAGAATAGAAGTCCTATGTGTATCATGCATCAAGTCTTCTCATTTAATAGGCTAAGTTATAGTCACATGGTCAAGAGCAATCCTCCCTGTCTTCCATCCCTCCCATTTGCAAGATGACTAAAGTTATAAGAGGAAAGTCTTACTTTTGGATACAAAATCATGCCACGAATACCGAATCGCATCCGCTTTTACAACAGCCCTAGTTGGCTTCACCAATGGCTTGATCTGCACATGTTAGAGAAAGTTGAGTCAAAAGAAAACTTCACATCCATGAGAGAATCTACCTAAAGGATTTATGCAGATGCAGAATTTCACTTTCCTGGAGAAAATAGGCGAATGAAAACTTCGCACTCAGTACTATAATCCAGAAAACCATGTACCTGCAAAGCTAAAATATGGTTAACAGCTAAGAAATATGCAAACATCTTCAAACTTGCTGCTCTATCAATGCTTGTGCAATCTCCGTGATTCCGCCAAACGGTTTACTATTAAAAGGTCCAAATAATAGGCCCATCAAGAGGAATAACATAGTTAAAGAAGATAGCCTTTCAATAAAAATTCAGGATGCCCAAATAATTTGAACCAACTCCAACAATATTTAACGTTATAGACAAAAATAAAGGCCAAATAATATCAAATAATGGTCATCAAGCAAAATATTACCTGTATCAAGGGGAAAAAATTACAAAATTATTTAAGATTTACGTGGTAAAACCAAAACATACATAAGAGGAAGTACGTTTTTTCTATTGTTAAGATTTTCTACTTTTCCTAGTTCCAGGTAACCATCTAAACATCCAAAACATAGGTGATCCCTGCTTTCTAATGGAAGATGGCTATATTAATATTTCATGTGCAACCATCATGTCATAAAGCCAATCCACATATTTGGAAAGTTGTATGATGAATATGATGACGTTGAATCTTCTTATCATCATCTCCCCTTTAGAGGGTTGCATCACGAAGGGCATCCGGCATAAAAACTTGCCCCTATGTTTCTTTGTATGGAATTTGTACCATTTTGATTCCCATAAGAGTCAAATGCAGTCTATAATCCATGCCGCCGACCCCAAATAGCTAGGATAAGGCATATGATGATGACATTGCTATGAATAGAAAATTAAAAATAAAGTGCATTTTTTCTCTTACATAATTGTATGGTTATTCTACTTTTCATAATGCCAAGGCAGTGTGCAAACTTCAAGAACCTAAAAGATCCATGCAATGTTAAAAATTAATCAAGAGAGAGAATAATCATTTTCAGAACAGTTGTAGAGAATGGAAAAGGCAATGTGGTTTGATTAGGTATTTCTACTTTTCTGGTGCCAGCCAAATGCCCAACCTTCAAGAACTTAGCTGGTCCGTACTATATGGCAAATTTACAAAGCAAGCAACATTCAATTGCAGAACCGAACTGCCTTCATATGCATACATAAAAACATTGAAACTTACTTCATAAAATCACTCGTCCTCTCGTACATTCCACGCCCCACGTAATACCGCTCCTACAGGGCAAAACAATAAATAAGGTGCAAATAAGATAATTAGACCACAAGTACAAGTATATGCTTAGGGCACGACAGAAAGGTCAGCAAGAAAAACCTGATGCATCCACTTCAGGAAGCGCATAACGGACCAACGATCACATTGGTCAGTCAAGCTGTGGCAAGCTGGTATACGCATAAGGAAACTGACAAAAAGTTGGAGTGCAGCATATATGCCTATTACAAAGATGTAGATTTTATAAAGAACTGAGGTAGAACTCCGCTCATTTTCCTCCATAAGAGCTTTTCTGATAGTAAAACAAAAAGAAGCAATAAGTTATTTAAATTACAATATAGTTACATGTACAACATTCAACAAAGGAAAACTCACACATAGAGGAATGATATGACAACTGAAGCAATTCCAAACCACAGAAATTGGAGAAATATCCGAGAAAGCGCAAGATGACGTGTAGTAGAATATGCGCCATACATCATAAGAATGTCCAGCAGACCTAAATGCCAAAAAAGGGATAATGTAACTAAAAGAAAATCATACAATTCTCACCAATTACACCCTCCGTCCAATATTTGGTTTTGGGAAATGACCTAATTTTAGCTCCTTCCCAAAAATTAAATGTTCTATTAGTTCCACACGAGGGAAGAGATATTAACAAGTAATTTCATCTCTTCGTGGCAAAAAATAAAATCTACTTCATACAAGCAAGAATGACATGAAACTTGTATTTTACAACTCTTGCACGGAAAAATTAGTTGGATGAAAGGACCACATCAAATATAACATAATTTGCTAGATAGCTTACATTTGATGAATTTCATCACAACAAAAGTCGGACCCAAACTCAGCAGTAACCGTACAGTCTTCCCATTAAAATTTTCATCATTGAAGGCAATAATTATAAGTCCCTGATACAGCAAAGCACAGAAAAAGTGTAAAGTCAAGCATTACGGCTCCTGCAAAATGTTCAGTAGCACAAGGTAACAAAACTAACAAAACGAACGTAAATATGCACTGTATGCTGTTACACTTTTTTGTTAACAGAAGCATGGACCAACAACAGAGTCTTATCACAAAAACATCATAACAAATTTCATACAAGATCATCCAAGACTGTGTAGAAGATAACCTGAAGCATCATCGCAAGAAATATCCACAAGCGGTCAAAACTATGGTAAAGGTGCAGAAATGTTCGATGTTCAACAAAAGAAGTTTTCCCTTGATGTTGACCACCGCCAGATGTAAGCAAAGCCTATTCAGTAAACAATCATCATTGCTAAAAGCAATACAGCAATATTTTCCTTGACCGCAAAATTGTCACATCAAGAAGCCCAAACCTTGGCCTTTGTCTTCGGCTTGACAAAAAAGGACAAGTTCGTTCTCCATGGCCAACCTAGGTCAAAGCAACGAAGAGACCTGCATGCAACAATACTAGATACGGATCACTAATACAAAAGCAATGGAACAAGGATCCAACTAGTTTGCAAAATAGCTACCAAAAGAACTCATTGAAGTCATCATAATTTCTCCATTTCGAGTGAGCTGCACGGCCGTTATCATTGTTGGCAGCTTCCTGCATGAAACAGAGACAGAAAGTCGAATCGAAATCCTCCATGGATAGTACACCACCATAATATTCTGAACAAACCATGCAGATTAAAAAAGTAGGGAGCCAGTCAGACAGATGCACTTTGGACAATACCTCGTCCAAGTCTGCATCCAAATGGGCCACATATACAGACATTGACACAATTAAACAAGACCAGACATGGTTGGACCATTTTACTTTCATATACTCTTTAATATAGATTTCCTACATATACAATTAGAAATTTGCAATCATAAAATAATCTCCTATATGATTACTAATCTGTACTCCTTTATAAAACTATAAATTTAGGCCTAAAAAGGAAAATTAATAGGTAAAGTTATTTAAGAAATTAAAACATATATTTACAGTTGAACCAGATGCAACCAAGGCTCCATCCACATAAATGTCCGACCTTTGCAAGTGGGGACAAAAGGTCATACTCGTTCAGGAAGATCTTCAATACAGTTCAAACACAGTCATGGACTGTCTATTGGCAACCCTAAATTAAAATCTTATCAATGTATCCTTTGCATGCTACAAAAGATAATAAGAGAATCCATAATTCAGACCCACACTCCAGATTTTAACATAACAATCATGATAAAAAGAGCTTTCCCATGTAACTGGTTTCTATTGTTACTAGCTTTGTGGTGGAAGATGGCTATATTAATATTTCATGTGCAACCAACATGTCATGAAGCCAATCCACATATTTGGAAAGGTGTATGATGAATATGATGACGTTGAATCTTCTCATCATCCCCTCTTCATAGAGTTGCACCAGGAAGAGCATCCAGCGTAAAAACTTGCTACTGTTTCTTTGTATGGATTTTTTACAATTTTGATTCTGATAAGAGTCAAACGCAGTACATAATCCATGACGCCAACCCCAGATAGCTGGGATAAGGTGTATGATGATGATGAGCTGAGGGTTGTGGGTGGGAAGGAAATTGTAAGAAAGCCCTCAAACCCACCTCCAAGATTTGACTTCAAGATTTTGATAAGCAAGATATAAAGAATAATAAGAAATAGAAAGAACAAGAAAGGCAATAAAAGAAAAAGTACTAGTTAAACATTAGTACTTTTCCTGATAATCATCATCAAACGCCTTTAACACATCAATCTCGGGTGGGCTGCATGGATTTCATATCCTATTCACCTCTTATGAGAATTAAAATGACTACAAATCAGTGCCAAAGAAACAAAACATACTAAAGAGAGGACAAGGAAATGAAGGTTCAACAGCATCATCATATGCCTTTCCAATAATGTAAATTGGCTTCATGACATGATGTTTGCATATGAAGTATTAAAAACGTCATCTCCATCACAAAGCTGGTACAATGATAACCAGTCTGCTTTTACATGGAAACATGAAAGCATGGCTCGAATACTCTTCTTGCAATAGCAATGCATAAATTCCACAACCCTAAACATTATGACAAAAGTGCAAATATTCCCATGAAATACTCCTCAATCTCAGGTTACAGAGATTCAATAAATAAAAAACTTTTGATGGCTACGCTAGTAATTTTAGTATTTTTTGCTTAGTTGTGAATATGTCTCTATCGTTCATGTCAAAACAATTACAGTTATGCATTGAGAAATGTTATAGTTGCTCGCAATTTGTTTCAGAGAACCTGGCTGAGAGAGGAAGAGAAGCAAAGGCGACCAGATCAATCGCCCAACAGACGAATGACGAATAACGAATGACGAATGACGGAACAGAGGGATCCAGCTGTGGGGGTAAAAAACTTGGCAGATTCAAGCCAAGAGGATTCTTCTTCTTCTTCTTCTTTCTCACACGTAGATGGACGCAAAGATCAAACCTAGACCTCAGCTACCATGAGAGATATCTCTAAATTGAACTGGATTTCTGAATAACAAAATCTTATTACATAAGAGGAGAATTGATCCGTATATAGAGATCAAATTCCTAATACAAGCAAGGACTAAAACAGGAAATTACTTGATAAACAAATAAACCAAACTTGACTAAACTAACCTCTATACTAACTAAACTCTAACAAGAACATCATAATTTATGTTCACCCAGTGTTTACCCAGTTGAATGCCTGTTGGGCATGTAAGCTGTGATTACAGACAACCTGGTTTAGATACAGTTCACATATCATGTAAAACATCCCAGAAAAAAGAGAAATCCATATCAGACGAGCCTCATCTGATACAGTGGCCTGCTCCCTATTTTTCATTTACAGCATTTTCCAGATAGAAATCCCGAAGGTTTTTCAAATAAATAAAATAATTAACATAAAAACAACCCAAGTTAGCTCTTACTGCTTCTATTATGTCATAAAGAGGAAAAATGACTTGATCAAGGAAAGAAACTCCATTCTCCGATTTACAGCTACCAGCAGTCTGTGCAATCTGCTGTCTCAAAATTTCTTCTAGTTCCCGCACCATCTAACAATAAATCATATGTCAAGTATGTCAATAATGTACGCCATGGTAAAACAAGTTGCAGGCATCTGTTTATCCAATTACCGAAAAGCAAATATAAAGTAGAAAAAGGCAACCTCAGTTTGTAGGGAGAAGGCAATTCCTGATTATGAAATTAATTTTGAAATACAAAATGAAAAAAAGGGTACAGAGGGCAAAAATGATATATGTATCAAATTATTGACCCAAAACAAGCATTAAGTACTACCACTGAGAACAGCTTCTCACTACACATCACATAGTAATAAGAAATACCTTATTTGCCTGATTCAAAAAAATCAGGAAATCACACTGGACATGCATGTAAAAGCTCCAAGACAGCTAGGCCGGCTACAACCAAATTGAGCAGACAAACACAATTTCTCTAAATGTTAATCTATTGATAGATGGCATACACATGTCAGTCTCAGCAACTCACACTAATTCTGAGCTTGATAGAAGATGATTGCACACCAAAGAAATAGAGACGGTCTTTCAAGATGCATCAAGGCTTCTAATATTTGTAACATTGATTTCCAGTCTCCTCGTCGTTTGCTTTTGGGTGGCAAGTTAATATACAACAAGGGTTGCTGTATAGGTAGGTGGCAATAGATGGAGTAATAATGTCGTGAGTGGCAATGAAGCTGGATGGAAGGGGACACAGGACCTTCTCAAGCACTTAGCATACGAGACAGGAAGGAAGCGGCAGAGGCGCCACCATGATGGGGTCTGTCTCCGGCATCTGCCGCCATGGCCATAAGCCGAGGGAAAGAGAGCAGGGGGAGGAAAGACAAAAGAAGGGGCTCTTTGCTATTTTTTGCTTTAGCTGGTGGGATCCATTTTTCAAGGGATTTTTCTGAAAAAACCCCTAGAATAAATCAGGATGTCAAGATTTCAGATTTCAATTTCAAAACTTCAGATGAATGCCTTAGTTTTTTTCTCGAAGATTATTTCGCCTAACAAGGCTGCAATATTGTAAATCCTGTAGTTGTCCAGAAAACCTGACAGTTTGTGTAGAGTCTAAATCCTTTCTCAACTCTGATGCTTAGCCATTAACCGATTCTAGATTTGCCTACAGGGAAGTTACCCAACTGACCTCTTGTCTGAAAGGTTTAACATGCTCTACAACACTTTAAAGGTCAATTAACATACACAACAAATGCCACAAAACAGGATACGTTTTCTATATTTAAGCCCAAACCTCTAAAAAGACTTACGTGGTGATATATGTAACATAAGCATTCAGGCAAAAATCTGATGTTTGCAGCTTCACCCCAGATAAGATAATATAAAGAAACCCACAATAGCTTCTTTTCTCTGCTTGCTTCTTCCAAACTTCATCAAGAAGACAACTAATTAAAACAAAAGGTCACAAGTAGTACAATCGGTCAGGAAATTCATATACTACATACATACTCAATCCAAACTGGCTGAATGCACAAGTAGCTACACCACTTTGTGTAGTTATCAAGGGATTTCAGAAACACGTTGTCTATGGCAGCCCCATCCATTTTCTGCAGAAGAATTAAGATATAAAATCAACAGCTATTCAGCTACGGTTAATTTCAGTAGGCTACACACGGAGAGAGAGAGAGAGAGAGAGAGCGCCTGTGAGAGTGTGTATACATATCATACAGATGTATTAATCACCTTTACTGCACCAGTGATACAAGCCAAACATGTCACTCATAGAATTAATCAAAAGTTAATCAACAATAGAGTTTACCATCCAAAATCATCCAATGACTAGCAAAAACCCAAAACATAAGCATATAATGTAATTGGTCATAGAGATCATTTTCTACCGGTTCCAACTCATCAGGTATGCCAAGTCGAGATTGTTCATTTGCCAAAAGGTGCACAATATGCTCCCGTTGATTAGCAACATTGTCTTTCTGTGCCAAAGTAGAATTAAAATTATGATATAATCAAATTGAAAACAGCAGATAAAAGCATTGTCCAGTAAACAAGGAGAATAATAAAAATGAAGGGAGTGACTTAATAAATAAACTTAAACATCAAAACACCAACAACTAAAAATTTGTGTACGTTAAAAAATCAAACATAGATAACTGTTTCTTTGTATGAAGAACACTAATCAGATAAATTTTGTTTAAATATAAACATGCATAAAATCAACAGAAGCTTCAAGATTAAATAAGCTATCAAAGTTGATATAGAAACCCCTAAAGAATTCCACCTAAAGCTTCACTTTTCAGATGGCATTCCACTTGATGATTCCCCAGTTTACCCCAAAGTAACTCGTCCTGATATTCAGTCAACATTGTCATCTTGTCTGCACCAATGTCTACTTATTGTGCTGTGGTGTAGCTCCTCATGGAGCCATATGTTAGTGACAGAGTACAAAGAGTGAAAGGTGAGTATGGAGGGAAAGAAGAGAAGACCAGACGAAGTTAGAGAAGAGAAGAGAGCAAGGATACACTCTTCTGGAAACTAAACTTCATAGTCTCTTCAATGCTAAAAGATGAATGACCAAGACCTCACACTATATAGAGTCCGTGCTTTACTATCCTACTTCAAATAGATACTCCCTCCATCCAAAAAATCCTGGCTACATTTAAAGTGAGTTAAATTTATTGGCCTGTAGGGCCCACAGCATTTCAAGCCTCCACTTACCAATACACATGCACATTCATGCGGATCAATTGGCCTGTAAAGCAAATCCAGTCACCTAATTCTATATCCGTAAATTTTCAAATGCAAGCAGGTTTTTTGGACGGAGGAAGTGATTATATTGAGGAAATTGAATAATACAAGCAATCTACTTCCAATAAGATCGTTACTAAAAAATTCCTAATTCTGCAATCCCCAAAAGAGAGTGGAAGGTAGCATAAGAGGGCCCATAAGTGGTAGCCCGTTTTGTGTCAGAACAACAGGTTGCTGTTCCTTGCATTCTTAGATATGTTTATGGCCCTTTACACGGAGTTTAACTCTTTCCTCTTCCCCTGATCTCATCCCGCGGGCTTACTCAAATGCTAATTGGACTGGCAATGTGGTTGCAAATCCTCTCTTTTTAGGGTATTTTCTTCAATGCATTTCTCGTTTCTTGGAGAAGGAAAAAGTAAGCTGTTGTTTGCCCAATCTATTATTGAGGCTAAGTATCACCCTATGCCGGCCAGTATTGCAAGCCTTGTGTGGCTCAAGTGGATACACGCAAATTGTTGGGTGAGCTATCTTTCTGCATCTGCCTGTTTGGCCCGGTCTGAGCCTGTTGTACATACTTGGGGCACGTTGGGGAATGCAAAGTGCTACTTTAGAATCCATTTTCTAAAGAATTTCTTCTTAAGGGGGGTTAGGAAGAGCACTTCTCCTACAGTGTGATGGGACATATATAGAAGAGGCCACTTAGTGGCTTTAGAAGAAGCCCAAAAGCTGCCCTTAGGTCGTTCCTTAATAGCTGGAGCCTTTGAGGCATTTTGGTTTCCAACATGGTATCAGAGCAAGAAGGTCCTAGTTCTAAAACCCCACATGTGCATCTACATTTGTTAAATTGTGCTTGCTCATGCAAGGGGAGCCTTGGATAATCTGTCTATCTGCGTCTGTCTGTTTATTTTGGTCTGTGCTGGATATACATTGTTAGAACGTTGCATAACAGCTTGAGCTTGCCAGGCAACTTGGTTATAGCACAAATATGGGTGCTTCTGTTACTTCCCCTATTCCTAATTTCCTATGTACTGAGATAGTAAAAGTGTCATTCAGATTGCACAATTCTATTCCATGTATACAAGAAACATATGACAGACTATTATATCATGTGTCATCACCTTCACGTTGGGACTCTGACACTTCCTCACGTCCTCTCCTCTCTTCAAAGACCCATATTGTGCACCGGTTCAAGTATAGTTGAGCAAACTATTATGACCTTCACATCTGTAGTTTGTGATGTATGTGCGTGTGAGGTTGGGAGGGATGCTTGTTCTGCTCTTCAATTGAGGGCATAAGATTCTTTTTTGAAATTGGTGGCCTCTAATTCCTACAAGGGCTTGGTTGTGTCTCTCACTGTACATTGTTCTCATTCTATTCAACAATTGAGGAAGATTTCTCCTTTCTCTCAAACCATAGCTCTCCAATTCTGTCATCTACCTTATTCGTTTGCCCCTGAAGAAATTTTAAAAAGAACCAAAACTCGTCCAGCTAAAAAATCTAATGACACACATCTTTTATCCAGAAATAATGTATAAACTTCGCACTATCAATCATACATACGCAGCTACAAGCTTAAAACAACGGTACAGCAACTTGTTAATTAATAATTAGAGATCCTTCACTGGAAAAGTACATAGGAAATTAAAAGCTCAAAATACCTGGAATCCAAAAACATACTGCAAGAAATCCAGCATATCTGCTTTTCTTGAAGGAGAAATAGGAAAACTCCCCGGCAACATTGGTAGGTCCCTGAAGTAACTTAAAGCTGACACTGCTGCTTTTACCTGAATATACACGAGGTCAATTAAGAGACAAAAAAATGCTTTCGCTAGATAACTACCAACCTTTTACCTCTGGAAAAGAAACAATAGGATTTGTTATGGTAGGAGCATCTAGAGGTATAATGTTGTAAGCAATTATGTCTTCCGTCATTGCTGCATCTGATTCCATTACACGCTTTAACTGAAATTTAGTATCAAAAGAAGTCACATCATCAAGAATAGAAGTAGAGAATATACATAGCCTGACACAACCACATATATAATAACATAATTCACAGACACTGGAAAGAAGAAAACAGAAGCCAAAAACCAGCAGCAGCAGGATAGCGTTAACAATGTGCTGAGGGAAATTAAAATTCATATAGTGCAAAACACCAGAGAATAGCAAATACAGAAAATGCTAACCTCTTCAGGAATGTCCTTAGTAAGTTCTTCCACCACTTGACCTAGGACCTTAAGAGTTGCAAAAATTCGCTTCCTTTTCACGGTTTTACGCTCCAACCTGCAGTAGCCAGAAGTCATAATCGTAATCAAGTAACGTTTTTCCCAACAGTTTGGGGTCCGCAACATGGATCTTACACCTCCATTCTAGCATATTTTATGCCAACATTTTTGTAAGAGATAGCAAAGACATCCTTTCTTATTAACTCCATCTAAGTTATCTTAGGTATCTGTCTTCCTCTTTTGGCATCATTTACATGCATGCATTCTAAACTTCTCACAGAGCATCTATTGGTATTCTTTGCATGTACGCATACCAACGTAACCTACTCACCCTAATCTTCATCCCTAAAGGTACTACCCCTAAGTTCTCAAAAATATAATCATTTCTAATCCTCTCTCCTAGATATCCCACATATCCACCTTAGCATTCTCATTTCAGCTATATTTACCTTATTAATATGACTTTTCTTGGAGGCCTAACATTCCGCTCTTTAGAGTATTGTAGGTCTAATAGATGTCCTATAAAACTTGCCTTATGCTTATCACCCACCTCCACTTTACCCATCCTACATTTAATCTTATACACCACATCACAATCAATATCTCCTGCTTTGTGGATGAAGTATCCAAAATAACAAAAATAACATAATTATTCACACCTTGGCACTTCATGCTCATCTATTTCAACTAAAGTTTTACCTATAATTTTCCCTTCCTTGAAATTAAATTCCATTAACTTCGTCTTAGTCCTACTTATTTTAAAACCTTTTGAATCAAGAGCTTCCCTCCATAATTCTTACTATGCATCTAAACCTATTTCAGTCTCATCTACTAAAACATCATTTGCAAAAAAAAGCGTGCACTAAGGTACACTAGCTTGTACATGTCTAGTTATCTCATCCATAACTAAAACAAAAATATAGGGGTTTAAGGCTGCCCCTTGATGTAGACCTACTTTGACTAAGAATTCCTTGTTTTCCCCCAATTGTTCGTACACTAGTCACTACCCCATCATACATATTTGTTATAATAACTATGAATCTTCTTATAACACCCTTCTTCAAAACACTCCAAATGAGCTCTCTACCAACTGTCTAGAAAAAATATAGCTTCAATTGTTGAACTCTCCGGCAAGAAACCAAACTAGTTCTCTACACATGCCTTAGCAGGTACATAGATAACTTCAAAAGGTATGAATTCAGACAGGAGTAGATACAATAGGTCTGTTACACAACTTTGGCATATTATGATAGCAAATCATCCAAAACATCCTACAAAAAAGCTCATTTTTTATGCAAACAACAGTTAAAAAAGCCCGCAACCGCAAGTTCTCTAAGCCTAGACACACAAGTGTCAGACCTAAGCCTTTCTCCTCATACTCTCCCATCTCCTCCTAGTCCAAAATATACTCCCCCCCCAAGCCAGCCAAAAGCCATTCAGCCCGACCTGCCATCCCGTTCTCTGCAAGCTGGCCATCCCCTCCTTTGCTAGGGGTGCCGTCAAGCCACAAAGCGCCGAAGACGGGACACATGAAAAACTGGATGAACCTGAGAAGTAGGCAGCAACTGCAGACGATAAGCAACCGGCCCGATACGCTCCAATACCCGATAAGGACCATGGAACCGATATGCCAATTTGGCCGAAGCAACGGGCGCCAAAGAATGTTGCCGATGGGACAATAGATTAACGTAAACCATATCCTCAATCGAGAACTCCCGATCCGTATGAGAACGATTATATACCTGCTTCATCTAATTCTGAGTAGCCGTGAGGTTAGTTTTGAGCTGACGCAAGTTTTCTAGAATTCACAACCAACATGAAGGCAATTGTGCCCTACTACTACTGCATTTAGCATTAAGCTCCTAGCACAACACTCTGGTCTTTGCCATTACTAAACCCAAGGCAGTCAAAAGAACCATATTGTCCCTACCTTAGTTTCAAGCAAAAGTGCAAAAGCCCAATCCAGTTGTCAACATAAGTGCAACTACTAAGGTGATCTCCAAATTCTCTTCCAAGTACCAGTTAAATGTTTATAATTGTAATCTTCATAGTTACAGTGGACCTTCTTTAAAAATTCAATTATCTATGCATACAAATTGACACTTGTTGTAATCAAAGTGATGATAAAAATTAGTGCGGGAATATACATGCTTAAAAAGAATGATGGGCTATTTCTGATCGTTAGAAGTATGATGGTTTTGATTTGTATGGAACAAGCCATTGTGATTTTGCACATTTAATGATCATGCTTCTTTCGTGGAGACAATTATGCGAAGTAGCAAGGTTTAACATAAGAAAATAGACTGAGATCCAATGTATTTTAATTGCAAAAGAAAGGTACAACAAGTAATCCAGTAAAAAGCAACATGCTAATGGCCCAAAAGTAAAAATCCAGAGTATACTTAGAAAATGTAAAGCAAACCGGAAAATACTTAAGTCTAACTGGCAGATAGCATCACAAAACCAGAACCAAAAACAGTAAGAAATAAAAAATGTGTGTAACATACTCGCCAAGATTGCCACTAAAAACACCAGATTCCCTCATCTTCATTTCTTCGTCACGCAGCTCATCTACCTTATGCTTCTCTCTATAACACTTGTAGAATTCATGTAACCGTATAATGTCCTGGCTCCGATCAATACTGCCACCATCCCTTTTTGCAACCTTTTGCTGAAAATTTGAACAACAGCATAAAACAATCTTCACTAACATTCTAGCACCAGTAAAATAGTGGCAGCATTGTTCTTCAAGATCAAAAATCCATATTCCCAAAACCACTAAACTTCTAAACATTAATTGAGAATCTTTAAGTCCAAGCCTCATTTTCAAAAGATCTATATTCTCTTCACAGCCCGCCTATCACATGTATAGTTCCACCTGTGTTCTTTTCTTCACAATGGTTCTACCTCTCCCATGCCATGTGTTACTTAACTCTTAACAATAAATTTGCATTTTGCACACTCATCAACACAAAGGTTAAACGTCTTCATCTTAAAGGAAGTAAAAGAGGATTCTCATGACCACGTAGAGCAAACAGAACCATATTATCAGCCTAAAAACCTTGCTCAGAAATTTGGATGTCCATTGACCAGATTTTGATCCAGTTCTAACCCAAATCAGCATTGTTTGGTCCCAAAGTGACAAGTTTACATTACCAAAGATGAGGAATATACTCAACAAGAATTTCTCCACTGAAATTTTAAATAAACAATACAATATATCCTTCTTAAGTAATTTAAGAATAATAACATAAGAAGTTTGCTTATAACAGATTAAAATAATAGGATCAAGGAAAACAAGGTTCCTCAACTCTAGTTGTTTCTCTGGAATATGCCCACCAAGGTTTCATAATGATTACTGCAGAGAAATATGATGGCATACGATAAAATTGTTGTGAAGTCAAAACCAGCCATACCCAAACACAGCAACCAAGTCGGACAGGTTTCTAGAAGAGACTGATCCAACAAAAAGTCTATGAAGAAAAACTTTAACATCATGAACCTAAATATTAAAAAAGACGCACTCCTCTCTAGACTAGTTTAGTGCCCCAAAAGCTTTCTTATTCACTTGATAACTATGATTCTCTAATTTGCCCCCTTATTCATTTTCAAAGAAACTCCTCAAAATAGTAAAGAACTGCAAGCACAATTTTTATTGCAGGTATAGCTGGTCGACCAGATAATTAAAACTATGAACTACGAGCAAAATCATACCTTGATGACTGACATTAAACCAGTTTTGAACTGCAAAACGCCTCTACCTTCACTGTTAGGATCCAAATTTTGAGCGAGTGAATAGGCATGCTCACACACTGCAAAAAGAGGGAAAATAACATGTGCAGATGAATAGTAACATCAACCATGTAGGACATAGTTAAAGTCAAAATTGCAATATAACTAAGCAATGAAGGTTAAGAGCATTTTTCTCGCTAGAAGGCATGTCTACAACATATAACTGGAGAAACTCCCCATTTGCGTGTCAGTGTAAAAAGTAAAACATAGCACCTAGAAAACAATGATGAGCTGCAATAGCATTCCTTGCAGTTTCATTTCTGCTAAAAACGTTTAGTCCAACTTCTGTACCATTTTCAGAAGCCACATTTCCAAAGACTACACAAAATACCAAGCATTAAGTGTGCCATTCAGAATCTTGGATGAAGAACATGTAACTACTTCATATACCATCAAAACACCACCACCGACCTTTAAAAATAGAATCACTGACCCCCCCACACACACACATAATGCCACTATAGCAGCCAGGTCTTTCATGCTAGTCCTCTTGGGTACCATCATATTATAAAGCAAAATTCTAGAGTACCATTTCTCCAGCCAAATCAATTTTGGTGCAAGTGAAAGCAGAATGTAACAGATGAAAAAATGAAGAACCAAATATCCGTTGTGAAACCAACTATAAACCCTCTGCATCACATAGTTTATGGGTATCATACCAACTTCCACCGCTTTTTCTCAAGTAAGGAAATGATTTAAAATAAATTAGTCTTTCAAGATATCACAGGTCTCATTAGTTGCCTCCAACAAGGAATGGAAAAACGTAATTATGAACAGTGCATAAGATAGCCAAACTGCTAATTGGGCACTTACAGATTCTAGAGACATTAGGATCCTCATCCTGAATTTCATCTGCAGCTCTTAATATAGCATCAATGTCCCTATTCCCCAAAGCAGCAGGGACACTTCCAGCAATACCAGTAACGGGTCTACCAAATGCATCAGCACCGATGCGGTCCCTCCGGAGGGCAGCGCGCACCAGGCGCTCCCAATTATTTTCCACTCTAGACATTGCCTAGACACAACAAACCAACAAGATCAATCCATGAATACTCAAATTAACTTTTGACATAACCAAAAGCAAAAGCAGTGTAAAACACAAAAAGAAGTTCTCTTAGACCCCCACCATAAAATATAGTGCTGCTAACATTTAAAAGAAACAGTTAATTACTAGCATCCACCAGAGTTAAATCAATATTAATTATAGCATAAAAAAGAAGAAAAGGGAAGAAAAAGTAGCATCCATCACAGGCATAGTAGTTTCTAACAAAAAAACAACAATCACAATAATTAATAATAGCTTAACAAGTATCTGTTGCAATAATATGCACAAAATGTTCGAACCTTTTTTTAAAAAATGAGTTCTTCAGCCAAAAAAAGTACACACAATTAGAGTTGTTATAAGCTAAAACGACTCGCTCAAATTATCCTACGAAATTTGCCGGAGAAATTCTAAAAATTTAATATAACCTCATTATTGTTGGGCTTTTTCCCTCCTCATGTGAGGCTCATGGTTGTTGGGCTTCTCTCTCATGTGGAGAGGCCCACTACTTCCCATTTTGGGGTTAAGTATAGTTTACTAAAGCAAAGAGGGGACCTATTTGTGAAAAGCCAAGTCTTCTTAAAAGAGGGTTTGAGAAAGAGAAGTAGTAAAAAGAGAAAAGAGGAGAAAAAGACTACATTTTTGAAGGGGCTTTGGAGTTCAAGAAAGGGGATTTCGAAGAAGAAGGAAATGAAGGGTTTTTCAAGTGCAAGGCATTCATCTTCTAATAGAGAAGACAAAACATTGGTGGTTTGTAGTAATTTCTACTATCTCTATTCTTTGTGTATTCTACCTAAGAGTGAGATTTCTCTATAGCTTGTAAGAGGGCCTTCACCCTTGAATGTTGTTGTAATCTCTACTAAATAGAGTGTATACAAAGTTGATAATAGTAGATTCGGTCTCTAGACCTTATGAACATAGTCATTGCCTTGGCGGTTAATCACGTTAAATTTGTGTCTCCCAAGTGTTCGATGAAATTTTTTTTTTTTGGTTAATCTTGCTTTGTGTGTGGTAACTTGTGCATCCTACATCAAGGAGGCGGCATAGAATACTCACTTACATCATTATGGCTGAGGAAAAGTGTGTATTTGATTGTGTTTCATAGCTAACTCAAAATAGGGAAAAGATGTAGTTTTTCCAACAATTGTAACAACCAAAATACACCGAAGCCGAAGTTTACAGAACAAATAAAATCTTAGTCTAAAAAAGTAACAAATTTCACTTTAAAAAATCTCAGCTCAGTGGAGAAGACTCAGCACGCAAAGTCTCCAAACTCGCCGAAAGGCAGCAGCGAGGAGATGAACCAACTGAAGCCACTGCAATCACCACCAAAAACCAAAAACAATCTACCATGCAACCAACTAAAACAAGACCGCATTAATTGACCAAGACTCCGATTCAACCCCAACATTCAGCATTCCAGCAACAGCCAATTCCTAAAGACAGCTCAATCATCCGGATCCAGATTTCGTTAAAACAAAATAAAAAATCACTCCAGAACAAAATCGAAATGCGAGAACCAGATATCGAGCAAAGATCGGACTACAGGAAGAGGAAACAGCCGGAGGAAATCTAGGGTTTAGGGGATCGTACCGATGAGTGGGAAATGTCGTGGAGTTCCCGCGTCTCCCACTTTCGTCGTCAGAGAAACAGGGGAAGAAGGGGTGCGGATCTCGGCTGTGGCCGTCTTCCGGTTAAGGATGCCCACGATAACCGCTGATTACCGGCTATTCCAGGTACTCATTTTGAATATGGGATCTTGAACTGGGCTAGGAATTTTGTACCCGACCCGACCCTATTGCAAAATAGGAAATGCAGATCGGGTCGGGTAATAACCCGCGGGTTATGCGCAACCCGACCCCAAAGCCCCGTCGGCCGTCAGCCCGTCACTCTGCTGCTTCGGCCTTCGGTGCTTGGCTGCGTCTCCAGGGGGAGAAGCGGAGAAGAGGCCGCCCTACCCCGCCTACCCCTATCCCCACCGCCGCCCCAGCCCTCCCGGAGCTCCCTCCTCGTCCTCCTCATCGTCGTCTTCCTCATCTTCGGCGCCGTCACCTCGTCCTCTGGCTCGTCCTCCGGCCTCATCTCTCACGCGTCTCCGTCGCCTCCGCCTCCATCTCCCCCTTCAACCTCTCTGCCTCCTCTCTCACCGCGACCTGGTGCTCCGGCCTCCAACGTCTTTCAAATCACTTACTCTTGCAACTGATCGAGAGTCTTTAGCTACCAACTAGCTCGAACTCGAAAGTATTCCTCTGCTTTTGGGGCCTATAACAGGTCAGAGATTTAAATTTGATCAGTTCCTTTGGTTAGAGATTTGAATCGCGAGTTGTAACTTTTCTCTTATCAAATAGCATACGTCCTCGTTTCGATAAGCTAATAATTTGGCTAGTTTTTGTGTTAATTATATTATGCGCTGAGCTTTTACTTTATGGAATTCATTTGCGATGACGAGGAGCGTCAATTCCTTTTATTTTGTGCTCCGAAATGCGCATGTGAAATGTAGCGGAATGAGCAGATCTTTTTCTCCGATATGTGATTGTTTTGAGTTCTGATTGCTGTTTGCTATCGGCGTGCGGTTTCGAAGTTGTTAGATTAGGGTTGCAGTGACTTCTGTTGCTATCTATTACTTTATTCAACTTAGTTTCTTAATTAGTAATTAGGATTAACTCTTTAGTTTCTTAATTAGTGATCTCTATCCCTTCGTCAAACATTACTCCCTCCGTCCTAAATTAGTACGTACATTTCAATTTTTGGACTCCGGGAAAAGTTGGTACAATTAGGCTTATTTCTCAGACACAGAGGCTTTTTCCCACTTGGGGGTTCACTGTGGCTTAAAAACTTCAATTTTCCACACTATACCTAGTACCTACCCTTTCAGACGGAGGGAGTACATGCTAAGTTTTTCTTGCAAGCTTGACACTGTATGCTGAGATGGACATTTGCAAGTTTATATCATATAAGCAGCAATGCTAAGGTTTCTTACAAGCTTGACACTGTATGCTGAGATGGACATCTGCAAGTTTAGATCATATAAGCAGCAATCTAATTGGGACTACTGTTTTCTTCTTATGCATGAATTGACTATATCCACGCACTAACATATATCAGTAATCTATGTCTTACATGAACCTACTTTTCATTGTGTATATTTCCTTCTAATGATAAACTTGGATGACCATTTGGGGCAGTGAATAGGTTGCATTTGATTCCGTCTTTAAATGTATTTTACTTCTTTTTTTGTTGACGATTCTAACATTGATGCTAACAGATTGACCAATAAATGCAATTTTGGTGGAAATCTCCTAGTGGCTATATACATATTCTTGATGTTCAACGTCATTCCATTTTGGAAAGTACATGCAAGCATCCTTTAAAAGAAAATGCAAACACGAAAAAAGGTTTCTGCTGGAAATGGAGTTAGGCATGTTGCCATCAAGAAAGTTGTCAGAGCAACCACATGTCAGGGAAAGTAAAATTGCATATCTTATCATCTTCTGGCAGGAAGCAAAGATTAGGTATTTCCTTTCTCCCACTCTCTCTATATGATTGATGTAAAGACTCTCAATTTTTTCTCAATCTCTTGCCCTGGTAATTGTGGAGGCTTCCAATACCATTTTACTCGAATTGCCTGGGCATAAACTCTAGACGCTTTGCAATTTTAAGCTGGTTGGTGAAGCATATGGTTTCTTGATGTTGTGGCAACTTCATAGATTGATACAAGATATACATGATATGGATCGGAACATACATGCCTGTATGTTTGTGGAACTTCTTCCACTGCAATAGTCCTGATATCTTGATAACTGTCTATTTATAAGTGTGGTATGTCTGGCCTTATCCTTTGAATCTTTCATCAAACGGGGCTGGCGTGTTGTCGGGCCAGGCGAGGGAATGCAATGTTGATCTGTGAATTCAATGTACATGTTAATCGTCATGGTTGGGACGAATGGTGATGATGTGCATACTTGTTAACACAGCTTATTTAGGATTATGCGGAGCAATTACTTGTTATGCGTATCTTTAAGATAAATAATAGAGATTTGTACTAATTTTGATGGATTTAAATTTGGTCGGTTGAATTCTTTACGATAGATTCTGATGTTGAGATAGTGCTCCCTCTGCCCGGAATTAGTTGATGCATTTGGTTTTCTACCGATTCTGGGCTCAGGGAGTATATGTGATTCTTCTGATACGCCGTTGTGACTCCATTGTTTCTTTCAATTTTATTTAATATCTGGGCTCAGGGAGTATATTAGATGTTGTTGTCCATGAGAATGTAGAAACTGTCAATTCTATTATATATCATTTTTTGTCTTTCTATTGCAGTTGATTCCTTTGGCAAATTCTGCAATTTGGCAATACAATCAATTTATACTGGAAAAACAACCATCTTCCAATGATCAACTCTACCAGATTTGGTTCAGTTAGGAAAAAACAATCTCTTTTTTCAAATTGTTAATAGGATGGTTGGACAGTAGGAGGTAAAATAGAATAAAAATAATTTTTTTAAAAAAAAAAGTAGGGTCGGGTCCTTACCCGAGCCGACCCGAGCAAGTAGGGTAGGGTCGGGTAATTACCCAATCCTATTTACGTAGGGTAATGGCCGACCCGATTCCCGATTCCCAACCCAATTGAAGCAGTACCGGGCCAACCGGTCGCCATCTTGCTCGGTGGGCCCACCTTGTGGCATTTTTCTCTTTGGGGCTGGTCCGAAGCAAAAGCAATTGGAGCATCCGAATTCAAACGGCGACTGTTGGGTCATTTCCATTTGTGTCAACAAAACAGTGGGCCTGGGGATGGTGATTTCGAATTTGTGGGGCCTGGAACATTGATGACATTCCACCTAGTAGGCCTTTTGGTCGGGTGTGCAGAACTTTCGTCTGACTCGGGAAGGGCTTTTGGGGTTATTGGGCCCCATATCCAGGTTAGAGTCGTTAGACAAAAGTTACGCCACAAAAAAAAACGCTAATTGGGCCTTTGTGGAGTATTTGTGCTACAGAACAAGCCCAATCTGATTGAGTGAGGCCAAAGGCAGGAATCGCAGGGAGGAGATGGGGGCATGGGAGCGGAAAATTCCCATCCCGTCGCCCAGCCCTTCCAACCGACAGCCATGGTGGAGCAAGAGCAGATTTCTCAGAAGAGTTCCTCCTTCCTCTCACTTTAATAGATAATAGATTAATAGATACAGCTTATTTCAATTACTCTAAAATTTAGTTCATTTGGTAAAAAATATAACTATTAAGAGCGACCGGAAGGAGTATGTTATGGGTGTGTTTGGAAGCTGACAGGTGAAAGGTGAAAATTTATATCAGCCTGAAAATAATCAAGGGTGTTTTTTCCTAATTGGTGACAACTCGTTTGGAAGCTGAAAGTAATAAGGCGTCAGGGTGAAAATTTTCAGGCCTAATTTGTGAAAGGTGAAATATGTTTGGGAACTGAAAATAAATCACGCTGATAGGAATATTCGTCAGCTTCGGGTATCGTGTAATCGATTACACGACATGAAGAGTTATCGTGTAATCGATTACACGATAACTTTTTAATGGGACAAACTTCAACGATGCATTTCATACTCATTTCTGATTCGTTTTGGCCCTTTTTTTTTCATTCTTCCTCATTTTTGGTGTTCTTTCTTATAATGATGATATTCATAAAGATGTTGAGCCACCACGTACTATTTGTGGTGGATTTTTTTGGATTTTTTTAAATAAAATATCAAGGTCATTAGGATATCATGATGATTAGAAAGAGCATAAAAAATAAGGAATAACAAAAAAAAATTTGCCCAAAAATGGACTAAAAATGAGGGAGATATTAATTGTTGAAGTTTACACAATAATACTGGCTATCGAGTAACTGGTTACACGATAGTACTGGCTATCGAGTAATTGGTTACACTATAGTACTGCCTATCGAGTAACTGGTTACACGATAGTACTGGCTATCGAGTAACTGGTTACACGATAGTACTGCCTATCGAGTAACGGGTTACACTATAAAACTGGTTATCGAGTAACTTGTTACACGATAGTACTACCTATCGAGTAACTAGTTACACTATAGTACTGGCTATCGAGTAACTGGTTACACGATAGTACTAGCTATCGAGTAATCGATTATGCGATAACTTTTTTATGGGACAAACTTCAACGATGCGTATCTTACTCATTTCTGATCCGTTTTGGCCCTTTTTTTTCATTCTTCCTCATTTTTAGTGTTCTTTCTTATAATGATGAAAAAATGTCGAAAAACGGACTAAAAATGATAGAGATATGACGGGGGGAGGGGGGTCCCTCGGCTTAACGGTGCGGCGGCGGAGGCGTCAGGGCAAATACCGGGGTGACTGGCTTTGGACGACCCGAGCAATTGCCCAGGAGGGGTGGACACGGGTTCCCTCAGCTCAACGGAGCGGCGGCGACAAGGTGAGGGCCTCAATCAGCGGCGGCGGCGACCGGGGTGGAGGGGGACTCAACGAGCGGCGGTGGGGACGGGGGGCACAAACTCTCTCAGCTCAATGGGGCACCATCAGTGTGGGGGTACTCACCGGGGGGACGAACCTCAGGGAGATAGTTGATTTTTTTTCGTTGAAGAGGTGCGACAATCGATTCATCAGCCTGATTCTCACTTTGGTGAGAATCAGCCTTTCAAGGTGAAAGGTGAAAAATTATCACATTTCACTTTTCAGGGCCAATTTTTGGCCTTTCAACAAACAAACACTTTTCAGGCCTGAAAGGTGAAAGAGTAAAAATTTTCACCTATCACTATCACTGACCATTTTTTACCATTTCAGCTTCCAAACAGTTTTCACCCTGAAAGGTGAAAATTTTCACCTTTCATGGCTGAAATATTGGTTTTTCAGCTTTCTAAACGCACCCTATACATCGCTCGCCTGGGTAGGCGGCTGCCCAAGCTTTAGTGGTAGGGCCCATAGATGAGAACCAATCAAACTTATGGACCCCACCTAAAGCCTGCCCGCTACACTTGCGACTGGCTCGTATATTTTTTCTTTCTAAAAAAAACTCCAATTTTGTTGTAAAACATAAGCCAACTTTCTCCACGTAAGAATGCAATTAATTAAAGAAAATATTTTAAGTGTCACATATTGTTTATGAATATAATTTATAAGGGCCTAACATGTTCTGAATGTCAAATAGTTTTTTTTAGGTGGGGGAGGGGGATGTTAAGAGATTCAAAGTGGCTCAAGAGAAAATATGTATAATAAGAGGCCGTGGAAACCATGATGTAACTGACATATAAGGCCTTCTTTTTTAAAAATGAGGCTATTTAGACCCCATTAAACTTCTATATCCCACACCTTATCTTTTCCTCACTAATTTTTTCACCATCACCCAACACACCAAAACACTTTCCCCATTCCCTCTTCTTCCTCCCTAAAGAGCCAGTGGTAGCTGATGGCAGTGAACCTATGGCGGCCGACCACCACCTCTTCTCTTTCTTTCTCTTCCTCTTATCCTCCTCCTTACTCTTTATCTTCTCCGTTTCTTTCTTGCTCTTTAGCTAGCCATGGCAGAGCCAAAGGCATTGCCTTTTCGGCTGTGTTGGCCATGGACAACCCTCATCTTCACAATAACGATGCAAGATCCGATAGTTCACTCCAAGATAGAGGGTTTCAGGTACTAGTCCCTTCCAAATTAGATAAGCATTACAACGTTCCCTCCTTATCATAAGAAATCATTAAGAAACCGAGAAAGAGGGCTTTTTAAGAAGAGGGTTTTAGGTAGGGCTAGCAACGGTACAGTATAGTTATAGTATGGCTTATACCATTATCGTTATTATTATCATTTATTAAATCTTTATCCATAACTGTTTCACCAATAATCGGACCGGTTAACCAATAACATTGCTTATCTATTTCTTAAAGCTACATTAATTACCTTTTAAACACAAATAAACCTAAAAATTAAATAATTAACATGTAATTCACCACCAATGGTGTAACAAAATTACGTTTTATCTAAATAAATAGAAATCTACCTACATAATCTTTGCATATAAATCTTAACTAGTCCAAAAAACCTTCAATTAAAAGAGTTTCATTAACTATGAATCTTATGCATTTAAATTCAAAACACCTTAACTGTGAATGAGATTAAGCGTTATATACATCTAAGTTCCGCTGCGGCTCTCGACCCTTCACTTAGGACCAAAAATCTCCTATGTATTCCGTTACTTATGGTTTGTTTGGTAGAGGATTTTAGGAGTTGGAAATCTGGATTTTAGGGAACAAGCTGGATTGAGCTTCTGCTGCGGCTCTCAACCCTTCACTTAGGACCAAGAATCTCCTCTGTACTCCGTTACTTATGGTCTGTTTGGTAGAAGATTTTAGGAGTTGGAAATCTGGATTTTAGGGAACAAGCTGGATTGAAGAATCTGGTGTTTGTTTGGGAAGAAGTAGCTTTTAGGGAAGAATTTAGGGTATGATGGCATGCTTTGTAAATAAAAATAAAAGGCATGAATAAATAATAATAAAAACTACATTTTTATGATTTTTATTATTATTTACCCTGGTCTTTTTTTATAAAAGTACAAAGAATGCTATTGAGAAAAGTCAATGAAGTGAAAGCTGAGTTTTTTTGGAAAATCTCCTTTGGATGAGATTTTCATGAGGAAGCTGGACTCTTCTAAAATCCAGCTATGTAGTTGTTGCCAAAGAGGCCCTTACTTGGGCACCTATCAATAAAAGTGAGAATTTCTCACCCATCTCTTAGTTTTTTAAATAATAAGCTAAATATTTTTCATGGGGAGTGGTCCTCGTCACGTTTCTATATTTTGTCGAGGATGTGTTCCTTATACCCTCTATCCCCATCAATAAAACTGAGAATTTCTCGCCCGTCTCCTAATTTTTTAAATAATAAGCAAAATATTTTTCGTGGGGAGTGGTCCCCGTCATGTTTCAATGTTTTGTCGAGGATATGTTCCTAATACACTCTATCGACAAAGCCCCCTTCACTTATATATTATGGGGAGTGATCTCCATCGCGATTTTGTAACTTTTTAAAATATTGTCCTCTCTCTACTGACCATATCGTACTGCTAAAAAAATAAATACATAATTATATATGACCATTTTCAAAATAAAACGGTAATTGAAGAAGCTCTTCTATATCTGTTTACTGCTTATTATTTTGTACGTATAGTTCACTAGCTTACTTTTTTAACACTTATGACCCTTAGATTTTGGATGTGTGAAGTCAATGTAACTCCTATTTTTATTATTTCTCTTGCATACACAATCAATGCACACATACGCAAGTATATGAGCAATAATATGAACGATAATTTATATCGTATCATATAATATAAATTCAGAGGATTAATAATTACTAACCTGCGGGCCTTTGTGCCCGATCAATCCTTAAAGAGAATGCTCATAAGAATGATGAATTATGTCAGAGATCACAAAGGACCAACATGCATGGACAAGAGTTGCTATTCTCCTTGCGAGATAACAATCTCCTTCTTCCTTCTTATCGTCGTTTCTAGAACTAGATCTCCAAGATCAAATCCACAAAAAACCAAAGAGCGAGAGAGAGAGAGAGAGAGGCGAGAGAGATCCAAAAAGGAGAGAGCCGTCACTATTCACGCTCTGTTCACAACCCTCTCTCTCTCTCTCTCTCTCTCTCTCTCTCGTCGGTTACCAAATTGGGGAGTAAATCTTACCTTAATTACTCTCTTGATGGTTATCCATAACTACCCATTACTCATCCCAATCAATTCCTATAATGGTCCTTTCTTGGTGTCTCATCCATATTGTGTGGACCCCACCGGGCCCACGGGGCCTAGCACACTCTACGTGTTCATACACCACACGAGAGGGCCGACACCTCATACAATTAGGTTATGTAATGTGGGCCGAACCCATACTTATAGCCAACATTAAGTAGCCACGTTCTTTGTAAAATTTCTCACATGTGGCCCCTCCTAAAACAAATGAAGGGAATTTTCCCCAAGTCAGCTCATCTCCCTCTTCTTTTTCTCTCCCTTCTTCTTTTTCTCTTCCGGTGTCGACTGCTCAGCGCCGCCATAGACCCACGTCAGTTCATCTCCTAATCTCCCTCCCCCGTTTTTCTCCTCCTCCTCCTCACCTTTTTCCATTTTGTTCTTCCAGTCAACTGAGCTGGCCAACATGTGCGGTCGTGCTGGCCACGACCAACCAAGGTTTAATTGGATCAGTCACTTTCAAATCTGGACTGGCGATGGACAACGCGGCCTTTTTGCCACACCTTTGACCTTGTTGCAGCCAGCTTGAAGGGAAGAGGGGGAAAAAGAGGAGGTAAGCCGCCGGCGAGACCACCGGAGATGAACCGGTGGAGGTGGTTCAAGAGGAAAATGAGGAGGAATGAGTGTTTTGGGGTGTCGGGCAGTTGGGGGATACTAAAATAATACGTGGGGAAGGAATGAAAAATTATTAGCTACGCGCCGCGCATGGGGAACAGTATGCTCATCACCAATGGGTGATGGGCACGACACCCTGCTTGTCATGATTGCCACAAGGGACCCACAAGCAGGGGAGCCGTGCCCGTCATCTATTGGTGATGAGCACACTGTTCCCATGCATGCGCAGCGCGCTGCTAATAACTTCTCGGGAAGGAATGGGGTGGTGGAGTGAAAAAAAAAATGGGAAAAAGATGGGGACGCGAGTGTTTAATGGGTCCAAAATCCAAATAGCCACTTTCTTTTTTTTGTATTGTGCAAAAGAATAAGACAAACTAAACTGATAGGGATAAAAATTTTGTTTCAAGTTTTAGTTATTAACTCCATAATTTTGTGAGCATAAATAAACCAAGGAAGATTGTTAAGTGTACATATAGATACAAACTGAGTTCCAAAAGAAAAGTGGAAGCTGCTAGTGGCTACCAAGTACAAGCTGAGAGAAACTTAAGTCCAAATGCACAGTAATTAATTTGTACATAATACTGTTGTACATAAAGTAAAAAAAACGCCTCTTTGAGTTACATCCAATTCAAAAAATAAATGGGTCTTTGTCAAGTCTTTATGCTCCAGCCCTGCATGAGGCCAAAGGCAGGAAGGAATTGCAGAGGGCCCCGAGGAAGGGTAAAATATATACAAACAATTTCCATGTAAGAATATAATAATCTACAAACCCAATTTATAGGGATCCTTCATGTTTTAGGTATTTGGATGGATTGTGTTAACGTCGAATAAGTGGCTCGAGGGACTTTGTATAAGAAGAGAAGGCAGGGGAACCCATTGATACGAGTATTTAATACGGGGCCTTGGCCAATATATATAAAAGAAGTACATGATGAACATTGATGGGAGCCGGAGGGGACCCCCTTTGAGGCAGACGCCGAGGCAGCCTCTTACTAATGTTAAAAATTTTATGTAACCTAGCACATGCAGTGGCATTGATAGCCCATGCAACGACGTGTAGGCGACATGCATGGTCGAATGCTTCAGCCTTCAGCCCACGTGCGTGAGGCCCAAGCATAGGCAGGCACATGCTGCGAGTGCACCTCTAATTTTTTTCACCTTTCAGCGCTAAATTCAATATCCAATCATAAAAGTTTCATACTCCACAAAATTCATAAAACCTAACAATAGTCTTGAGTATACTTCAAAAGAGTTTGTGCAAACTACGGTGACACAGAATTGCAACAGATAAAAAAAATCAAGTTCAAGATCTATTCGCTTTTCAGCAATGAAAGAATGGCAAAGCACACCATCAGAAAGGCAGGCTTCAAGCAGAATTCATCCTCCATTATCCCATCGCAGCATTGCAAAATCAGAGGAATTGATAGGAGCAGATCCTTTAAAGGATACATCTGGAATCGAAAGGTCGGGTTGCAGCACTTGAGAATCGACGAAGAGCACGATCACTGTTATGTCATCATGAAAGGTCCGTCTAGTCACTTTCGTGTTATACAGAATACTATCACCAGATTTCGATATGGCCTTCCTGACTCCTTCGCTTATAGCTTTTTGAACAAGTTTTTTAGCTATCCCCTGTAAGTAACGTTAAGCATACGATTAACATTCTGGCAATATATACTGGAAAGAACCGTAGTCAGTGATTTTAACATGAATAAATATATTTAAGGAAAAAAAATACACATACCTCTTGTGGGGAATTAAACACCATCTCAACAGCTTCTTGATTTGAGACATGTTCCCATAGGCCGTCAGAAGCAAAGATTACGAACCTATCTTCAGTGACTATTGGCCTTGAGAGGATTTGTGGCTCTGCAGTAATAATAGCCCGGAATAGAGGTCCAGGGAAATGATAGCGACGGGTATGTTGGTCAAACCTATAATTTTGATATTTCAAGTATGCATCACCGATTGCTCTTGTGACCTGCAAAAGCGATGGAAATGTGATTTTAACATTTTACAGCATTTGCTAATTGTACATTCAGTGACCATAAAGAAGAACAAAAATTTAAGAACTAATTGGACATTATCCTAGTAGGCTTTAGAAGGACTTCTCCATCTCTATTGATATTTTCAATTTAACTGAAGTTCAAGTTTTAGTTACAAAAAAACTTGCGACTTGGTCAGGCGTCCTTTTCCTGTAAAAGAAACAATGTTATAGCCTCTTTGTTGATATATCTCAGCTTCAACTCATATGGATCCCAAATATTTAACAATGTTTCTTCATCTTGTTTCATCCTTGACCAGCATAAATATAGTAAAGTCTGGCATATTTGTGTTTCTAATTTCCTATATTGGTATATATCGGTATGAAGGTAGGAATAGTTTGCACAAGTCAATCAAAAAGAGTTTCAACTTCTTTGTCAAATTAAGAAAAGCTGCATAGAGGTAAGCATCTTCAAAATGCAAAAGAAAAAGAAACCTTTTCCACTCAATCTATTTTATTTCTCCTTCAGTACTACTATCATAACTTTATGTGAAAGAAGGTGTTTTAATGCTTCTTAACAAAATCTGAAATGCATCAAAACCACTAACCTGGATAATTCCTTTGACACGCCATGTGCCATTTTTAACATGCACAATGTGTTTATCTTCCGGATGTCGATCTCGCATTTCACGTTGAATCTCTTCCCGACTAGCATTATGTTCCTCAGTCAGTTGTTCAGCAGTGATACGTCCGTCATCTAAATAGCCAAGTACAGCTCGAGAATCACCAAGATTGGCCACATATAACATTCCTTCAGAAATAGCTCCAACCAAGCAGCATGATCCTGCCGCAGCAATCAATGGTCTATGCGGATGTATGCCTTCCATATGAGCGAAAAATGATGCCTCAATTGCAGCAATTGCACTCTTCACAGTGTCCATAGTTATAGTTCCTCCATTGTCTCGAGCAGAATCTGCAAAAGACGTTAATCAAATGCTTTCCAAAACATAGCTTCAAGCATATCAGAAATCTCGCACGCATGCAACACAAACAATTTACATCAGTTCATACACGCAACGTCTCTATACATGTCCCACATATGAAAAAGACACTGGATTCTAGCCAAAATCTGTAACGTAATGAAGATAACATATGTAAAACAGATGATGATTGAAAGTTGAAGCCCTGTTTTACAGGAGCGGCGGTGACTTTCAACCAGGGCAAGGTGCCGGCCAAGTCTGCCCTACCCTCTACCTGTCCCTGATCGTTGGCCTTCACCACCTCTGGCCAGTGCGCAGAAAACATTGGTTTTGAGCTTAAGCTCAGAGTAATTTTCCCACAAACAAAAGACGCTTGTTTTTGTTGCTCAACAAACATAAGCGGTGTTACATAAAGACATAAGTAGTTTACATGCAGGAGTTGGTTACAAAAGCTATGTTGCACTAAGACATGCAATGATAATACATAGGTAGCTTACATGGCAGGAGTTGGAATACAAGAGCATGCTAGTGATAGAATATACAATAAATAAATAAAGATTTTTGTTTCCTAACAGCTCGAGCTTTTGAAAAATTTGGTTATCTTACATGGTATCAGAGCTTTAGGTTATAGTATCGCTGGAGGCATTTATATCCTAATTATGTTCTACGTACAACGTTTTATAGACACTTACACATGCGGGGGATGATCGAATATACAATAAATGAATAAAGATTTTCATTTCCTAACAGCTCAAGCTTTTGGAAACCTTAGTTATCTTACACTTAGCTCAAGACATGTAATAAGACAAACGTAGCTTGCAGTACTTTCTCTCACAAAAGAATCACCCATAAATGCAAGGTCAATGGAAGGTTAAAGTCCAAATGTAGATCCAACAATAAGACGTAGTTAGCTTACATGCAGTGAAGTTCAGCTAAAAAAATCGTACGGAAAAATTGAGCATTGAACATCCAAATGTGCCAGATGTATGTCATGTTAGAGTACATTTAGAAAAATTTCCTATTCTAGTTCCAATCGGTGAGGACGAGACAGCGGATCGATTAAAGTTGGTTATTTCGTGCAAAGGAGATATCAAGAAACAACCATTAGAAAATGCGACAACTCAATGGTAGAAATTCCCAAAGTTAGGGTAGGAAAGCAGAGGTCAACATGGCATAGGACACAGGGCTGATAGTAAAAGTTTCAAACAAGCATGATAGTGTAAAAATTGGTATCGCAGAAAATATGTAGAGACAGGGTACACTAGGAAAACGTGATTGTGATTAATGAAGACTGATTAACAGTACAAGAAACAGATTGATAGAAAAATTATCACATTCCAAAACTAAATAGGTATAGCCAATAAATTACGAAGGATTGAAAAATGGACCATGATGAAGGTGAAAATTGAGAATTCAAAGGTAATTTGCCAGAAGAATATTTGTGCAGAAGCATTACTACCAAGCACAGTTAAAGATTCACCAATAGCATTAAACCACAGTCAATCTATACAAGGAATATAAAACCACCACCAAATCCACTCGATACTCTAGAAACATAAGAATAAAATAGTGTACAATGAGATGTAATTCCACCTAGCCCCAACCCTCGAGCTGGACAACTCAAAAATAGTAAAAAATAGCCCAAATACATTTATAAAAGCCTGCCAGCGGATGAAAATCCGACGGCTCAGCTTGTCTCGGCTGACGCCACGGGGTGATGTAGACTCATATAAACGAATTTCTTGTCAAATATCGAACAGAAGTAATAATACATACATCAGAAACAAGCTGAAAAACTCTAAATATTTTTCCTGTTTTAAAATACGAATTGGAAGTAGTGGCATTCTAAGCATGCGGCCAGGCGAGAGGGAAAATAAGACATTCTTCATAAACGTGACACAAATATTTTGCAGCTCACTAGTAGGAAAACTTAAATTATTCAATTAAAAGGCCACAGCTCAATTATTCAATCGAAATACCATCATGAATATAATTTTACTGACAGTCAACAATTGGCCTTCATGCAATGCTGATAGAAACTTGTATTAACATAAAGGCAATGGTTAATATACATGATACAGCACACTAATATGACTATACTGGAAACAAAAATAACACACATCTATCTTTTCTTTTTCGTACCAATACTCAAGAATTCTAAATATTTCCACCATTTCAGAGAGCGGAATTTTCCACAAAAAATAAATTGCTAACAACAATCTAAAACAATAAAGAAAAAGGAAAATTTACACAACCACTTAAGAGAGAGGAATCATCCACAAATATATAAAATGCTAACATAAACTTCCCCTGTTTCAGAGGAAGATATAATTAAGAGCTAGCAATCGAAACAATGCTAACATACCCATATGATAAGTGCAATACTAGCAATCGATTCCTCACATTACCACAAACAGGACAATCAAGAAATAGGTGAATTCATACAATCGCATTACCAATTTGTTAAATTAGCATTAATAAAATCATAAGAAGAGCAGCAAATACTTGAACGGTAAGCAAACTGCCATTACGCAAAAAACGTCAAGAACTTCAATATCCAAGAAAAGGGAACTCCAAGAAAGGTAAGAGGTGGTATAGCCAATCAACCCGAATACACAATCAAGAACCCAAGCAAGCATCATCAAAAGAAACAACAGGCAAGATTTCATTGAAACGTAGCATGTACAAATGAAATACCCAAACAGATGATAGAAAGAAACAACAAGCAAGATAAACTTAGCAAATACTGATGAAATGATGAAACAGATGATCGAAAGAAGCAACAAGCAAGATTTCATGAAATCTCAAAATTTACCGATGAAATGACGAAACAGATGCTGGTTGACAAAGCGCGAGCAATCAGGCCCTCCATGGCCATCATAGACGCCAACGAAGGTAGCGCTGGGGCTGATCTCCACCTGGCTCTGGTCCTCCATCACCGCATTGCCCTCCGCCAGCGCGTAGGACAAGCCCCCGAGAAAGTGCCTCTCGAGTCCCCGCGACCAGACCGTCGCCTCCTCGTATCCCACTCCAGAACCTCCGGGGGCACCGCTTCCTCCGGCGTCTCTTCTCCCACCGGAGCCGCTGCTTTCACCCCTGCTCGTACCAGCACCGTCGCCCTGCTGGTCCTTGAGACACAACTTCTTCGCAAGACTTCCCAGCTTGAAACTCATCCTTCATCTCCCACCGGAAAACACGGGGAAAGCTCCTTCAAATCGCTCCTCCAAGATCGCGAGCAGATGACAAAGATGGAGAACCAGAGCTTCACCTCTCAAACAGTACTCCTCTCTCTTACAATGCCGGCCAGAGAAGAACGGCACCAGAAGCCCAAGAGGCCGGAATCTTGGCCCTGGCCGAGATTCTCGGAGGAAGAACTCCGGCGACGGAGGAAAATGGCCGAGCTGGTCGGGAAGAGAAAGAAGTGATGGGAAAATGGAGGGAATCCGTATACATAGGCGCAAAAGAAAAGCGGATTTGGAGAAAGGTAGGGAAAGGAGGTGCGGAAATCTAATTTAGCGAAGAAAGCGGGATTTGTTTCCAAAGAAGGATTTCTTCGCCGGCACGGAAATGAGGGGGAGCGGACGGATGACAAATAAGGAAAATTGCTTCATGCACAGCTTAAATTTGGGAGTAATGTCAAATGGGCAACGGTCAACAGTATCAACGGTCTTCCTGTTTATATGAGCCTGGCTGACGCGCATGTGAGTGAGGTGAGACGGTCTTGGCCGTTGGATTTTGATCCGGATGATACAGGAGGCAGAGATGTATGAATCACTTCCCGGCCTCGCCTGTTTCCATGCTCCGTCAGATCTCAATCCGACGGCTTAATTTGGATTGGCTCATGCCGACATCCGTGAGTCGGGCTAGTGTGAACTTTCCGAAAGAGAAAAATGGAGTCACACCATAGGATGTGAAAGGAAATATTTCAACAAATATGGTAACACCCTTGAGATTATGGTTTCTTTGTAAATTGGGCTAAACTGAATTTTTGTTTGGATTGTCCCCCTAATGAAACAAGGGATGAAGTTAATAATATGTGCCCTATGTGGGCGTGCCCAGGGCACCAAGAGCAGTCGGATTTCCATAGGACAGCACACATTAATTTGGGGGGGGAGCCGGGTTTGCCTACTGTTTATAACACATGCCGCCGGTTATTGATCCGACTGCTCAGGACACCCCTAAACTACAGGAAGCATACTAATGGGACAGACTCCTAAACTAATGCATCAGTTCAGTTCATAGCGTGCACTAATTCTCTACGAGCTAAGCAATGCCAGGACACTTGAAAGATTAATTTCGCATGTAGACTGATAGAAAAATAAATTGAAATTATGTTCAGGCTACAAGTGTTTATCCCTGGCATTAGGTGCATCATCCATTTAGAAATTTCAGTAAGAGAGCATGGACTATACAAGTTTTAACAACCATACTTACTGATCATCAAATGTCCTGTTTAGGTTTTCCTTATCTACCATATGTTTTATGGTTCCATGTGAGGATTGTAAGGGTGAAGTGGAAGCCGTTTGCGGTTAATCTGTTTGTATGTCTGTCCTCTCTGTCCAACAAAGCCTGTCTGCATTTGAAAAAACTTGGCTCCACCATTACCTGGCTGACTTTGCTCCCTTGCAACCAAAAACAAGGGAAAGGTGGGGAAGTTCTATTTTTTTTTTTGTACAGGCTTTAACGTCTAATAATAAATTTAACTCACTTTCAAATGCAGACAGGCTTCACTGGATGGAGGGAATACTTTTTCTGTCCGTTGTGGACAAGGACGCACAAAGCCCACTCCCTTTTGTTTTTGCATAAAAATTGCGTTTCCTACTAGACATGTCCGTGGAGAACACATCTAGGAACTGCCCGTCCAAATGCTGCATTTGCTGGCTGCAGGCCCATGTCCATGGCCCTATCCGTCCGTTTCACTCAGGCAATTGTTCATCCTTTATGTTCACGGGTTATTTTTCTTCTATCGCAGAAAACTTGAAACAAACTTAAGTCTCATACTATTGTAATTGAGGGCTATTCCATGCTAAAAACTTTGTTTGGAGTTTTACGCATGAACATACTTTTGTAAACACAAACAAACCAAGGAAACTTGTTAAGTGCACATATACATACAAGCTGAGTTTTCCCCAAATAAAAGTGCAAGCTGCTAGTAGCTAAGGCCCTACTAAGGACAAGCTGAGTTTTAGGTAAGCGCAACCTCAGAGAAATTTAAGGCCAAATGTACAATAAACGCAGTTTTTTTTGTGTGTAAATAATTCCACTAATGGCTGCATATACATTTCCTCCTGTCAACAACATTGCAAAGAGGGAAAATGAGGTATATTCAATTCAAAAGCCTAATATACATTTCAATTGCTTCTCTAAAGCAAACAGCTACAAAATCGTAACTCATGACAACGATGACGACGATTTGAGTAAATTTGCGAGGCTGCATGCAGAGGAAGTACACAAGACAATGAAGAATATCTGATGACAATCACTCATTGTTGGATGAACGATCCTTTTTCTGCCCAGTAAGAATACGTTGGATTTGTAAACCTCGACTGAAGGCCTGGTTGAATAGCATCCGAGTCTGAAAGTCAGCGACAAATGGAAACCAAGCCAAAAATGCAACAGGAGTGAACAAAAGCAGCCCCATTATGACCTGCCCTCAATGGTCCCCAGAATCCAGCACGCTTGACCAGTGGCTTGAGAGCTTGGGCAATCTGAGAAAGAGATAAAACATAACTTCAGAAGCTATATAATGGTAGTAAGTTAAAAGAAACCAGTAAAGACTCCATTGTGACTAGAGGTAGTTCAGTTCCAGTCACGTACCAAAAGCAATCCCCATCCACTTGGCATGAATGCAAGGATGCACACAACAATATCCTGCATTGCCACATGCAGAAGGGCTATGAGTGGCAAGAATGGAAACAAACGTGAGAAAGATGAGTCCCTTAAACAGCCGAAATACAAGCTGAAAATTTGCACTGAATTTTCTCCTTCCAATAGACAGAGTCTGCAAATATTCAAAGTACATCATCAGCAAGGCGAATGGATAATGCAGCAAAACAATTCACTAATATGTGTTCGTAGGAAAGGTACCTTCATGACGAGCAATATTACCACAATCACAACCCATGAAATGCAATAAACCTAAAATTTCAAAAGTTAATGCTTAAGTTGATAAAAGTTTTTGCTATATTATTCCTTTAAATTTGGAAAACTCGTGGTAAACTCAAGTTAAGAAGAAAAGTACTTGCCAGAACACTTTGGTTCTGCTTTGTAATATTGAGATGATAAACAAGCCTGTACTGGAATATAAAGAAACGCAGAGCTAACAATATCCCAGTAATGTCCCTTTTTCCAGAATAATGAAGATGTTCTTGCTCCTTTTCCCACCATGATTCCCAACTTTTCTCAGGTGGCACACCAATTCCTCCTCGGTTGCTTATCCATTTATTCCAATCTGTCCGGTCATCAACTAGTTTTTGCCACTCAAAGCCTGAAGGATTGAAGAGGAATGGAGCAAAAAGCCATGTGCCCACCAAAAACCACATTGAGATCGTGATAAGATGTATGCAACTATACTTCTATAATGATGTCCAAATACATGGTAAACAATGAGAAGCATCATAAGTTCAATTCCCTTGACAAAGTGACTTCAGGAATATAGCCGATAGTCCTCTGCAAAGTTTGCATGAAAAAACACAAAACCTCGGCCTGTGGCCCTGTATTCAGCACCACCATGAAGCAGCGTTCTTCCATAATAATGAGATTTGGTCCGGAGAAAAAATGTGAAAAAGACGGGCCAATTGCAATTGCATCAAAATGAATTCACTTAATGCCGTTCGAAATCCTTTTTCTATTCCAATCTCCATCATCATGGGCAATGCCATCAAAAGTCCAAGTTACACAGAGGACTGAGAAGCAAGAGCAACTTGAAGCGCCTTATTGAGCTTGATGATTCAATCTTTCTTCTAGTCCACTAAGCACAAGATAGAGACGCCCGTACAGAAAGACATAAACTGTAAGCACGGTCACCTGAAGGGAAAAAAACCCATATTTAGGATTAATTTTATAACAAAGATGATAAATGCTGAACATCTTTGCTCAAATTATAACATACCATGCTGAAGTAGAAACTGTTGATATTTTAAAAAAAAATGAAGGGTTGTACCTTTTAGTGAAAGGTTGCATCCCTTAGTTTTTTGTGACCTTCATTTATTTTGCACCCCTTAGTGAAAGGTGCATTTTCTTAAATTTTGTGATGGGTTGCAACCATTGGGAATAGTTGCATCCTTTCGGTTGTGATGAGATACATCTTCATAAAGGGTCATGCCTCTTCACTTCGCACCCCTTAGGAGTCTATAAATAGAGACCCATGCCTGGGCAAATGTATGAGCATACAGATAGAAGAAAACACACATTACGGTTTTCCTCTTTTGTGTTTTTATTTTCTCTTGTGCTCTTCTCTTGTGTTTTCAAACACAAATTTCAGCCACATTCTTATACAGTTTCAAGGAGAGTTCAGAGAGAATTCTTCAACATTGTTGGTTGCAGTTTCTCAAAGGCTCTGTTGTATCCTGGGAGGAAGTTTGTCGTGTAGCCCATCAGCAACTTGGTTTTATCCAAGGGGGACAATAATTCCTTAAAGAAAACTGTACTTGTATGTGCCTTAGAGCGTGAAAGTTTTTGTGTTCATCCGCATTTCAATAGCGAGTTCTTGAATCCATCTCCAACCGCCATCCATTGTGAAGATCTATCATAATCCATCTCCAACCGACGTCCATTGTGAAGATCAGCCATCATCCTCTAAAAACAATTCTGCAGATCTGAATCCTACCCCTTGGCGCTACTAACAATTTTAAGGAATTAAGTGTCTCATCATGGATTCAGAATCAAATATGACGTCCGTCAAAATCATGAACCAGGATCTTGTCAAACTTGACAAATTCGATGGTTCCAACTACACTCGTTGGGCTGACAAGATGATGTTTCTTCTCACTGCCTTGAAGATTTCCTACATTCTTGATCCAAAATTGAAGCTATTTCCCGAGCCCAAAGATGATGATACCGACAAGACAAAAGAAGAGAGAAGAAGATGAACTCTTGTGCCGAGGTCATATTCTCAACACTCTTTCTGATCGGCTTTTTGATACCTATACAGAAAAGGCCACAGCCAAGGAGATATGGAGTGCACTGGAATTCAAATATAAGGTGGAAGAGCAAGGTACGAACAAATATTTAATTTTAAAATATTTAGAGTATAAGATGGTTGATTCTAAGCCGATTCTTGACCAATGTCATGAACTCGAGCTTCTAGTCAATCAAATGAGTGCTCTTGATGTAAAACTCCCTGAAGTTTTTCAAGTTGGAGCCATTATTGCAAAACTTCCACATTCATGGAAAGTTTATCAAAAGAAGCTCATTAACAAATAGGAGAATTTTACATAAGAGCAAATTCAAAGGAGTTTGCGTCTTGAGGAAGAATCCCGGTTGAGGGAGAAAAATGATTATTCTCAAAATAACGCTCTAAATGTAGAGGACAAGAAACCTCATAAAAGGGCAAAGGGCACTCCTTATTTCAAGAATGACCCTAACAAAAGTTTAAAGAGAAAGAATATTTCTTGCTTTGTGTGTGGCAAAAAGGGACATTATGCTCGAGAATGTAAGCACAGAAAGTCTGACAAGGATTCCAAAAGTGCAAACATGGTTGAAGGAGTTGAGTTTGTGGCCATGATTACTGAAATTAACATGGCAGACTCCAACTCGGGATGGTGGCTTGACTCGGGGGCTACAGTCCATGTTTGTAAAGACAAGTTCCTTTTTAAGGAATACATTGAGGATACCATTGGCCAAGAGGTTCAAATGGGAAGTCAAAACCGAGCCAAAGTCATTGGTAAAGGGGTTGTGAAAATCAACTTCACATCGGGAAAGAAACTCACTCTCACTAATGTTCTTCACGTTCTCGACATAAGGAAGAACTTGATTTCTGCCAACATACTCTTCAAGAAAGGATTTAAAATTGTGTTTGAATCTGACAAAGTTATTTTGTCAAAGAATGGAACTTTCGTGAGAAAATGCTACTCTTGTAATGGGATGTTTAAATTCAGTTTGAATGAAAATAAAGTTGATGTTGCTTACCTTGTGGACTTTTTTGAATTATGGCATGATAGATTAGGACATTTAAATTTCAAATCTATGAATGGCATGAAAAAATTAGGGCTAATTTCTTATGATCATAATCATAGTCATAAGTGTGAGACTTGCATTCAATCCAAAATGACAAAGAAACCTTTTCCAAAACATGATAGAAGTTCTGAAATTTTGGATTTGATTCATTCTGATATTTGTGAATTGAACGGTGTTTTAACCCGTGGTGGCCGAAAGTTTTTCATCACTTTTATCGATGATTTTTCTAGATATACTTATGTTTATCTTTTGAAAACAAAAGATGAGGCTTTTTCTATGTTCAAAATTTTCAAATCAGAGGTTGAAAATCAAATAGGAAAGAAAATTAAAGTTCTTCATAGTGATCGAGGTGGAGAATATTTGTCAAATAAGTTTTCAAACTTTTGTGAAGAATTTTGCATCATTCATCAGTTGACTGCACCATATACACCACAACAAAACGGTTTAGCCAAAAGGAAAAACCGTACACTTGTAGAAATGGTGAATTCCATGTTGATACGTGCAAAGTTACCATTAAGGGGCCGTTTGGGGCGTGATTATTACAAAAATATCCAGACTGGATATTGGATATCTATTGTAGCATCCATGTGGATTTTTACATCCTGAGGTGTTTCAGCTGGATATATAAAATATCCAGATGCTACAGTGTAGCAAAACATCCAGATTGGATGTTTTGCTTTTAATCACGCCCCAAACGGCCCCTAAATCTTTGGGGAGAAGCTTTGATGACTGCTTGTCACATGCATAATCGGATTCCTTCACGCAAGACTCATAAAAATCCATATGAATTATGGAGGGGAAGAAAACCTAATTTATCATATCTTAAAGTGTGGGGGTGTATGGCTTATTATAGGGTCCCTGATCCTAAAAGGACCAAGTTGGGTCCAAGAGCCTTGAAATGTGTTTTCGTAGGATATGCTGAGCATAGTAAGTCCTACAGATTATTAGATTTAGAATCTAATGTGATTGTTGAATTTAGAGATGTAGAATTTCTAGAAACGACTTTTATTTCAGATTGTAAATGTCAAGATCCTCAAAGATTGGAAGTAGATAAATCTACTGAAATTGAGAAGGTTTCTAACCCTCCAAGTGAGCTTCGAAGGAGTCTAAGACCTAGAAAAGAAAAATCACTTGATCCAAACTTCATATCCCCGGACCACATTACTTTTTTAATAGAAGGAGATAGAGAGCATGTTGTTAACCTAGTGCCCATGATTCTTAATTTAGAGGAAGATCCTAAGACTTATAGTGAAGCTATGGCCTCTAGAGATTGTGCTTTTTGGAAAGAAGCCATTAATGATGAGATGGACTCTATAATGTCCAATAACACTTGGGTCTTAGTAGACTTACCTCCGGGTTCAAAACCTATTGGTTGCAAATGGGTATTTAGAAAAAAATACAATTCTGATGGTTCATTGTGCACCTTTAAAGCTAGATTAGTAGCAAAAGGTTATAGACAAAAAGAAGGGATTGATTCTTTTGATACTTATGCTCTTGTTGCTAGAATTACTTCCATTATAATTTTGTTTGCATTAGCATCCATATTTAAATTGCACATTCATCAAATGGATGTTAAAACTGCATTTTTGAATGGTGATCTTGACGAAGAAGCGTACATGGAACAACCAGAAGGATTTGTCCTTCCAAATAATGAAAGCAAAGTGTGCAAATTGGTGAAGGCTCTATATGGACTTAAACAAGCACCCAAACAATGGCATGAAAAATTTAATACCGTCATTTTATCTAGTGGATTTAGACATAATAATTCTGATAAATGCATTTATACCAAGTTCACTAATGATTATTTTGTGATTATGTGCTTGTATGTTGATGATATGTTGATTTTGAGTACCAACATAATTGGTGTGACTGAGACTAAGAGGTATCTAGCTTCTAATTTTAAAATAAAGGACTTGGGTGAAGTTGATACTATCTTAGGGATAAAAGTGACAAAGCATAGTGGGGGTTATGCTCTAAATCAGTCACATTACATTGAAAAAATTTTATTTAAATTTAATCACCTTGGATTTAATGATTTCAAAACCCCTTTTGATTCTAGTGTTACCTTATGTGAAAATACTGGAAGAGCAGTAGCACAAATTGAATATGCAAGTGCAATTGGTAGTTTAATGTATGCTATGCATTGTACTAGACCAGATATTGCATTTGGAGTTTGTAAATTGAGCAGGTACACTAGTAATCCTAGTGTTGAACACTGGAAGGCTTTGGTTATTTAAAACATACCATAGACTATAAATTATATTATAATAAATATCCAGTAGTATTAGAAGGGTACTCCGAAAATTGGGTGACATGAGTTGGAGATAATATGTCAATCTCGGGATGGGTTTTTACCCTAGGAGGAGGTGTTATTCCTTGGGGTTCCAAAAAACAAACATGTATCTCACACTCAACCATGGAATCCGAGTTTATCGCCCTGGCTGCAGCAGGGAAAGAAGCTGAGTGGATTAAGAACTTGTTGCTTGACATCAAGCTATGGCCTAATCCAATGCTACCTATTTCAATAAATTGTGATAATGAGGCTACTTTGGCTAGAGCTTATAGTAGCACTTATAATGGCAAATCTAGACATATAAGTCTAAGACATGAGTATGTCAGACAATTGATACGAGAAGGTATCATAATCATAATATATGTGAAGTCAAGTAAGAACTTGGCAGATCCTCTTACTAAAGGGCTTTCCATGGAGTTAGTAAGAATGACATCTTTGGAGATGGGGCTAAAACCCTCAAAAAGTCAACAATGATGGTAACCCAACCTAACTCTAGTTTACCACTAGTCCTATGGTTTAATGGGTAAGAACAAGTCATTACATTGGCTGATTAGCTCTAAAACCTTGGGCCCCATGTGAAATCGCTAGTGCTGACCGTTACAGATTAGAGGTTGAGTTTAACTCTTAATGAGTTCGAGTGAACATGTCTAGTAACGGAGACAGAGGAACTTCAACTATGGAAACATAGAAGTGGTGCCGCTTCTCACGGAAGGTAAGGTTTTACTTCCTGGATTGTTCTCCTAAACCAGGCAAGCACATGGCCATAATAGTGCTGAGCGAGTATGTTGTACTTCTCAACGAGGCTGGATGTTATTTTGTGTACGGGACTACCGATTTTGTATCTAAAGTACTTGATTTAATGCATAGCACACCAATGACTTTTACTTAACTTGGTAGTCCTTGTACTAATTGAAGGTTTAATCTTAAGACACCTTCTTGTAGGCAAAATAATGTCAATAAGGATGTCGGTTGAAATTTGTCAATTTTTTTTTTTAAAAAGTGGGGGATTGTTGATATTTTTTTTTAAAAAAAAATGAAGGGTTGTACCTTTTGGTGATAGGTTGCATCCCTTAGTTTTTTGTGACCTTCATTTATTTTGCACCCCTTAGTGAAATGTGCATTTTCTTAAATTTTTTGATGGGTTGCAACCATTGAGAATAGTTGCATCCTTTCAGTTGTGATGAGATACATCTTCGTAAAGGGTCATGCCTCTTCACTTCGCACCCCTTAGGAGTCTATAAATAGAGACCCAGGCCTGGGCAAATGTATGAGCATACAGATAGAAGAAAACACACATTACGATTTTCCTCTTTTGTGTTTTTATTTTCTCTTGTGCTCTTCTCTTGTGTTTTCAAACACAAATTTCAGCCACATTCTTATACAGTTTCAAGGAGAGTTCAGAGAGAATTCTTCAACATTGTTGGTTGCAGTTTCTCAAAGGCTCTGTTGTATCCTGGGAGGAAGTTTGTCGTGTAGCCCATCAGCAACTTGGTTTTATCCAAGGGGGACAATAATTCCTTAAAGAAAACTGTACTTGTATGTGCCTTAGAGCGTGAAAGTTTTTGTGTTCATCCGCATTTCAATAGCGAGTTCTTGAATCCATCTCTAATCGCCGTCCGTTGTGAAGATCTATCATAATCCATCTCCAACCGCCGTCCATTGTGAAGATCAGCCATCATCCTCTAAAAACAATTCTGCATATCTGAATCCTACCCTTGGCGCTACTAACAGAAACCCACGATAGTAAAGTAGCAAGGCAACATCCTAAAGAAATTAAAATGTGGCAAGCCTATATATATATGTCGCGACTAAGTGTCTGTTCTCCATTGCCATTAGCAATCTTGGCTTCAAAGAGTGAGATCTGGTTAAGTCCCACATCCCTTCCTTTTCCCACTTGCTTGTATTCGTGATGGGTAACATTGCCCTGACGGAGTGTGGAGTTGAAACCTGACAAGAAGCAAGAAAGAAATATTCATGTATTATGTTTTGTATTCCTAATCTAAACTAAAGGTACTTTATATAAATGGAAAGGCCCCTAATGTACCAGCAAAGATATCTTCACCGAGGTTTATAATTTTTTATGCTTTACTCACACCACTTATCGTGAGATGAAACAATCTATCAAAAACATCTGGATGGCCATAGTGAAAGCAAACTCTAAAGACAAAAAAAATGAACAATGTATCAAAAGAAATGTACAACAAAAAAGCAAGTAGAACTGCACAATTGCCTCATTCATTTCAAACAGCTAGATAATCATCATCGACAGTAACTCCCATTCGGACAGATTGTACTAAAAAACCAAAGATTAATCGCGACCCAATTTCCCAGAAGAATTCTGAAATTTTTCTGAATTGATTCCGGAAGGAAGAAAAAGTTTTCTCTGATTTGTAACGTACTGCACATAAAAAAAGACATTATGAAATGGATTTTTTTATAACAAACCCCTGAATTTGCATCAGAAACAGAAACTGCAAAAAAAAAACTACAAACAAATTCAATGCCAGTTGTAACATGTTGTAGGCCCCACCACTGAAAACGTTAGTTCATCCTGAACTACAATTCATCCTGAAGTTCATTTAACGTTTTCCGTATAATTAGTATCATTACCATGTGGATGCTTACCTCAATGGATTGGCCAATAACCTCTGTCCAATTGTCACAAAACTCGTTTCTTGATTTGACGTAAACCAGGCTAAAGAAGAAATACTGAAAAAAATAGAAAACGAAATTAATACCCTTACAACTTGCATGTTCATAAATGTTGGAAGTGGGTATAATAACCCGTATTAAAACCCACTTACTATTGATACGAATGAGTGAAATGGGTGAAGGATGAATAGCCCCACATCCACACCAAAGAGGTGTTGTGGATGGTATATAAGGTCCAAGTTTGGCCTTTGAAATTAGGCCCAATGGCCACCCCACTTTTGTGGGGGAGAGAGATGTTGGACCTATGTACCTAGGTGGGCTAACCCACACACGCGCCGCCGCTGCCATGGGTCCAGTTTATTTTTATGACCGTTAACGGACGGACGTGTCCATTTAATGGGAAACGGTGTATTTTCAACGGGTTTTAACGGAATTTCTATAAAGCTTGAGAAAATGGGTTTTATGTATGGTTTATATAACACCTGGAAAATTAGTAAGTATTTTAAAACCAAAATTTGACCCTCTTAATGTTTGATTTGGTCATGTTTCGCCTCACAGAAATTAAAGTTGGTGAAAAGAGCTTTCCAATGTCACTAATTATGCGCGATTTGGAGTTCGGAGTGAAAAGATATAAGAAATTGAATTTTGATTGAGCTGGCTGTGATCGATCGCCATAAGAAACGATCGATCGGCAAGTTGAACCGATCGACGTCTTATCAAAATGATCGATCGTAGTTACTATGATTTTTGAATATTTTGTTTCGCGTAAAGCGATCGATCGGCAATAATTGCGATCGATCGACTGTAACGCAGTAGTGTAGAACAACGCATACTACGATTGATCGCCGTATAACCGATCGATCGCCGGTTGCGGTTTTGCGATTTCTAGCTTATCTTTGGGGTGGATTTGCTTAGGAAAGATACCAAATCCCAATTGGACTTGATTTGCACGTCTCTAGAGGGATCTTGAGGCCTTCCCATTGGTTGGAAGTATCCATGATTTAGAAAATTAGTTTAAGAAGGGATTCTCCCCCAACTCTATATAAACCCTAGAGAGTTGGATTGTGCCATTATAAAAACCTAGACCTAGAACGTTCAGATACCTTTCCCCCTCTCCTTCCCACGTTCACCCACCTCCTTTAAGGCTTCTACTTGTGGGAGTTTGCAAGAACTTGGAGCGGGAGTTTTGGAGAAAGCGGAGCAGACGAGCAACGCGTAGAAAGTGGAATCTTCGGTGAATTAAGTAGGATGGTTTTTCCCCTCTTCTCTCTTCTGATTATATGATATTGACAAGTGTTTTGATTCAGTACCTTAGTGTATCGTGTGGATTCTTGTGAGATGAATGAATTGTGTCATTATTTATATGCGTAGTGCATCATAATCATATGTGCATTCATGTTCCGTTTCTATATGGGAATTTGCACCTAAAGTCTAATGCTTTATTAATTTTCTAGAGACTAGAAGTTCTGATATTGCTTGGTTGATCATGATCCACGTTGAGTTTGTGCCTTTAAGGTTTGTCTTGTATTAATTGTCTTGTTTGGGATGTATTAATGTTTAAAAATTGTGTTATATATAAAAGAACACAAGAAAGGAGTGAACTTTAGTAATTCCAGATAATCCCAGGTCTGTAATTGGTCTAGGAGGGGAGTATATGGTATGTTAATGATATATTATCATCTATAATGTGATATTAAGTAAGATAATCAAGTTTAATTAAGAGTCTTAATCTCGGCCAGAACTATTTCTGTGCTGACAGTCGGTAGTAAATAATTCATAACTAATTCAACTAAAATAGAAAAAATATAAAATTAGTGGGGTTAGAAACTAGACTCATGAGGGTATTATCAGTAAAAATTTCAGAGGCTAAGCCTTATCGTACAGAGCACAGTAGCCGTCGGAAAGGGACTGTTGTGCAGGAGGCAGTGAGCTGAATCTGAGAAAAAATACCAAGTATACAAATAACATAATGAAATATGATATGATAATGTCTAACGTGTCAATACCAGTAATTGGACTATATACTTATGAAATATCACAGTAAGAATTGGGTTAGAAGTAATCTAATTAGGAGGGATAGTCCTTTAAACAAGTGATTCATAACTATCTATTTTAAAAGCGTTGATGTCGGTTTGATATTCCACTTGGAATTCAAATGATCTAAGACTCTTTGGTTTTCATATCTCTGATATTTGTATTATAAAATCCCAATGTGTATAAGAAATTCCTATCTAGGGCTGAGTATGAAAGGTATGTATTGATTGTATGGTACTCCTTGGGTGAGTTGTTATTATTTGAAGTGTTTGAGTTGTCTTGTTATTCTATGCTACTCCAATGAGTGAGTTATGTGTTGATCAAAGACTTTGATACTTCTATCCATACTCCATGAGAGAGTCTATTCTAGTAAGAGATACCTTATGATCTTAGAGTGTTGTGACCTCTATTCCTTTGAGACATTGCTCATATTGATTACATGATTATTCTTCCACTGGAGATCTTGCGAGACTCTCCTCATGGTGGATTCATAGTATGCTCAATTAAGCCATTGTTAGATCTTGCGAGGTCACTTATATGTATGAAATTGCGATTCCATACTGCCCGAAGGGAGGCATTATACGTACGTTAGATTGTGGACATTACGGAAGGTCCTCAGTCTCTGCCCATCGTGTCCGTAAGCACTGGTGGGGCCAGCATCCTAGACGCATGGCAGGGTTCCAAAGAGATGACCCCTAGGGTGGTTCTGGTATATTATTTTAGTCACTTGCGAGCGACCAGGTTAGCGAGCAGAAATTGTAACTCCTTTCACTTTAGATGTCTGAAGCATTTAATATGATTGTTATTCTCTCCTTACACATATGTTTGTTCAGAGCCTTATTGACGTTTTCCTATACTTGCGAGTTGGAATTGTTGTTGACTAACCTTGCAGGTGTATAGACCTTGGTTCAGTTTAGATGTTGTGGGATGTTCACAATCCTTTGTTATTCTTATTCTCTTCATACTGCTTGTTTTAATTCAGTGGGTTTTTACATCCTACTGAGTGTTTCTATGAAATACTCATGCATCTTCTGATGCAGGCGCAAGTGACAATTGAGATCAGGAAGTGCAGTAGTGGAAAGACAGATTGCAGGCACCGAGAAGAGTTTAAAGATTATTTAGTTATTTGCTTTGCTTTTATTGATGCTTATGACATTATTGGTAATTGTGTCTTATAAATTTATAGGTTTATTTTATTTGACTTTCCTAAATAGATTATTATTAAGTAAATTCATTTCATATTATTTATTGATGTCTGTTATTGTATTGCACTGATTGCGGGCATAATCAGTTACACATCCTTTTGAGATGATTGTAATCGGTTAGAAAATCGACTGTTCGGTCGCGTGCCCCGGATCTCTACCTCTAATTGTATCTCTTTTGTTGGCTTCTGCACTCCGATCGAGGTATGGGATTTCAGGGCGTGACAGTTTAACTTGCACTTCATCTTCCTCCTTTCTCCTCTCTTCTGTGAAAGCATTACACATTTATGGTTCACTGCGCGTGCTGTTTGGAGTGCTCCTACAGTACGTGGTTGATCGTCTTATCCTGAGAGGCAGACGCCCACGAGTCCTAAGCACCGTAGGGAGGGCGCATTCTGTCTTAAGGACAAAGTGTTTCGCTTGATTCAATTATCAACTTCTTCTACCTTTTTTATTATCATCTTTGCAAAGGTACACAAATATCATCCTTAAGACAATAACAGTATGAAAATTTATAACAATAAATACATATAAATGATGAAGGATTTTAAAGATTCACCTTCCAGTAAAAATATGCTCACACAATCCATGAATTTAAGGATATCTACCCCCCATCCATGGAATGTCGTATTGGCAATATATCGCTAATATATCGATATCGGCCTTCAACCAGTAAAACACTCTAATATCGATTTCAAATTTTTTTAAAAATATTGCCAAATCGCCGATATATTGGTGTTTTTAAAAACAAAAATATTTTTTTAAATAAAATAGAAAATTTCAAAAAAAAATAAAAAAATCAACTTTGTCGTTTGTTTCCCATCCTATGCCAAGTGGAAGGATACAGGTTTAAAACGCAAACACATATTTTGAATTATATGCGCATTTTTAATGCATATTTTAAAATTTATGTTTGCCTAAATGAATATCACTCATTTAGAAGTTATATTGTGAGAATATAGGGTAAAAACTAGTTTTAGACTACTGATATTTTTTACACAATATCTCCGATATTTTGTCTCTTAGGTTGACCGATATTTTTTCGATATCCGATACGACATTCCATGCCCCCATCATGTTTTTCAAGAAATTCTTCCAACATAATGATTATCCGAAGGAAGTTGAGAATAAAAAAAGCAACGGTTCTAACCTCATTAGGATTCATGAACGTACATCATGTGGAGTTGAGTTAAATATTAAAAGCAGCCCTTTCCTACCAACTCAAACTCATAGGAAAAACCGTTTGTTAACATCGTATTAGAGCTTGACTTGTGAACACTTTGAAGAATTTTTTTGGCCTTCATTGTCGGAGTCATCGTTGGCCTTCATCGCCTGAGAAGATTTATTGATCGGTCTTCATCGCCGAGATCAAGAGTCATCTCGACTTCATTGCCGACACTCTTTCTTTTCATCTAAAGGAGTTGTCACCCTCACAGACTCCGACGCCACTGCCGCCGATCACCATTTCTGCGGCCTCCTCCCAATCATAGTTTATGATACCATTGTCATCCTCATGCCACGGTAGTATCAGAAGCCACCCTCGAGCCATTGTTGCAACATGTTGGTAGTACGAGAAACTCTTGCCACCAACACTGCTCAATCTAAGGAAGTGATAACTAGTCACACCACAGGAGAACTACATTATATCCAAGTGGCGTATTGATTTAATGGGAAAAATTATTTAAAATGGTCATAGCTTGTTCGCACAAATTTGAAGGGAAAAGAAAAATTAAGTCATCTTCTGGGAACTAGACCAAATAAAGGAAATCCTCGATTTGATGTATGGAATGAATAAGATTCGATGATTATGACATGGATGTGGAATTCAATGACACCTCATATCAGTGATATGTGTATGTTATTCACCAAACATTTGGGATGTTATTCACCAGACATACTCAAAGGCCCTTTATGCGGCCCAAGTGTATGAAATAAAAGTCAAGACCAGAGCAGAAAAATCCACTATCTTGTTTCACCTTAAAAAAAATTTTCCATTGTTTGCAAACCAAGCTCTGATACAATGATAGAACTTAAGAAAGCTTGATACTTTGTATTACATTAATATAACATATTTATACATTGTAAATGGTACAAGAAGTCAAATAATAATAAGTGGATGTGGAAGGTGGTTGTAGTAGGTGGGCTATAGTAGGTGCTTGATGGAGGCAGTAGGGCAATTCTTTGTCTCTATTAACAAATAATTTTCTTCCTTGATCTTAGAATTATATAGCTAATATTACTCCCTAATTTAGTTAATCACATATTATATTTTCCTACACTCCTCCTCAAGCTGGCGAATAGAAGTTTTTCATTCCCAATTTGGATACATTTGTTTGAAATGCAGCACTGCATAAACCTTTGGTGAGTACATCATTGAGTTGACAATTAGTAGACACATAAGAAGTACAAGTCAATCCACTATCTAATTTTCCCTTAATAAAGTGTCATTCTATTTCTATGTGCTTTGTTCAATCGTGTTGCACTGGATTATGTGCAATGTTGATTGTAGATTTGTTGTTGCAGTAAATTCTCATTGGGCCATCCCACTTAATCATCAAATCTTCCAAAATGATCTTCAACCATAATATCCTTGAGCCATTGCACGGAATTCTGCTTTGGCACTGTATCTAGCCACCACATTCTATTTTTTGCGTCTCTACGTCACTGGATTCTCGGCAATAAAGGTACAATACCCAGTGGTTGATCTCTTGTCAACTACAGATCCAACATCATCTGCATCGGTGTATGTTTCAAGTAATAGCTCCATGTTTCTTTTAAATAGAATGCCTTTTCCTTGGAGTCCCTTTAAGATACTGTAACACTTGGTTGGCAACTTGTAGATGAACCTATTTTGGACTGTGCATAAACAAGCTAATTACGGTCACAACATATACTATATTTGGTCTTGTGTGGGAGAGATAAATGACTCTCCCTACTAGACGTTGATACATCTCTTTATCTACGACAACATCTTCCTCAACTAGTTCGAGCTTATGATTGGAATCTATTGGTGTATTTGCTGGCCTACACGCCAACTTCCTTATTTCTTTGAGAAGATTTATGATATATTTCTGCTGAAAAATAAAATTCCCTGCTTAGAGTGTGCAACGTCAATTCTTAGGAAGTATTTCAACTTTCCTAACTATTTCATTTCAAATTCCTTGGTCAAGTATATAGTTAAAGCTTGTCTCTCATTTTCATTATTCTTGGTCTTGATGATGTCATCTACATATACCAAAAGAACTGTAACCCCTGAATTTGAATGCTTGATGAACAACGTATGGTCTCTCTGACTTTGTCTATATCCCAAATCCTTCATCACTTTTGCAAACTATCAAAACCATGCATTTGGAGACTGCTTTAACCCATATAGGGCTTTCTTTAGTTTACACACTTTATTAGTGACTAGGTTTCTTCCAAATCCAGGAGGAACTTCCATATAAATTTCCTCTTCCAGATCTCCATGCAAAAATGCATTTTTGATGTTGAACTGTTGCAAATCCCAGTCATAATTAACTGCCAATGATAACAAAATTCTCACTGTGGTCATCTTGGCAACCGGGGCAAACGTCTCTAGATAATCCACACCATATACATTTGGCTACCAATCTTGCCTTTTATCTCTCCAATTATCCATATGCTCTATATTTCACAGTATAGACTCACTTACATCCCACGAAGTTTTTTCTTGCAGGCAAATCCACAAACTCAAGTTTTATTCTTCTCCAAAGACTCTGTGTTCTACATTGATAGCTTGTTTTCAATTTTCATTAGATAAAACTTCGGATAAAGTGCTAGGGATGTGGATATTGTAGAAGCTTGTAAGAAAACTTTTGTAGGATGGTGAAATTTTTTTCAAATGTCACAACATACGATAGTGGATACAAAGGACATCCAGTGCATTCCCTAGTTCTCTTCCTAATGGCAATAGAGAGGTTCTGATCTATGTTTTCTTTTGTCTAAAGTTCTAACTCAATTTGTAAAGGAGGATAAGAAACTATTACCTTATTTCTAGAAGTCGGGTTAAATTTGTGGATTTGTATAAGTCCATGGAACTGCAACTTTCTTGGATTTGTATAAGCTTGCAAGATAACTCTTATGGATTTGTATGCAAAAAATGGTGAAAATCATATAGGGTTGAGATTGTATTGAAATTGTATTAATGTCCAATTTGTACGTTTGTATGATAGAAAAGTGAGATATTTGAAATGGAACATTTTGAAATACCGACATCCATAATTTAGAGGTTATTAAAATATAGTTAATGGGATTCTCTAAGACATGATTGTAGCAATTAACTTAGCTATTCAAGGGTTACTAGATGTGAAGAGTATTACACTTTAGAAGAACTATAGTGAAAGTTATCAAATAGGAATGGTTGAAGAGAACTTAGAGAGTCTTGTAGTTATATGCATGGAAAATCGTCTCGCCGATGCCGATATATCGGTATCGGGCCTAAACCGATACATTGATACCAATTAGTATCGTTTTTTCAAAAAATTCCAAATATCGCCGATATATCGGCGATATATATCGGTTTCGGACCGATATATCGGTATTTTTTGAATTAAAAAATTATTTTTAAAAAATTTGAAAAAAAAAACCTTTCATGTTTGTTTTCTATCCTAATATGCATATTTTAAAATTTATTCTTTGTTTAAATTAGTATAACTCATTTTAGAAGTTAGATTATGAAAATATACGGTAAAAACTAGTTTTTGACTACCGATATTTTTTTACACAATATCTTCGATATTTCGTCTCTTTGGCCGACCGATATTTTACCAATATCCGATACGACATTCCATGATTATATGCATTACATTTTCAATGCAATAAAATGTTAGATGAGTGTCAGCGTAAATATAAATGTGTATGATGATGTGATGTTATGAAATATATGGATATGATAGAAGGATGGGTATTATGATGTCACTGAGGTACGATGTTACTGAGGTTGCATCCGAATGAAACAGTGTTGAATTATGGCTCGAGTTTTTGGTAAAAATGATTATCTAGGATGGTAAAAGAGCTTGGGTTGGGGGCCTTCAGTGGGATTGTTCCGACTATCTGTTAGGAAGTATTTTTGTCTACCTTAAATTCCTACATAGAAATCCGCCATCATATAGAAGCTGTCAATCAACGGTATAATAGTACAAGTGTATCTACTACGCACTCTAGAAAAAGGGTTTTTTACATTTTTTTTTGTTAAAGTGTACTGTGATGCATATGTGTCATCGATCATGATAACGACGGCTCATGCACATGGCTGATAAAAAAAATGCCTCCACTTGATAGATGCGTTGCACCTGCAGGGGCGGGCTACTGTAAAGTGGAGGGTCCTGGAGGGCACGTGAGATTACACGGGTATAGATTTTTTGCATGATACGTGGTTATAGGTGAGAGCAAACAAAAATGTTTAACTGGAGAGTGGGGTGAGTGAGTCATAATTGGGGTGCGTACAGGCTCGCTCCTTTAAGTTTTGACTCATGGTGAGAGGGAAGCAACGGACCCGCCTGGCATGGCAGAACCAGCAGCCAAGCCCGACGCTCAGCTATTCCAGCTCCTTACCCATCTCCTCCAAGAGGTAAATTCGACAATTTCTTCATGGATCCAATTCTTTCATGGATCTGCCCATGGATCCAATTCTTCCACCTGTTTCGAATTGTGATCGACGAAATTCGTTCTAAAATATCCTACATAATCGTCCGATTGACAGAATTGGGCATGTCGCTATTCCTCCTTGTGTTGTCTCTGAATTCTGCTGAGTTCCCTGAGTTTGAATTTATGGTCCTGTTGAACGTTGAAAATTTATCTAAATCTGTGTTCATATTAAATTCTATCCTAAAATCTCGCTGATTGTGTGATGATTTGATCAAACATGTTCATGCTAATTAGAAGCAAGATTACATGTCGTTTGTATCTTGTGATAGAACCATAGATAAGGGCAAGAAATGCAGGTGAGCCCACTGGTAAACCTGGAATTTAGGTAGTAATGGTATATGGTGACTTTGTATTTTGCCTGTTTTTCATCCATCTCTCCATTGGATCTGCATGACTCAGTAACAAGTGGGGGAGAAAATGGTAGAATATCTACCTATGCAACAATTTGAAGAACTTACGCCAGAAATATTTTTAAATCTTCTAGATGACCAAGTTGTTAGTTTCCTTTAGACACGGAAACTTGATTTTGGCTAAGACTTTGAAGAACGTACGGCAAAAATAAATGGTTCGTTTATTTTGGCCAGAATTTTGTTTGAGTTGTGATTCTGAGACTTTGAAGAACGTATGGCAAAATTTGGGAGATGGAAACTTCATTTTGGCTGAGTATCACAAAGAAGTCAAAGTGTACCTTAATCTAGAGCAATGCTGAAGTTTGAATTAAATAGGAGTTTTATGTTCTTTGTATTTTTATTTGTGTTGGTATTTAGTTTATGATGTTTTTTCGTCAATTTTTTATGTTGTATTCTTCATCAAGTGTTAAGCACACTCTCAGAATGAGAAGGAGATTTTATGTACTTAATAAAGATTTGTTTCTGGGCCATATGATCCTCAAATTGGTTTTTGTTAGTTATCAACATTGATAACTGTAGTATATGCTAGAGAAGAAACTTTCTCCCTGCTGTGGTTTACTTTTGTAATGACAGTTCCTGATCAGACTTTCTGCACAGGTTGAATCTCTGACAAACCAGGAAGAAGTCGAACTGCGGGCAAAAATTGAAGCGCTTGGACTGGAGGTCTCAAAAGTCCCACAAAAGCCATCTGAGCAACTTGATGAGGTAGCCTGTGTCCTCTTGAGTTTCATCATGTATTAAATGTTTGATTCAATTGTATGTTGAGTGATGTCATGTGCCCTCCATCCAGTTCGGAGTTCATCACTGCCTCCTTCCTTGTTTTTGTTACTCGTGCTATTTCTCTCTATCTAGCTTCAACTGTCAGAAGGCTTAAACTAAGTTGGAGACCATTTAGCGTTTCTATAGGAGTAATATGCAAAAGGGATATTTTGAGGGGTCAAATATGTCAAAAGGACAGTCATTTTTTATGGCATTTAAATTGTGCATGGTTGTATATTAAAGAAAAAGTTGGCATATGGTTTGAAGAGGGCAGAGCTGCTCTCTTTTGACATCAAACTTTCAAAACCATGAATCTGAACTTGAAAAACCTAGCAGACCGCCCATGCTGCTGCCCCTCTGGTGTCTAGGCCTTGGCTAGGTCCCTTGGCTGCCATTGGCAGCAGCCATGGAGGAGAAATTTTATTTTTCGCTGAACACATAAAACTTACCTGGTGAAGGCCTTTGGGGTAATTTTGTTTTTTCATAAATTCTAAGCTAAACTTGGTAGGGAGGGTGAACCGAAGGGGTAGTTCTGGCCTAAAAAAATAATAGCATTTTTATTAATTTTACTGTCCTCTTAAATAAAGTGTCATTCACTATCCTTTTTTGCATATTCACTTCTCAAAATGTTGTTTTTGGGTATTTTCCTCTTTCATACTCCCTCTGTCCCATTTCAATAGTATCGTTTCCTAAAAATGTTTGTCCCATATGAATAGGTCCTATTTCATGCTATCCTTCTCATAATAAGGAGTGGAAGGAGTAAAAGGTTAATCAATTGGCTTCCTAAAATATTGATTTTTACTAAATGTGACTATGAATATAGGAGGGAGTATTAGTTAAGCAACATGCTTATATTGTGCTGTAACTATTTGAAACTGCATGCAGATGGAAATAGCTCAGGAGCTGGATAAATTATCTGCCAAGTTGGATGATGTAGATGAGATGATCTCCTCAACCATGGCTTCTGACCCTCAAGTTAAGACTCTCTTGAGCAGTACGGCATCTGTGTGGATGCCAGTTATTACTGCAAACTCGGAGGAAAGGCGCAATTTTAAGGCACAGTTAGATGGTAGCTGTGAGATGCAGGGAAAAGATACTGATTGAAATGATTATTTTTTCTTTTTCAAAATATCAAGTTGCACAAATCCCTTACGATGTGCGTTTTTCTTGGTCCTTTACTGTGTGTTTATACTTGAGAGTAATGGTAATATCACTTTGCCTTTCTCAGATGATACCCCTGGTGTACAGAGATATTGGCCCTAATCTCTCTCTCTCTCTCTGTCTCTCTCTCATACAATGGTAAATGTACTGGCTGGGTTATGTTATAAGCAATTCTACCCGTTAACTCTGATGTGATTTACTGGTCCAAGCATGTCCGTAAACGTGATGATTTTTTTGTTGCACATTCCCTGCTTATTTGCCAATAGGTATTCGACCCTCAGACCTCAGCCACAAGAGAGATTCCACCAGGCTATGAAAGACTGGATTGTGGGCAAGGGTTGCCTACACCTGTTAGACTTGCATGAACAGTGTTCACGAGTCAGACCTCGGTGATGCAACCATAACATCATATGTAGGAGATGGAAACCATCTTACATCCCCCTGGAGGATGATGAAGTGTACAGTAGCTGCGTGTGCGCCATCGATCTTGATGATCGACGGCTCGCATTAATGGGGGATATCCTAGCGAACATCCTCCAGGTGGACTGCAAACGCTCCTGTAGGAGAAGAGCGGCACCATTAGAGGAAATTGACAAAATACACAAATGTACTCTTCATTTTATGGCGTAAAAGCTTCTAATTGGAAGACGGTACATTTACAATCAAGCCAATCAGCCACATCAATATAGATCCTATAACCCAAATGATGAACAAAAACACAACCACCCCGGCCAATATGGTCAAGAATGGAGGTCCTCCACCACCACTGTCGCCATTCTTCTTTTCTTCAACGGTTTCCTGGGTTTCTGGATTGGCTTCAGAGGCGAACACAATATGTGTTGTGGTCATCATCTTATATGGTACTAGTCTCTGTGCATTCCATACCCTGAAGAAAACAAAGCTTGGTATTGAACTTGCATTCTTATTTAAACGCCAATAAAGCTTGGAAGATAAATTTCAAGTTGTGGTGACAAGTAGGTAATGGAAAGGCTTTTCTTACAAACTATTTATAACCAGAACATAGAAAGAATTGGCTGGGTGAAAATTATGTTTCTTGGCTTCTCATTGCACTAATTGCAGAAAAAGAAATGGGCAAATAAAAATTAAACCCACAACATCAATTATAATTAAGTTCTGACCAAATAAAATGTAGAAAAGATCCACAAAACCAACTGCAATTTCAACAGACTTCTCAAGTTAGTAAATTCAGCCTTATCATAAATGACTAATTTGAGGGGGAAAAGTTAACAACGACCAAAAAATGCGCTGTTCCATTTCAGACTTTCAGTAGATTAAAAAAGCGCCTAAATTTATTTTTTCAGGATACCCTAAAAACAGTCAACTTCCCATGCCTGCAGCAAATGATCTCCATTACCACATAATTCAGCCACAGAGAGGTTCTGAACCCTAGCCAGTCAATAATAAGAGTGATACATTCTGAATCAAATCCAGAATGCTTAAAGACCCAAATCTCCACAAATCCAAAACCCCGTCAGAGCGTCTTTATTGTAGAGCAAAAGCAGCAAAATTTAGAAGAGTACCTACTGAGAGAGGAAGTGAAAGCACCCAAGTTGGTAACAGCTTGAAACCTCCCAACATCCCGGCGGCCGTGACACTCACAGCGAAACGAGGCCACTAACGCGGGGATGGACGATAGGGCCGCCATAGCCGGTATTACACAAGAAATGGACACTGATAAGTGATGAGTGATGAGCAGACACTGAAATAGATCAGACCACATGCTACAAGGCCCCATGTCCAAGCAAGAACGAAAAACGGACAGAAATATGATGAGGCAACAATAAATTTAAACCATTGGATTAGAGTGGAATAGTCACATTCAATGAAATCCAACTCCATTCTAATCGGATAGTGATATCTCCACACCTCATGAGTACTCCAAAACCCCAGTTTAATGTTTTTCAGTACAGAATCCAGTGTGCAAATATCATTTTCCATATACTAATCAACGGTTTTACATACTTCACATAGGCCCCTTTTTTTTCAGTACAGAATCCAGTGTGCAAATATCATTTTCCATATACTAATCAACGGTTTTACATACTTCACATAGGCCCCTTTGGATGCAAGACTTCAAGGGGAGAGAAATGATCTTTTACTTAAAAAACTGTTTGGAATATATTTTTCTACCAGAAAATTTTTTTTGACAGAAAGGGTCAATTTTCCTTTTTACCAGAAACCTCCTCAGGCAGAAAGTCCTTTTTTAGTAATTTTTAAAGAAAATTAATTTTATTTAATGAAGAAAGAAAAATTATTTTTCCCTCCTTTTCTTTTAGCAGAACGAGAAGAATGCTTGGCACATCATTTCCCTTTAGCAGAAAGACTTACTTTTCCTTTAACAGAAAGGGTAAATTTGTTATAAATAAAATTAATTCTCTTTGAAAACTACTATAAATAGACTTTCTATCGGAATGTTTGGATGCACAATTTCTCTAGGAGAAAGGGGCTCTAGAAGGAGAGAAATAATCCATTGCTTAAAAAACTGTTTTGATGATACTTTTGTAGTATAAAAAAATTTCTCGTAAAAAGGGGAAAAAAGGGTCCCTTTTCATTTATACCAAAGGTTTCTGATAAAAAGTCCATTTCTAGTAATTTTCAAAGGGAATTAATTTTGTTTATAACAAATTTATCCTTTCTGCTAAAAGAAAAATAAGCCTTTCTGTTAAAGGAAAACTATGTGCCAAATATTTTTTCCTTTCTGCTAAAGAAAAATAAGGGAAAAATAATTTTTCTTTCCTCATTAAAAAATATCCAAATGGACCCAAAGGAAAAAGGACCTTTCTCCCATTTCTGCTAATTTTTTTTCTGATATAAAAGTATCATTTAAATAGTTTTTTAAGCAAAAGATCATTTCTCTCCCCTTAAAGCCCTTTCTCCTAAAAAAAAGGTGCATCCAAACGGGCCCTATACCCTTTCTCTAAGAGCAAGGGGCTTTAAGGGGAGAGAGATGATCTTTTACTTAAAAAACTATTTAGATGATACTTTTTTACTAGAAAAAAAAATTTGGTAGAAAGGGGAGAAATAGTCTATTTTCCTTTCTACCAGAAACTTCTTGATGAGGAGGTTTCCGGTAGAAAGCCCATTTCTAGTAGTTTTCAAAGGAAATTAATTTTATTTATAACAAATTTACCATCTCTGCTGAAGAAAAAATAAATATTTTTTATGAAAGAAAAAGATGTGTCAAACATTCTTCCATTTCCAAACGGGCCCTCTATATGCAACTGAGAGGGGAAGAGGTCCCAAGTTAAGGTCGGTAAGGCGTGGGGAGAGGCTGGGCGGGTAGAAAGGAGACAGGATTGCACAAGAAGGCAAGACCAAAGGGCAAAACGCCTCTAAAAAACAACATCTCACCTCTTGACTACCGTAAACACAAAAGATTACACTTACGAAAGGACAATGAACAGATATTTACTCTTATTGCTTTATTTTTGGCAACAACCCTCATCACCCAATATTAGTCGAGCATGAAACCAAATTGCAGAACCCTCGCATGTGATTTACTTTGCATTACAGATTTAACTAAAATTGCATCATAAACGATGATAAAATGCTATGGTAAACTTCGCCAATGCATTCATGATTTAGCACTCATTCTCTAGTTTTAAAGATGATAATAAACTGAAAAGAGCTTCCGAATTAAAGGCGATAATGTCTTATACACCCACAAAAATGGAGAATAAACCAAGTAGCCATAGGAAATTCATGTAGGTAATAATACTCCAGTCTGTTTGACACCTCACATGTCTAAAAACATTTTCTGTGAACGATGGATGGACCCGATTCATCATACTCTTCCTTCGTAATCCACATCTACACATCAAATTAAGAAATGCAAATGAGAAACCTAGTAATTTCATCAAGTAACACATAGAAATCAAACAATAAATCTCGACTGTCATGACAAAACAATCAGATTATCCCAATGTTGTAAAACATCAGAGATCACACACATCATGACCAGTCAACCAAAAAATTAGGTAGGCTAAAATTGCATCCATGGGAGAAAAAAAGTCACTCCTGAATGAGAACCAAAACTTGAAACTAAAGGGTGAAATACCTGCTGGAAAGTGCTGAGAGAAGCTAAAATGGACCCTCCAATCCACACGCTATACTTCCTCTCTGGAGGTGCCACCACCTTTATCTTCATGCTACTTGGTGCAAGTGCACTAATCTCCTTGCTCATTCTGTCAGCGATACCGGAGTACATGGTGGATCCACCACTGAGAACAATATTTCCATACAGATCCTTCCTGATATCTACATCACATTTCATGATGGAGTTGTATGTTGTCTCGTGAATGCCGGCCGCTTCCATACCGATAAATGACGGCTGGAAGAGGACCTCCGGACAGCGGAAGCGCTCTGCACCAATAGTGATTATCTGGCCATCCGGCATCTCATAGTTCTGCTCTACTGAGGAGCTAGATTTGGCAGCCTCAAGCTCCTGCTCAAAGTCAAGGGCAATATAAGCCAGCCTCTCCTTCACATCCCTACAAATTTCCTTCTCCGCCGAAGTGATGAAATTGTATCCGCGCTCAGTCAGTATCTTTGCCAAATATTCAGTCAGGTCTCGACCAGCAAGGTCAAGACGCAAAATAGCATGCGGCAATGCATAACCTTCATAAATGGGAACTGTATGGCTGACACCATCACCAGAGTCGAGCACAATTCCTGTAATAAAAACAAGTTACACCTAATCACCCACACATTTAATATCGTTACAATGATTTGTAAATCTACCAAAAATACATTCATCTTTGTTTTTTCCTTAAAATTCCAAATCGTATCAGTAAAAAGCCCAAACTGTTAACTCTGCACCACAAACAAACTAGCAATTGACAGGAAACCAATTTGCTTACCAGTAGTACGGCCACTAGCATATAGAGAAAGAACAGCCTGGATGGCAACATACATGGCCGGAGAATTGAAGGTTTCAAACATAATCTGGGTCATCTTTTCACGATTAGCCTTGGGGTTCAGAGGTGCTTCAGTGAGAAGAACAGGGTGTTCTTCAGGGGCAACTCGAAGCTCGTTGTAAAACGTGTGATACCAAATCTTTTCCATATCATCCCAATTAGTGACAATGCCGTGTTCAATTGGATATTTCAAAGTCAAAATGCCACGCCTTGATTGCGCTTCATCCCCAACATAGGCGTCTTTCTGACCCATGCCAACCATAACCCCCTGGTGACGTGGTCGTCCCACAATGCTAGCAAAAACAGCCCTTGGTGCATCATCACCAGCAAACCCAGCCTGTAAAAGCAGAACATCCTAACTATGTTTCACAAGTTCTAAATTGCATGGGAAAAAAGTGTATAAAAATAAGGAAAAAATTCTGACACAAAATTCATATGAGAAACATAGACTAAAATTAACAGCATATCTAACAATAATACCTTAACAGCATGTCTAACAATAATACCTTGACCATTCCAGTGCCATTATCACAAACAATAGGCTGGATATCCTCAGCATCCGCCATCCTTCTTTAGTAACTGTAACAAATGATCAACAGCTTCGAATTTAATCTACAACGAACTATGATACTAATTTTTGAACATACTCTAGGAAGCCAAAAACGTGAGCAATGAAAATTCTCAATCAGAATAAACTGCCACTTCATGGTAAGTTCGTTTGGGCAATCAAACATATTACTTTCAACATAAAAACAACTTGTTTAAGCCATTCCCAATCTTAGTTTGCTTACAAAAATAAAAATGATGGTGGTCTACTTTAAAATGCTGATAGCTCAATTCAAACAACAAATCCGATTAAAAACTTACTTTAGCAGAGAATTTAATATAAAGCACAGAGCTCCGCTTCAAAAATTCTTTCTAGCACTAAACAGATAACTATCAACAGAGGACCGCAAACACATGAGCAACAAATAAATAATATGCGTATAATTATATAAAAAATTATTTAAATTTCGCATCAATCTTAGGAAGAAAATTACAAGTTCGGGTTCACATTTCACAGTCAGGCATCTCTAACTTCCATTATACATCCGGCTAAGCATTAGCAAAGACAAGTCTACAGGAGAATAATTTCAACTGCGTTTTAAGCTAGTCCTAAGAGTATTCGAGCCCATTTCACTTATTCTGTATGCAATGCAATCCAGAATTTTGCACCTTATCCTAGAAGCTAAGGGATCGGTTCCACATGCATTGTGCAAAAACCCAACTTTTATTGTCATCATCTCACAAACGACAATAATTTTCTTGATTTCTAACACATACATATTGATCATACAACAACTTTCGCACGTTCCAAAACGCATTTCTCTCCGATGATTTCAGACAGAACAAATTTCACATCAAGACAAGACATCATTATCATTGTTAAGAACAAGAATTAAAGAATCAAGAAAATAGACCAAAATGTCAATACATTTGCATCAACAAAACCAAACAAAAACACCCAAAAGGAACAGATCATCCTACCAAAATCTGAGAGACAGAGAGAGATAGAGAATAAACAAAAAATATGGAAGCAAATTGAGCGCACCGATTTCCCGCAAAAGTTCAGACGCCTATTGCTTCCCGCTGAACGGAGCGGAAAAAGGAAGGGCAAGAATGGAGGAGATAGAGGATGGGAATGGGAGGAAAGGGCTGGGGAAACCCAAGAATTGCGATCCTAAAAACAGAAAACCAGACACCGCTATTTTCTCGCGGCAACGAACGAACGAGCAGAGACGATGAGCAGGGCAAGGGGGTGGCGGGGGCGGGAGCAGCTGGCCGTGTTTCAAATATGGTAATGACACGCGATTTCCACGCGGCGGTTCTCCTTAATTGTCGTCTCCTCTTTTTGTTACTGGGCTGGCCCTTGTCTGAAGCCCAGACATTATAAAAGGATGATTTTGAAGTGGGCCGAAGACTATTGGGCTCATTAATTACTACTTGCTAGTTGCTACTCTGTAGTCTGTACTAGTAGTGGCCCATAGCTCAATAATAAAAAAGTAGTGGCCCATAGTGAGTCCAAGTTTGACTACTGGGCCCAATGCTTGTAAGGACTTTTCAGGCGGCTTTCTGGGCCCCATCCAAAGCTTGGAAAGCCGCTTGAAAAGGCGACTGGGTCATGCGTTAACATGGACTAAGGAGCAGTATCCAAGTTCTACTTTCCCTCTTATTTTCTCCATGGTAAAGCTTTTCTCCATTTGTCCTACCAAAAAACACAAAGTTTTTTCTTTTTTAATGGAGTTTAGTTTTTCTAGTTTTGTAAGGTTTTTTATTTTGTTGTTGGCTGAACATTTTTTTTGGGGGGGGGGAGATGAGTGACCAACAAATCCCTACCTAGCTAGCATGAAATCTCTCATTACTGATTACACACATGAAAGAGTTCCATAAATGGCTCAATTTATTTCATATGGCATTATGTATTTTATCAACGACTGCTCTGACCTCTTCTTAGCCTCTTGTTAATTTGCCCCGCTCGTCATTTTATAGATTGTTTCAGATAGATTAATAGCTAAATTTATTACTCTAGATCATGTAATTTTAACTGTGGAGGCCAATATGGAATTGAATTCCAATACCTCAATTTTTGGCTTCCAATAATTTCCGTTAATTTGTCATGATTTAATTTTTATAGTTTTAATCTTGTTTTGTATTTATTACTAAGTAATCATTTTTCTTAGTCATATTATGATTTATATCATAATATAACTAAATACTCATTATGTTAAGTTCTATAGAACAACCATTAAGCTTGCAATACTTTATGGAGTGGAGTGCTAAGCACCAAAGATGAGTCATATAGATAAGTTGAATGTAGCTGAAATGAGAATGTTAATGTGGATGAGTGGGATAACTAGGAGATATGGGATTAGAAATGAATATATTCGTGAGAGTCTATGAGTAACTCCTTTATAGGAGAAATTGAGGAAATGTAGGTTGCGTTGATATAGGCATATGCAAAGAAGACCATTAGGTGTCCTTGTGAAAAGATTAGAGGGGATACATGTAAAAAATGCTAAAAGAGGGAGAGTGAGACCTAAGAGAACTTGGATAGATTTAATAAAAAAGGATTTGACTTTACTATCTCTTACAAAAGAAGTAGCCCAAGACAGGTCTAAATGGAGGAGTAAGATCCATATCGCCAACCCCAAATTGTTGGGAAAATGCGCTACTTGATTATGATTATGATGATATTATGATTTGTATAATTTAGATTTAGCTATTTTTTTCCGACTTTATAACAAACAGGTTGATAGTTCAACCTAGCTTCAGGCAAACAGTAGTCGAACACGATCCCGTGTAATCAAATTATAGGCATTTGCCGAAAAGAAAATCAAATAAAAATACGCCTAGCAAGACCAGGCCCTATGACGAGATTCCCATGTCCATGGTACATAAAGGCCCTAAATGCATATACCCAGATTGAGGATTGGAGCTAACATGGCAAGGGTTTAGGGTATAATGATTCTTCCAATTTAATGAGGTTTCATCCGAGGTTAGGGTTTGTCACATATTGTAATATGTGAAAAAATAAATTCCACTAAAAAGGGATAAAAGCTTACCGGAATGAAGAAAAAAAGTAGAAAAAACTAGAACTTGACACTCTTCTCCTACAATTTGCCTTCCACTTCTAGCCTTCCTCTCAGTGTTTATAGCGTTTGGATATATATATATATATATATATATATATATATATATAGAAAAAGTTTAAATGAGATCGCTCTCATTTAGCTTATATGAGGCCAATTCTATTTGTAGCTATTGGATCTTGATCTGACGGTTACAAACAGTTACATAGAACTCACCTACCCCTTGATATTAAAGTGAAACATGCAGCTTCCAATTGCAAGTGCATAATCAATAATTGTGGATTCCCACATAAAAGATGATCACAAAGTGGCCGTACGCAATATTAGCAGCTTCCGACTTTGTTATGTAGACAATGAGCTCAATCGTGGAGGATGGGCATTAGTGGTAGACAATTGCTCTGGAAAGTTCTTCAGTCTGCATTTTGAAGCTTTTCAGCTTTCGGACAAGGTGCCTGTTTACATGGCATTTTTGCGGTTCATAGGAGATGACAATGAGGCCAAGAAGTACAAGTGCCGCTTGGAAGTAGGCGGTGGAGGGAGGAAGCAGATTTGGGAAGGTGTCCCAAGAAGCATAAGAGACATTCATAAGAAGGTTTGTGATAGTAACGATGGGCTAATTATCCATAGCCCTCTTTTTATCAGGTGGGTGCAGGAAGTTATTGAATTTGAGGGTTACAGGAAAGATATAGAGAGAATTATAACACCCGAAAATTCTGTAAGTTTACCAAAACTGCTATTTTAGGAAATTATTCTAAAATAGGAAAGTTTTGTTGCCTGTTTTGAAATATTTTAATATGGTGTGTTGAATTGGTTTTGTGATGCTTATAGAAGAGTTGAATTGATAAACCTGATTAGGCAGTACACCAGGGCGTGAGGACTAGCCCTGGCGCTGGGCTCAACCTGGCGCTGAGGCTGGCCTGGCGCCAGGGGTTGAGTGCACCTGACGCCAGGAGTGGGGACCAGGCGCCAGGGTATGAGACCAGTGTGTAGAGACTCATTTGAGTATTTTGAGTTATTAAATTGAATTAGTGATGTGGTACAAGAGTTGTTAAGTGCTTTACGGCACACTTCATTCGCGGGACATCGGAGCCGTCCAACAGTGTACCATGCACCAGGTGCAGGAACACCTGAGGGTCAGAGCCATGTGGACACAGCGCCCTGGGCACTATGCACGTGGTTGGCATGTGAATATTTGGTTAGGAGAGAGAGAATTAAGGAGAAGAGGGAATTTCAAATTCTTTCCAAATCCGGTTTTAAAAAGAATAAATATCTAGTCCAAAATCCGGTTTTAATGTAAATAGATTTGATATCCTTTTTAATTAAAAATTAAGGAATCTAGAAGAGGAGGTTTGGATGTATTTAGTGGGATATTCTTGATGACGTGGCCTACAATTTTGGGCACGAATTAGGGGCTAAACCAAAGAGATTGGGAATTTTGAATTTAATTCCAAAACAGATTTGATTTTGGAGGGAAATTGAGATTCCTTAAATTTGGGCATTTAGAAACTAAAGGGGAAGATTGTGGACGTGAATAGTGGCCATGGGATGAGGTTGTGCCATGTGGCTTGAGTGAGATCATGCTTGGAGTAAAATTAGGGAGGTTACACCCATAATTAGTAACCGATCCCATTAGTAAATTCTCTACCAATTTAGAGGTTGTAACTGACCTAGATTATAGGGATCTGATTTGGAGTGATAAGGCAAGCACGTTGGAGCTTATTCATACCATTTAAAGGGATGGATATCAGCCTTTAGATGAGATTTGATCTAAGGTGAAAAATTAGCCTAATTGAGAAAGTTGCCTAAGTGGAGAAATTAGGGTTTTAAACCATCCCAATTGAGGGGAAACCCTAACTGAAGATGAGAAATTATGGGAGGCCACGTCCTTGACATGGATTGTGGGATGATGTGGAATGAATCCTGGACGTTGGATGGAGATTCAATCAAAGGTGGAGATTTAACCTAAGGGACTAGGTTTTACTATTTAAACACCCCAAATTAGTGGCCAGCAACCCTTTTTAGAATACTTTGGGAGTCGTGCCAGCCTTGGAGCAAGGTGGTCAGCAACCCTATTGCACGTCCAAAGGGCTTTTCCATCGTTTTGAGCGCTCATTTGTGGAGGTACGCGAAGGAAAGGGGTGATACGCGTGGAACCGGGTAACACGCATTTAATCGCGGTTTTCATCAAAGAGGTAGGATGTGTTTTCCCTAATCCTCTCATATTTTTCTGAGATGAATCTATTTGATTTATGAGAATTGAATTCTCTGATATTGTGAATCCCATGATGTCGTGGTATGAGTATTAAAAATCAAATTTTTATATGTATGATGAGTACACGTATGAATTATAATATTCCTTGATGTCTAGATCGTTGTGCAATGGTCTAGGTACGTAATTTCATTTCTATTCCAGTATTCCAATGATCGATTATCTACTCAAATGGCTGCTGGTATTTTTTGTCCAGTTATTGTTGTCTTGATGTTTGATATTATCGATTGATATTGAGTTATCGGTTGTCAATTAGGGTGTGTACATGATATATGTCGATGGAGTATACTTATAATAACTGATTCATAGAAGATCAAACTCATATTATTCTAGTTGGTGAAAAGATCATGTCTTTTTGAAGTCGACAGCATCCTATTCCATTTTCGTGTCCCATATTAGAAGTCTTAATTGGGGTTTATGGAAATTAATCATAATTGGTTATAATATCAATTGTCGGGTGGCTATTTGTTTTAAAGTCAGAAACTTTACCTACTGATATGATTATATAAGTATCATTAGAGGACAGGGTAATAGTTATTATATCATGGATAAGTGAGTATTAGCATATAAGTATCATATTATGAAGGTTAATCGAGGTTAATTATCCTCGGCCAGTATTTTTCCTGCACAGACAGACTGCAATATTAAATGCGTAACTAATTCTATAAAATTTGGAAAAATGTGTTTTCTAGTGGGTTGGATTGTAGGCTCTTGGGGGAATCTACAGTAAAAGTTTCAGAGCAAGATTCGAACGGTAAAAATTACTGTGAGACTTGAAAGTGGGCTGTTATGCAGAAAACAGGACAGTGAACCGGGATATACCTAATATTATTTAGTATCTTATGACTATATAAAGTTATGGACAAATTACTACCTAAATAAAAATAAGAAGGACATGGGTGGTAATTGGGGCAGAGAGTGAAACCTTCTGGAATTGTGTAGTGGAGTGGAGTCAAGTCATATTGGGTCGAGTTTCTGTGTTAATTTGCCTTACCAATTGAAGCGTCTCAAGAAATCCGGTTAGGGTTGTAGTCTCAAATCCTAACCATCCTGTCCATTCGAGTCATTTGAGTTTAGCGTTAGACCTGGAAATTCTTATCTATGGCCTTGCACAGCAAAAATTATCAGATCAGTAAAGTAATTATTATTCCCTTATAGTTGGGTCAAGCGTGGAAGATGAGTTGTTTTAGTTACTCCTTAATGAGTCAGATTCTGATAAAGAGTATTGATTCTTTTTATGAATTGTTAACTCCTTGGGATATTGAAATCTCAATGGTGTTCTATGGGAGTCCATTCTTGAATATTGAGAATTTTTCATTGATTTTAATACAGCCCCTGTTGCTGTCAGATTATTTTCATCTCTTTTTAAACTGCTTATTCCACAAGAGTGATTGATGAAAACTCTTCGAGTGGAAATCATAGTATACTCACGAGCCATTGCTAGATCCTCTGTGGTCTCAGATTATATTATGAACCTCTGTAGTTCAGCCGATGACGGTAACGCGTGCGCTTTAGACTATATGATATTACGGAATGTCTGCAGTCTCCGCCCATTGTGCCCATAAGCACCGATGGGGCCAGCATCCCTAGACACATGACCGGGTTCCTCTGTAGAACTTCTAGGATGTTCTGGCATAGATGTCCATAGGGGAAGTGGACTGACTTGAGAGCAGAAATTGACAACTCCTACACTCTATATGTTTGGAGTCTATTTTGATTGTGATCTATATCCGTTCGAATGAGATGTTCGGAGTCTGGTTGCCTATTTCTCAGCGTGAGTTGCTAATATTATGGTGTGTTGATTATTGCATCTATTGTTTCAAATTTAATTAATGATATTCCATAATTTGTATCCTTTGGAGCCTTTTGTTTCTATATTTTTATCAGTGGGGTTTGGGCATCCTACTGAGTATTTCATTCGAAATACTCATGCATCTCTCGATGCAGGTATCAATGTGGAAAGAAATTAACATGTATGTGATGTGGAGCTTGATGGCAGAAGTCGCTGGAGTAGATCTGTTTCATGATCTTTAATTTTATGTTTGTGAACTAATCAGCCTGCGTGCTGAGTTATTTTGATGATTGCTGATGGTTAAGACTGATTATTGTAATAATGTAGTTAACTCGAAGTTTGTTATTGTTTAAAATTTTTGTAAAATGGATATTGTTTAAGCATTCTGGAATGAGAGCGTTATGTGATCGAGTATTCGGTCGCGTCCCGGGTTTCAACCTCATAACCTTAAATGAGTTGGTGCTTCCGCGCATTATTCGAGGTTTTGAAATTCGGGACGTGACAAGAATGGTACTGAATTAGCTTGTTTTATACATGTGCCCTACTCGTCATGTTTTGATTCATCTCATACAATAGCTAACGGGTCTCTTCAGCTGACCCGATCATATATATCTGAAATGTGGAAGGCACTCTCTTTGAGATCAGCTTCCAAGATCTTAATGTTTGACTTCTGATATTTATCTTAGTTTTTTGCATCAATGGTAACTGCTGAAAAACTTTAGTTATACCTTTTTGCTGCTTTCTATGATTTAATAAAAAGTTTAATTTATTTTATTTCTAGAGTATTGCTTAGATGTAGTCGAATTTAGTTGAGTAATAACTTTTGTTAACTTAGGATTTAGTACCTTGGATTTAGCTACATTTGCAACCTTTACAAGGTTCAACCTTGAATTGGCCAAGCAATACCTTTTTTTTGCATCTTGGCCAAACAATACTCCCTCCGTCCAATGAAGCATGTATGCATTTTAAAAAAGGATGGGTCCATCATGACATGGCTGACTTTTCTCCCTTACGACCAAAAACATAGGAAGGGGAGGAACACTGTTTTTTTATGTAGGCACCTTAAATCTAATAAATTTTACTCACCATCAAACTCAGACAGGCTTCATTGGACGAATGCCAATAAGTTGAAATTCACCATCACAGGAAAGTTATGGAGAGATCAGTGAATTATATGCCTATTCTGTCTTTTTATGGTTCCTTTGACATACTCCCTCCGTCCAGAATTATAATCACCATAAGGTTTTGCGAAAGGAACTAGTTCATTTTGCAAAACCTTATGGTGATAACAATTCAGGATGGAGGGAGTAACAATATCTACATTCTCATGTATAGCTTGAATATAGAAGGCAACATATTTCAAAATGTGGATTCCAATACCTTAGTGTTTGACTTTAGATAGTAATCTTATTATGCACCCGATAGTTTTCTTATTATGCATAAGCGTTCGTCTTTTGAAATTATAACTACTTTTATGTTGCTTTCTTAGATTTTTTTTATCTTAGTGAATTTACTTTGATAACTACGTTGTTATTGCATGCATTTAGTTGAGCAATTACTTTTGTTAAACTAGAACAAGGACAGAGTACTCATTAATTTGGTCATAGGCAGTTTCATGCTTGTTTATATTGTGCAACAGAATTCTGACAGAAACTTGACTACTTTGCAAATCTATGCATGTTCGAGTTTTGCACAACCCTCGCATCACTTCTGCAAGCTACGGATATTAATTTTAGGAGGCAACTTGAAAATCTTGTTTTGAACCTAATTCATTCCGTGTGTATAAGCTTAAGTGTGTCTTCCATTACAATCTAAAGCCAAAGGAAAATGAAGGGTTTTAGAAACAATGAAAGAAAAGATAAAAATTCAATCCCAATTTCCTAAAACGTTTACAATTACAAAGCACGTGGGAAAAAAATTTCCATGAGAAGCACATTATGAGTCAAGTTATCGGTACCTATGTCCAGAGTGCCCAGCAAAAGTAATTTGATAGTGTTCTCCTGCAGATGCCAGGATTGCAGGCCAATGCGAAGGCAGATGGCATGATGTTATGACACTCAGAGCTTAAATACAGAAAATGGTGTCCCGCCAAGTACCATCTTCAAAACCTTAATGTACTTTGGCCACAAGAAGACATGCCGCCTGAAACCTAATTCCAATTTGGAGTTTGAAATAAAAGAACAAAACTCCCAGGATCCACTGCCAGAAGACTTCCTTTTACAGCCTGCCAATGGGTATTGGAGTTAGTTATTTCTAAAAAATCATACAAAAGAGGAACATTGCGATCATAAAGCTTGCAAAAGATTGAAAGCAAAACTAGACCTACACCAGATTCTAGATATAAATCTGAACTCACAAGAAAAAGATAATTATAGTGTTCTCGGGGAGTCTCTCATGCTAATGTTCACACTGTTTCGCATAGTTCGTCTTCCAATTCCGCCATTACCCTTTTGCATCATCGCAACAAACTCCCCATAGTCAATCCGTCCATCCTGACACAAATGCAATTTGTCACATATAGCCCATGTTTTTTTTTTCTTCTTTAATTTTAGCTTTGAAGAAATACATCAGCTTCAATAAATTTCATGATATATCAATGCGTCTTGTAAAAGGTGAAATAATGCAGCTTACATTGTCCTGATCCACTTCTCTGATAATCTCATCCAGAGGAACATCAGTCATATTATGTTCCTTACAAGCTTGTTGGAGCTCATCCACAGTAATATAGCCACTTCCATCCTTGTCAAAGTATTGAAATGCTGCAACAAGATGCTCCTCACGTTCTAACTTGTTGAGATGCACAGTTGCAGCAACAAATTCTCCATAGTCGATGGTGCCACTGTTGTCTATATCAGCCTACAACAATTGACAAAATCAGCTAAAACAACTCGAACAAGTGGAAGCTCCACAAGTAGCAGAGAGCTTGATGCATATGTGAGGCATGCCCTTCCAAAAAATAGAAAAATAATAACAGAAATTGTGAAATCTGTATAGTCTTACACAAAAAGAAACACACGCATCAGCTACTGGAAAAAAACATAGATCAGTCAGAGACAGTCATCTTACTGCATCCATTAGAGCACGAATCTCTGTTTCCTTTAAATTTGAACCATATCTCTTAAGACCAGCTTTAAGTTCATCAAATGTGATGGCGCCACTGTTATCAGTATCCATTGCTTTAAACATCTCCCTCAAACCAGCAATTTCCTCCTCCGAAAGGCTTTCGGCAATTACCTGATATCATGCTCGCCAACATCAGACAACTAATTTTCAACTCTATCCTACATATCTGATTTCAATATGAACCAATATATTTTAAAAATTGACTTTCTATTTTCCACTAATTTTTAAGCAATTCTTAGCATGCTCCATAATTCCCAATTAGTTTGGTTAACCAATTATGTTTATATTACTTTAAATCAATCTGATAATTGAGCTAAGCGTATTTAAACCATAACAACTTTTTCAACTAGTTTTTTTTTTTCCAACTAAACAACCACAACAAGAACAATTTTTCTGACCTTATGCGTTGTTGTCATATTTGCATAGATAAAGTACTTACACGCAGAGCCATTTTCTTCAACTTATTCATGGCCGAAAACTGTTTAAGGCGAGACAGAACAGCAGGGTCTAATGCTCGGTCTGGAGCAACTCCATTTTCACATATCCAAGGATGACCTGGAAAACAAAAACAAAGAAGAGTTCACTACTAAAAGGAGCTATGTATTAACAAGGACACTTCGAATCAGAATGAAACAACAATCAGCTGTAAGCTTGGCAGAAACAACATTTAAAGTTGAGCAAAGTTGTTTGATCATTATTAAAGTTGTTCAAATGACACAGTTGAGCCATTTCACCTCCATGACCTACACCGAAACTTACTGACGGCCAGAGTGGGAGTAACATAGTTTGCCCCAAGGAGCAAAAAAAGGATTTTGAATGTAACCACGAAATGCACGGTATTCATTGTTCTAACTATACATTAGCGGAATGACAAAATAATGCTCTCACTGATCACTGCAGTGGAGCCAGTGAAGGTCACAGTCTCAGATTCGTCATGACCAGAGAGATAAGATAGCAAAAGGTTCTCACAGAGATCATGATCTCTATGATTTGAAAAAAAATTACTTCAAATGTATCTTTGAAGATACGCATTTTAACAAGAATGATGCTGAATGACGCTTATTTTTTGCAACACTCATAGAGAGTATTGTGATAGGGCCTCATCATCACCATACGCCTTATACCAGCTATCTGGGGTCGGCATGGATTGTATACCGCGTTTGACTCTTATCGGAATCAAAATGGTACAAAATCCATACAAAGAAACATAGTGGCAAGTTTTTATACCGGATATGATAGTGCCTCATATGTCACAAATAATTTGCAACACAACTAGATATCAGCTAAATTCTTAAAGGAACAATTGCATATGGCTTGTTAATCATCCTGTGATCCTGAAATTTCCTTCCTTTGAAAAGATTAACAAGGCTTGCTCTTAGCAAGATGGGCAAGGCAAAAGTTGCATCCTCTCAATTTCCATCTTCTGGCCAAGATGCAATTCGGGTCACGGCCAAATCCTGCAAGATTGCATTTCTTGGAGCTGTCCTCTATTAATCCGTCTGTCTAAAATTCATTTCTGTTCTTTCTCTCCATGGACTATAAGTTAAGAAGAAATGTTTAAAACAAATGTCTACTTATCAATAACTGAATCCTAGTGGAATGGACAACTGTCATATTAAAACTAACTATACAGAACATAGAAAGCATTTATCCATCATATCTTATCAAGTTTTTACCAGCTTTGTGATGGAAGATGGCTATATTCATATTTCATGTGCAACCATCATGTCATGAAGCCAATCCACATATTTGGAAAGGTGTATGATGAATATGATGACGTTGGATCTTCTTATCATCGTCCCCTCTTTAGAGGGTTGCGTCAAGAAGGGCATCCAGCGTAAAAACTTGCCACTATGTTTCTTTGCATGAATTTTGTACTATTTTGATTCCGATAAGAGTCAAATGCGGTATATAATCCATGCCGCCGACCCAAAATAGCTGGGATAAGGCGTATGATGATGATGATCTTATCAACTTTTTAACTGTAAGTATGAATGACAGATTAAAATCACACAAAACAAGTTAAGAGTGAGAAAGAAAAGTAACACACATTTTAAGATTAAAAGTAATTTCAGGGACAATTTCTTCTTGCACAATGTCGAGAAGAATTCTCATTTTTCTACAAATAGCAGGAGTCTTTCCCAATCTACATTTAAAAAATGCATAAAACCTACTTATCTTGCATGTATTATGGAAAAATCTAAAGATTATCGACAACGAAGAACAATGAATAATGTTCAAATGACCTAAGGTATAGCCGTCTAGCTGCTTGTTTGTCCAAGCTTTTAGATTCTTAAAGAATGTGTGCCAAGAGGTCTAACCCTAAAAGCTATTTTAATGAAGTGAAGGAACTCAAATTCAGCTATAATATTTTATTTAATTTGGAAAAGTCAGCATGAAATTATGATAAAAACACTTTATATACAAGACATTTGAGTTTTCGCACATAAAATTCCAATTTACAGAAGAGAATTGGCTTACATAGAACTTCATGGGCAGTTGGGCGCTCAGACGGTCGAGAGGAAAGCATATTTCTGATCAGATCCTTGGCACTGTCAGAGATCAGAGGCCACGGATCTGACTCAAAATCAATCACTGCCTTCAAGACAGCATCAAATATGCCCTGCTGCGTTTCTGAACTCCAAAAGAAAAGACAAGAAATTAATATACGAAGCAAAAATAGAAAGATGTTATTCTACCTAAGAATTATATCAGATCTGTATACCTGCCCAAAATGGAGGAACACCACTCAACAATATGTACAATATCACGCCTGCAGTCCATACATCAGCTTCAGGCCCATAGTGCTTGCACAGCACCTCAGGAGCCACATAATAGGGGCTTCCAACCACGTCAGTGAATATTTGACCTATCACAGAAACACAAAATCAGGTTATTCTAACAACAAAAAATTTAGAGTAAGAGAAGAAGTGGGAAGGAGAAATATAGAATATTGTCATGCAGAAAATTTGAGCAATTTTTATCACTTCTTCCGAGAAAAATCGCCATCAAGTTGGGAAATATGTTCCCCAGGAGAATAAGAAAATCCTCCTCCTGTAAAATCTCAGCTAAGTTGTTTTTTTATGCAAGGGTAGATAGCCTGTTACTAAATAACGTTTTGGTTTGAGGATGTTGGGTCAGTAGGACCAAAGAGGATTGGCAGTAAATAAACAGGCCCACGGTCACGTGAAGTTCAAGGCCATATTACTATGTGCAATCCATTCATCAAAGCAAGTAATTTTCAGCCGAAATTAGGCGTTTGGAAGATAATTTGTTTAGATGGAGGAGGCCCACATGTTAGGAACTTAGGATGAGTCTAATTTCGGTTTCTAATCTTGTCAGTCCTCCCTAAATCTCCTTCTTACTAGGTCCATTGAAGTGCTCTAGGAGTGAAGAAATTAAGCATATTCAATGATACAAATGAAGGCTTTTCCCATTTGATATGTTTCCAACAATGCCAGAATTTCACTTCTCATAAGGTTAGCAACACTTTGTACTTGAACTAAAAGAAGATTTTCCACGATGTTACACCAATAGTGTTCTGCGGCTTCGCGTTTTTCTTATCTGCCTTTCGGAAAACAGTCTCTAACTCCCTGATCAATTATGAATAGAATGAGATAGAATACAGTAGAAAATAATCAGCTTTGTCAAAGGAGACAAGATATTGCTCCATGTTGAAATATGGTCAGCTTTACATTGAACTCACGTCATAGAAGAGTTAATTGCAAGAAAGTTATTATTCTGGTTGCTATAGTTATAAGACTTAAGATGCATATTCACTGTCTATCAGAGCTAATAAAAAAATATAATTCTGGCAATAAAACCTAAAAGAATGACTTTATTATATATCTTTTGGGTCACTTAAAAAAGAAAATTTTGAGCTAAAGCTTTCTCAGGAGTCAGGATACAACAATTCAGAATGTCCACAAGAGTCAAAGATTATGCTAAACTTCTACCATGATAAATTTACATGCACAACCTCCATCAAACAGAATGTGGAGACAGGAGAGTACAGCAGAACTCAGGATGTTGTTACCTGGCTTGAAAAAAACCGATAGCCCAAAGTCTATTGCTTTGAGTGATGAATCATCGTCTTTGTTGACAAGCAAAAAATTCTCTGGCTTCAAATCCCTATGCATAACACCAAGTGAATGACAGGCCTCCACGACCCCAACAATGATCCTTGTTAGCTCGGCAGCTTTCCTCTCACTATAATGCCCTCTCTGAATGATCCGGTCAAACAATTCGCCACCAGCACATAATTCCATCACAATATGAACATATAGTGGGTCCTCGTAAGCCCCTTTTATCGTCACCACATTCTTATGACCTGATAGATGATGCATTATCTGAATTTCCCTCCGCACATCTTCCACATCTTCTTTAGCAATCAATTTTCTCTTTGAGATCGATTTGCAGGCATAATCCATCCCTGTAGAAATTTCTGTGCACAAATAGGTCGTCCCAAATTGCCCCTGCCCTAGTTTTCGACCCAGCATGTAGAGATCGCGTATATTTGCAGTCTTGTGGCCTAAAACAAAACAAGCCTGATTGTCTCCTGAACGCTTCATGCTGATTTCTTTGGGAAATTGTGTGACAACTACTGAGTTTTGTGATATTTGGGAGGACACTTTAGGAGTAGTTTCTTGTGAGACTGAGCTTTGGGGTGAGTATTCCGAGTTAGAATGCTCAGAGGAATCGTTGCCCCTAGAATCCGTCCGTTTGAAATGCTCCTTGTATCCCTGAAAGTACTTCCCTCCGAAAGACCCCCTGCATGTATTGCCCATGAAACACTAGAAGATCCCCAGGTCCTACAACCTTTTCACAATAACATAACAAAAAACACGGACTGAATCAATAAAAGAAACCATAAAAAAATCAACAATCACATGAATGCTAGATGGTGGTCCAAAACATGACAAAACAATATCAATCAAATGCAAAACACCTGGATCCTCACATAAAAATAAAGCAAAATGAGCTTTTTGATTAGGAAAACAGAGCAACAGTATCAATTTCACAATCCCCTAGTCAATATACAAGACAATACAACATCAAACCATTACATCCAAATTTTAGCTTGAACAGATAATGAAACAGATAACATGATGTAGATCAAGACCTGGGCAATAATTGGCAGAAGTTAATTTAAGATAGGAAGCTATGCAGCTCATTTAGTTAATTCACATAAAAATGAGCAAAATGAGTTTTTTACTTAGGAACACAGGGCAACAGTATAAAACTCGCAAAACCCCCCAAGTCACTAAACAAAACCATACAAAATCAAGCATCACATCCAAATTTCAGCTAGAATAGATGATGAAACAGATAAGATGATGCAGATCAGGACCTGGGCAATAATTGGCAGAAGTTAATGCAAGAAAACAATCTATGCAGCTCATTTAGTGGATTCAGCAACATGGGCCATTGAGAAAGCAATGAAAGAGACATAAAAGAGAAGCCTTTCTTCGTTTTTCTTCCCTTTTTTTTCTGGTTGTGGCAGAGTCTCCAGTCTTACCGGCGAAAATGGAGGAGACAAATATAGAGCAGGGCCCAAATGGTTCATGGCGGTTGTCTTGTGGACATCACGTTCTCATCTCCGAGTGTTCTGTAAAAAGACAGGGTTCCGCCTTCCTCTCCTTTCTCGCCGCCTGGCTTGCCGGCTCAGAATGTCCTATCGAGGGACAGGGGTGGGTGGTGGTCTGAATGTGGTCACTGCTTGGCTCTCTTTTTATTGAAAGAATGTCCTACCTTAATTTAATAAGAGTATTTTTTATGGTAAAGAGTTTTTTTTTGGGGTAATTATGGTAAAGAGTTAAATAAGAGCTTGAACTCGAGGTATTGAAGACTAGTGGAGAGTTAGATGCAGGGCATTTATGTAACCAGATTATAGTTCATTTATCTTACAAGTGACTGGAAGGAGTATCCTCCATTAACAGGAGTTGTCGATCGTCAGTATTTACTTTGCCGGAGTGCACAGGACATGCTTATGTGCCGTTGATTTTGATGATCTGTGGATCCTGTCTGCTAGACGATATCACGACGGATAAACCCCTAGGCAAAAAAAATATGCTTCCATGGTGATGGGGTTGGTAAGCTTGTGGGTGTCTCTTGCCAAAAAAAAATTAAGAAAAGGTGTTGTTGGTGGGTGTCCGATCTGGAAAGGCATTCAGCAGTATATCCAAATGTTTATTAAAGGAGAATGTAAATTCAGATTGTGCTGAAGGTTTCATGAGATAGAGGAGAGAGGTTTTTTCATATTACCTGGTCGATGAGCCCAGATTGCCATATTACTTGGTTTTTTCGGGCTCATCTCCTATAACATGATTTTGCCAGCTGATTTGCCCATTTTACCCTCCTCAATCCTAACCCTAAAATACATTATGTAATATTTCCATATTACCAGTTTTAAGTTTTACACTTCACTGAATCATATCTCCTTCATTTTTAGTCCGTTTTTGTTCATTTATTTATTTTTTCTTATTTTTAATGCTCGTTCTCATCATCATGATATCCTAATGACTTTGATATCATTCAGAAAATACTACAAAATCCACGATAAATAGTATGCGATGTCTTAACATCTTTATGATATCATCATAGTAAAAAAGAACACTAAAATAAGGAAAAATAAAAAAATAAGAAAAAAATTGATCAGAAATAAGAGAGATGCATCGTTCAAATTTGTTCCACTAAAATAGCTATCGTGTTCGCATTGTGCTATCGTCACATTTTAGTGGGACAATATTCACCAAATCATATCTTCTTTATTTTTAGTTCATTTTTTCCTACTTTTTTGTTCTTCTTTATTTTTAATATTTTTTTCATCATCATGATATCCTAATGACTTTGATATCATTCGAAAAATACCACAAAATCCACGATAAATAGTATGCGATGTCTCAACATCTTTATGTTATCATCATAGTAAAAAAGAACACCAAAATAAAGAAAAATAAAAAAATAAGCAAAAATTGATCAGAAACAAGAGAAATGCATCGTTGAAGTTTGTGCCACTAAAATAGCTATCGTGTTCGCATTGTGTTATTGTCCCATTTTAGTGGGACAATATTCACCAAATTATATCTCCTTTATTTTTAGTTCGTTTTTTCCCACTTTTTTTTTCTTCTTTATTTTTAATGTTTGGTTTCATCATCATAATATCCTAATGACCTTGATATCATATAAAAAAGTATCACAAAATTCACGATAAATATCATACGGTGGCTCAACATCTTTATGATATCATCATTATAAGAAAGAGTACTAAAGATAAAAAAATAAAAAAAATTGGCGAAAATGAATCAGAAATAAGAGAGATGCATTATTGTAGTTTGTCCCACTAAAAACTATTGTGTAATCGATTACACGATAGTACAATACTATCATGTAATCACAATAAATAATGTTTATACTTCACCTAATCATATCTCCTTCATTTCTAGTCTATTTTTGCCATTTTTTTCTTCCTTATTTTTAATACTTTTTTATCATCATTATATCTCATATCAAAAAAAAATCACAAAATCTATGATAAAGAGCATACAGTGGCTTAACATCTTTATGATATCATCATTATAAAAAAAACACTAAAAATATAAAAAAATAAAAAATGGGCAAAAACGGATCAGAATATAGAGAGATATACATCGTTGAAATTTGTTCCAGTAAAAGCTATCGTGTAATCAAATTAAATAATATTTACAATTCACTGAATCATATCTCCTTCATTTCTATTCCGTTTTTGCCCATTTTTTTTGTTCTACCTTATTTTCTGTGCTCTTTCTGATAATCATGATATCCTAATGACCTTGATATCCTATCAAAGAAATACCATAAAAATCCACAATAAAAAGCATGCGGTGTCTCAACATTTTTATGATTTCATCATTGTAAGAAAGAATATTAAAAATAAGGAAGAATGAAAAAAATGGGCAAAACGGAAGAGATATGCATCATTGAAGTTTGTCCACTATTTACTATGATTACATGATAGCTTTTAGTGGGGCAAACTTCAACGATGCATCTCTCTCATTTCTGATCCGTTTTTGTCCATTTTTTTATTCTTCCTTATTTTTAGTGTTCTTTCTTATAATGATGATATCATAAAGATGTTGAGCCACCACATGATATTTATCGTGGATTTTATGGTATTTTTTTATATAATATCAAGGTCATTAGGATATCATGATGATGAAAAAGAGCATTAAAAATAATGAAGAACAAAAAAATGAGCGAAAACAAATCAGAAATGAAGGAGATATGAATCGTTAAAGGTTGTCCCACTAAAGTGGGTAATTACACGATAGATAGTGTTATCGTGTAAATGATAACACGATAGCTGGGCTATTGTGTGTTCGATTGCACGATAGCCCTGAGCTATCGTGTGTTCGATTACACGATTGCAGTGTTATCGTGTAATCAAACACACGATAGTTATTTTAGTGGGACAAACTTCAACGATGTATATCTCTATAATTTTTGATCAATTTTCGTTAACTTTTTTTTATTCTTCCTTATTTTTAATGTTCTTTATTATCATGATGATATTATAAAGATGTTGAGACATGAAATGATATTTATCGTACATTTTGTGGTATTTTTTCGATATGATATCAAAGTTATTAGGATATCATGATGATGAAAAAAAACATTAAAAATAAAGAAGCAAAAAATGGGCAAAAATAGACTAAAAATGAAGGAGATATGATTTGGTGAAGTGTACAACTTAAAACTAGGTAATATGGAAACGCTACAAAATGTGTTTTAAGGTTAGGGTTGGGGAGGGCAAAATGGATAAATCATGTACCGAAACCAGGTGATAAGAGATGAGCCCAAAAAAATCAGGTAATATGGCAATCTGGGCTTATTTAGTAGGCAATATGAAAAAACCTCGAGAGGAGATGATTATATGCCAAAAAAAGACATAGGAAATTGTTAGGTATGGGCACTTTAAAGAAGTTGAGATCTTCCATTAAAGAGAGAGAAAAAAAAAAGTTGGGATTTAAGTCGTTGGAATTTCATTTTCTTATTTCTTTTATGTCAAGTGTAAAGGCATTTTAGTTCATCTAACCTGACCAATTTCCATTACTAACATCACATTACCTCTAAGGAGCGTTTGCCACATCATCAGAGAAGATGAAGAAAGGGCTGATTAAAGGGAGAAATTACAACTTTATCTAAGTTTCCAAGGTCCCGCCTCCACGTGGCCCTTGGCCGTGTGAATGTGATGTCTTGTTATCAACGCGGTTCACTTTTAAGCCAAAAAATCAATCTTCCAATGCAATACTGATTAATGTAATTGTATGAACCCAGTGAATCTTACACCAAAGATTTACAAGAAAGTTTAATGGCATATATGACCTTTAGATTCTTTATAGAAGTCAAAGAAAAACTGGCTACAGTTTCATAGAAGAACTAGCTTCAAATATAAAATTACTATAGTTTAGAAAAAATGCCATAGTAACTTTGTCATTTACAGTAGTATTTTCGCTTAAATTTGAACATTCTAAATATGCAGTAACGCTTATCTGGAACCAACACATAAGTAGCCTAACACATTTAGGGTGTGTTTAGTTAGATAGAAAAGAAAAGAAAAACAAAGAAAATCTAAAAATTTTCTTTTTCCCATCATTTGGATAGACAAAAAGTTAGTTGACAGAAAATCGGTTTTCTCACCGAGAAAATGTGCGTTCGGAACTTTTTTTTTTGAAGAAGTAAGAAAAACGAGAAAACTATGGTGAATAAAAAAGTGGTTCCAGCTGCAGCAGCTCAATATGCTCCATGTGGCTCACCTTTCCCTTTCCTTTTCTCTCTCCATCCAAACACACCCAAAGAAATAATTTTTTTTATCCAAACACCCTAAGAAGCACGGATACGGATACGGCGACATGATACGACACAATACGGACACAAGGACACGGGTAATAAAAATTTATTTATATAATTTTAAAATATATTTTTTGATATTGTAGTAACACAATTTATCCTTCACCCCTTTTAAATTTTACAACCGCAAACTTGTGATTGAAAAATTATTTTTTATTTATAATTTTTACGTAAAATTTGACAGAGTTTCCCCTATATTTTTCATATGTAAAAGTCATGTAATAATCTAAAACACTTATACAAATTATAATAAGTAAACAACAAAATGTTAAAACACCATAATACAAACTTTAAGTACTATGAAAATACCACACAACATTCAAACAACATCAACCTTAATAACATCCATAACATCGGCTCCCCTTAATACCATATTGCCATATTCAATTTCCTTTACATCAATGCATTAATTAATTAATGTACACAAACCATCTAAACATTTTAAAGAATGTCACACCCCAAATTTCAAGACCTCGAATAAAGCGCAGAAGCACTAGCTCAATTAAGATTATGAGGCTGAAACACGGGACGCGACCGAATACTCGATCACACCACGTTCTCATTCCAGAATGCTTAACCAACGCCCGTTTACAAAAATCTTAAATAATAAAACTATGCTATTACAATAATTTAATTATCACAATTCATCAAACATAAATACAATTCAGCACGCAGGCTGATTAGTTCTCCATGAACAAGAAATTTAAAACATGAAATAAATCCACTTCTATCAACTTTCCACCATCGAGTTCCTTCGCACGTACCTTGTTAGCTCCTTTCCACTTTGAGTCCTGCATCAAGAGATGCATGAGTATTTCGAAAGAAATACCCAGTAGGAGCCAAGAAAAACCCACAACATAATAATAATAAAGGAAATGCTGACAACATGGTATAAAGACATGTTTAGAAAGATCAGGTTGAGCAAATACGAAGTTCACTAACCTGGACAATACTCATCATCAAAGACCATCAACGGTCGAGAATAAATAAACATTAACTCAGATCCCAAACATACAAAGTGTCGGAGATAACAATTCATGCTCTCTGTTCAGTCCACTTCCCCTATGGACATCAATACCAGATCATCCTAGAGGTTCTACAAAGGAACCCGGCCATGCGTCTAGGGATGCTGGCCCCATCGGTGCTTACGGGCACAATGGGCTGAGACTGCAGACCTTCCGTAATATCATACAATCTAAAGCGCATGCGTTGCCGTCATCGGCTGAACTACATAGGTTCAATAATATAATCTGAGATCTCGCAAGATCTAGCAATGGCTCATGAGCATACTATGATTCCAATCTAAGAGTGTTCATCAAAACTCTTAGTGGAGAAACAGTTTACATAGAACTAAATCAATCTAGAAATATCAAGAGCTCTCTCATTTAGAGACTCGAACATCAATCTTCCAAAATCTGACTCACATAGAAGTAAAATAACAATCTCATTAATATAATCTGAATTGACTCGCATAGGAGTACTCAAGAAATACAATCTGAATTGACTCACATAGGAGTACTCGAAGAATTCTCGATGTTCAATCACAGGATGACTCAAGACTGAGACTAATCAGAAATAACTCCTTAAACACCTTCACCATGCATGGCTCCCATCAAGACCTTATGGATTCTAACAATACTAAGATTTATATGTCAAAAATATAGGATGGTAGGGTCTAAGAACCTAAACCCTAACCAAGAATCTAAGAGTTCAAGTTCGACACCAAAAGATAGTACATTAGCATAGCAATGCACCACGAGTGAATGACTCGGTCAGATATGACTCAATTTCCGGTATGACTCAATTTCTAAATTGGATCAATTACTAAACGTTACTGACCTCATCTCTCAGGATTCTACATAGTTACCACAATTTATCCTTAGGTATATCACATAGGTTTTAATATAAGGAATAGTTTAAATAGCTCAAAAATATACTATTATCTGCACAACAGCTCCCTTCTCTGGATCACCACGTTCTGCACAGAACATATTATGGTCTTAGATTTTTATGACATACTGCCCCATGTTTCTAGGTTCTAACCCAATTACGGCATAATTTTATGAATTTTTTACATTTAGTTATAATTTTTCTATTACAGTCTATCGACACAAGACTAAGTCTGGCCGAGATCATTAATTATAAACTTACTTAATCAATACAGTCTATTACTCAATTAAATACTTATTAATGCATTCTAGACTTATTACATTGTTCTCTTGGGAGTTTACTAAGTCCCAATTGTTCTACAATTAATTAGATTTTTATCTAAATTGTTAATCCCAAAACTGATTGTACATATTCATACTGTTTAGACATGTAGACTGTAATTAGGACTGTTAATTTAGGACATACCCCATACTGAATCATGAGATAATTAGGGTACAATAAATCTTGAACTCTAGTAACTCTTTTTCACAAAAATTGTTACTTTAATAATTAGTATCAAAAGGTATGTATCATCATGCCAAAACAGTTTTGTACAAATACTTCCCTTTATCGGCTGATACGATCCAAAATGGGCAATTAATGCGAGACAGGAAAGCTGACAACCCAAAGCTAATCTTGGAGGCTGAAACATCTGAATACATGTACGCATTAACCACAAGTTTCAAACTTTAAGGATTAATCACAGCATATGATTGAAATCTGGTATGACACCACATGATCATCGATGACATATATCAATGAAACTAAGGAATGAAGACATCCATATAAGGACATACAATTGTACAATGGCCAACAGAATGTACTCATCTCGACCAAAGCAGCAAGCATACGATGAGAGCTAAGTGGAGCCATGCATGAGAAGTATTTAATTTACTAGGATCGGGTGCAATAGTCATCATGTTCAAAATAACAAATGGTAAACTATTGAATTGAACGACACCAATATCAAATGGATCATCATTCGTATAGGTATTCACATCAGTGCTCAAGTATCATATTCATCACGAAATATCACAATTTATAGTATGGAATTGTGGGAAAAAGAGCACCTACCTCTCAAGACAAAAAAAATCCGATTTTTCTTTTACGCGAGTTGTCTCCTTCGAATCACTTCTCTTGCTTTCGCGATCCAAGCACTACGGCTCGCACTACCACCCCTTAGGTCACTGTAGAAGGCTGAAAGGAGAATGGACAAGACCCCCTTTGCTGGTTTGCATGTCTCTCAAAGTCTCAAAGGGATGGCGGTCTCTCACTTAGTGAGTTTAAATAGCAAGTGTCCTATTCTCCTAGGACACATCTCCACCGTCGATTTTCTCCTAATCCAAAGGCCACAAATGATCACCAAAAACAAGCCTTCCACTTGCCCAAGACGTGTCCCCAAATTAACTCCTCATTCAGTTAGGATTTTCTTTAATTAAGGAGTTTCAAACTCTAATTCGGTTACACATATTTTAGGCAATTTTTCCCAAATTGGATTCAACCTTCCACCATTGATTGCTACCTAATCTAAGGCCACGATTTGCCCTAAATCAAGGCACAATCTCCCTCTTGAATGTGGTCAATCCATTATCTCAATCAGTTACAAATCCCCTTTAATTAGGGAATTAAGTGAATTTAAATTGGTTCCCAAAACTACTTCAATAACCTCCTTTAAATTAATTTTAAAGCACGATCATTGCTCTTTGCCACATGGCAACTCTAAATTAGATTGGTAACTGATTCCATCACGTCCCTAAATCTCTCTTTGATTGCCTTAACTTCCTTTAATTAGGGATTCCCCAAAAACAGTCCAATTCAAACCGGATTTGCAATTAATTCAAAATTCTCTCTCCTCCTTGATTCTCTCTCCACTATGACTAACCAAACCTTATCATGCTAACCACATGCACAGTGCCCAGGGCGCGGTGTCCACATGGCTCTGGCTCTCAGCTGCTCCTGCGTCTGGGCGTGTCACACAGATGGACGGCTTGATGTCCCGCGAATGTAGTGTGTCGTATTACACTGCACAACTCTAGTACCACATCACTAACTCAATTTAATAACTCAAAATACTCAAATGAATCTCTACACACTGGTTTCACACCCTGGCGCCTGGCCCCCACTCCTGGCGTCAGGTGCACTTAGCCCCTGGCGTCAGGCCAGCCTCAGCGCCAGGGCTAGTCCTCGCGCTCTGGTGTACTGCCTAATCAGGTTTATCAATTCCACTCTTCTATAAGTATCACAAAACCAAATCAACACACCAAATTATAAGGTTTCAAAACAGGCAGCAAAACTTTCCTATTTTAGAATAGTTTCCTAAAATAGCAGTTTTGGTAAACTTACAAAATTTTTGGGTGTTACAAAGAATCCATCATGCAGTAGATTTCAAAGAACACAACACTATGAAAATATTTAACACTAACAACGAAGAAGTACTAAACAGTGAAAAAAAAACCTTTTATTTTTAATAGTTAGCTTAAGTTATGAAATAATATGCCATGAGACCAAATTCTCTACAAGAACAGCATCAGGCTTCTTGGGAGAGCTAACACGAGGGAGACGTTTCAATGGTGAAGTGGCATGGGGCTCAGTTAAGCCACATTTTTCAATCAAATAATTAAATAGAAAAGGCTTGGACTCTATAATTGATATCAAGCTCTCGGGAGCAGTAGAAAAACATGAAGAGTAACAATAGAACACACTTCTAACTAACAGACGCATCACCAATTATAAACACATATATGATTCGTTTCATAACAAATTTATAATAATCCTTCTATGACCTCATGGTTATAACATTTGATACAGATGACAAAAATTGAATGAACAACGTATATTTCTACCTCGTAGACAAAACTAGCCTAATGCAGTTGTACCACTTTGGGCTCTCATCAAATTTGAAGCTAATCGAGAACACACTTTCTTTCCAGTATTTCCTTGAACACATTCAATGAGAATAATTTTTTTTAGCAAATCAACAACAGAAACCCGGGAAAGGGTATCTAGAAATTTGTAATCATAAAACGAACTACATTTGGATTGAGATAGAACTTAAAATAAGTCCCCTCTTCAAATGATGCTCCACTAATTTATTCAATAGAAAAAATATCAATGTCAGAGACTCAAAATACATTTGATCAATGAGAAGCAATATCAATTTAATCACACAATAAATTAAGCCAGTAGACACTGGGAAAGGTTAGGAGACCAATGGACAAAGGGACTCACTGTGAGAGGGGAAAATGGGGGGGTGGGGGAATCTCAAAATCGAATCGGGCTTCTTCTCCGATCACTTTCGTCGGAAGGGGATAGGGCTCACGGTGGCTCGTGCAAAGAGGATGAGGCTCACGGCGGCTCTGTAATGCTTGATGCTCCTTCTTCTCCGCTCGTGAAAAGGGGATCGCCAGTAAGGCGATGGGGCTCACTTCGCTACGGGGGAGAGCTAGGGCATGGGAGAACGGGAGAAGGGGGACTGGGGAACGGGCTTTTCATTTCCCGTGTCCCGCCGTGTTTGAAGCATGTCCCGACGTGTCCCATATTTTTAAATTAAAAAAAAAAATGGCACGGACACGCAGGCAGCCGTGTCGCCAGCGTATCTGTGTCGGATACATATCGGATACGGATACGGCTGCCATTTTGCCGTGTCCGTGCTTCATAGCAAACACCCAAAAGAAAATGCAATTCTTTTATTTCCTTTTCTATTCTTTTCTTAGAACATTTTCTTTCTCTTTCTTTCTTTTCCTTTTAACCAAACACACCCTTAAAAATTAACGTATTCAAAACAGGAAGAGAAAAGAGCGGTCGTCCGGTACAACGGGTAAGATCACCTACCGGACGTCCAGTAAAAATTGTTTTGTCTATAATGCACCAGGACGCCCTCCTAGTGGGCTGGACGTCCGGTAGTAAGAGTTTTGTAACCATTGAGAGTACGAAGTGCAACTTTTCACTGTTTTTTATACCCTTTAAACTCTCTTGTACATATAGAATCATTAGAGGGCAAAAGTCCAAGAAGGGTTTTTGCCCAATTCTTCTTTCTGTTTTCTCCTTCACTAACACCCGCCTACTAGCTCTAGAGAATACCTCTCCCTCCACCCTTGCAACCTCTCCTATATCCGGTCCTAACTTCATGACATCTCCTCTTGAGAATATATTTTAAAATAATTTTTTTTGTGTAAGAAAAAATAGGGAGGGAGGTAGAAATGACTCCACTTACTCAGTTACTCCTCACTTATCGAATGTGACGGTTAAGGGTTCATTGCTCCTTGATTTCATTAAGGGTAAGAGCGTCACATGAGATATTTATTTTTTATCGATAATATGTCCAATCCAAACTGTCTTTAGGGGGTTGGCTTTTGAAAAAATATTTTAGGGTGGCCATTACCATAACTCTAAAGTCTTGATAAGTTTTTGATCAATTTTGGCACATCATTGTTCCTTAAGGTGGGAAAGAGACTCGTTTTCAATAGTGTAAATAGCAGACAAGGAAAAAAACTTCATTGTCTATCTTGAGGACAGATTTACATGATCCCAATTGCACACTACATTCAAAAAATGGTGGGAGCAAATACTGTTTTTAGGACAGCGATTTCATCACGCTTTGAAGAACGGTTGTAGTGTAGTTGCCTGCAACAATTTCAGAATTCTCCATCTGCAAATCCCCACTTATAACAAATAGGGAGAACCTGGTTGGAGATAGCAAAATATATTGTGGCCTGCTAGTTCAAAAAATGCGATACAAACTTGACAATCATCAGTGTGCCAGATAGGACGTAGCTCCCTTTTTGCCAAAATAAAAGCTTCCATACAACTCCCATGAGCTGAGATTAAGATCAAATGGCAATGACATGTGATCAGACACCAGCTTTTGAAATTTCCATACTACATTTCTGTTCCTATTGGAGTTGAGGCACTTCCATATTCACATTCCCAATGAAATTTCTACACATATACCATTTTCGATGTAAGATTCATCTCACATACTCCCTCTGTCCGGAATTATTACCACCATAAGGTTTTTCAAAACGAACTAAAATAAGCAGAAAATATTTCTACGTTCTCCTTAACCTTTTCTCCAGAGACATCCTTTCGATGTTTTCCAAATCCAAACTATATCACGTAATCAGAATAAAAGATACTTGTATCGTAACGTGAAGAACACATAGTATTTTTTAACAAAAACACAGCAAAAATTTAAGATCAAGGTAGAAAACGATTTGCATAATCTTCCCACGGTTTCCTCTCCGAAGGCAACCCGCCAAACTTGAGACAACTCGGCGTCATAACTGACAGAGTCTGGCGACATGACGGGCACGTTGGGTGGGACTTCAGCCACCGGTCAATGCATCCAACATGGTAATGGTGGCCGCACTGCGGCAGCACTCGGACTTTGTCACCAGCAACAAACTCCGAGAGGCAGATGGCGCAGTTGGCTAGCCTTCCCGCAGCTGACTTGTCAAGAGTGGCTGTCGGGAGAGACCGTATGACCTTCTTCTTCAAACCTCCTTCGTTCGCCGACAAATTCTCTGTCGGGTCAGCTGTGGATAGGCGACGGAAGAAGGTGCAGCGGGCCATCAGGGCAAGGCCGATGATTGAGAATAGCGCGCAGAGGAAGGCGGCAAGGATGACAAGGAAGCTCGAGTCAGGAGCGTATGAATGGTCCGTCGGTGGTGGTGGTGCCGCCTGAGGGCCGGCGACTTGGAGGAGGAGTCTGGTCGGCGATCTCATGAGGGTGAAAAAAGGTGAGGTTAGTTAGGTGGTCTTAGCACGTAAAAATGGTCTGCATGCGACTGACTCCCTTAAGGGAGGGAACATATATATACACTATTGTGGGGTTGATGCCACCTGGGAAATGGAGTTAGGGACATGAGGTAAGGCGCAATCAAACAAACCTAAAAAGTTTGGTTGGGAAGGAAATATCTACTAAAGACTGGACGGTCATGATTCAATAGCTTGGTTGGGTAGTAGCCACTGGAAGGTGTATGTTGATTGATCAATTGTATCCCTCGATCCAATGGTCGAGGACAGTTCACTGATGGGCAGTGATAAATAAATATGGAGTGACGACCTCATATGTTGACTCCTCCTACCCCATTTTCCTTTGCCTTTTTTGGTGACCAATGCCTAACCCACTCCATTGATATCTTCATCAAAAGGCCCAGCTCAGGAGTAAGTATGATGGAAGGAGCAGTGCTGCAGTTAGGCCTAAAGGTCAAACAGTCAACAACAGGCATGAGAAAATTGGGATCATTGTGGTCATCCGTGGAAAATCATGTCATGTAAGAGGACCTGAAAAAGGTCGTGATTACGTCACTGATCAGTATCCATGGAATATTACTGATATAAAGCGTGAGAGAGGAGCTCCTGCCAATTGTACTGGTTATGCCATCCAATTCTACTTTTGAGGATCTTTCAAGATTTTGATGTTGTCCATGCCCTATCATCCACTGGGAATTTGACAAGGCTTTGAAGCTTTGAAAAGGAAGTGTGATTAACCAAAGCATCTACATCTTTCTCAAGCTGATGTTACTTTGATGTAGCGACTATTTTAGGTCTTGCATCAGCCAAACATTTGTTCTACCAATTTTTGGCAACATATATCGATAGTCCAATTATTTAAGTAACGTCTAGGATATCAACATCCTCAAACAAAAAACCAAATAGAACTATTAATGTGGAACAGAGGGCGTATGATGGATATCGATGGCTCCAATTCCTTTATCTTTGTTGCAATGGCTGCAATTCACTAAGAATTATATAGTACCCAGTTCCAACATGAATTATACTCCCTCTGCTCCAAATCTAATATCCATATTTGAAAGATTGTGATTAATACTATCCGCAAAACCTTTTTCCTCGATCCCAGTCAATTCAACAGAAAAATAACAACTGCGGAAGGATACTATGACATAGGACAATTAATATGAGAATTTTTTTTCCAAATCCAGACAATTAAAATGGGGCGGAGGGAGTAAATGTTAAGAAGCCAGCAGCATTACTCTAGATTCAAAGTCAGAGATGCTTCAAAACCTTTCTGTTGCAATTAAATTTCTTTACGTATAACTTAAGAATTCAGATAGTTAGCTCTGTTCCCAAAATATTTTGTATTAGTTGGTCCAACATACTTCAATTCCAAAAAAAATTGGTAGTAATTGTCATGTGCCCAGGGAAAACAACAAATAAATTAGATCATGTAGGATCACAAGTCAAATCTTATATTCCAACGACCTTTCAAGTCTGCGTTTAAGGTCCAATTGTTCTCTCTAACCTGCAGATATGGCACCTGAAATGCAATCAAAAGAATACAATGAAAAGTATGTATAAAAAAAATACACTGAAAAATGAAAAGATAAAATTGGAAAAATTTACATATTGGCTAAAGTGTTAAAAGTTCTCCATAAACAGGAAGAACCAATCTAATAACATACCTTGCTAAATGCTTCATAACCTACTTTTATCAGTAGATCTTGGTCCTTCTGGAAATTAAGTATTCCCCAACTCAGTTCAGCTGCACCTCTTGGCCATGTCTACAATGGTTCATGAAAGTCAACATTCATCTATTTTATTGTGAAAAAAGTAGGAAATATTAAAGTACTCATGCACCTATCTGGTTCTCTGTTATCGAGAGCATCGGTAAGGGAGATATTTGCTATAGTGTTTCGCCAAAATTGAGCAAAAAGGTTCATTTACGGCTTATGTCATCGATGGCACAGGTGACACCAAAAATAGAGCCTCTTGGTTCCAGAAGATGATTAAAATCAGATTGTTAAATGATACAAGTAGTAGAATGTAAGGTAGGCACGAGACTAGAGAAGGCATTTTTTATCAGGCAACTACTCCTTTATCCATTTCTACTTATTCTTTTTCATCTTCACTCTTGATCTCTTTCTTCTCCTCCCTCAGTCAGATTCTCCTTTTCCTAAACTCTATTTCTTCTTCATCTTTGTTTCCTCCTACAATCTGAACTCTCTATTTTCTGTAGACCCAGTTACCATCACATATCTGCTTTTTAGCCATTTTTTTCCTATCTTAAAGGGCTTAAAGCCTTAAACCCCTCTTTGCATAAAGAATTGACTCGCAAACAGCAACCGGGTGACACTTAGATGCTGGAACAAGCAGTCAAGTTTCACATTCTATTATTATGTACGAACACGACCTTACTAACACCATCTTGAAACTATCACTCTCCCATTTTAAAAAATGCCTTGCACGTTCCAGTCTGGCTACATCAAGAACGTAATTCTATAATTTTGAAATGATATTAGGTTGGCCCAAGTATAGACCCAGCCTATTGAATTATCCAGTTTAGAATGTCCAAGACCAATCCATGCCAATTACACTCCAAGCCAATTATAAGCGTGTGACTTTGCCCCTCTAGTCAAATCTTGATTCCATCAAACTTTTTGTGAAAGAAACACATATTTACAACGTTTCTGATTCTTTGAGTGGATCCAGTGATATTTAGTCATTAGCATGTCAATATACAGTATCATACATGCTAAGTTGTACTGGTATCACCTTTGTCGATGCCACAGCACGATACCTTCTACATCCAACTAATTTCATCTTGATGATATAAGTGTATGATACAGATTCGACAGAGTAAATGTTTACTATCTAATTTACATGGTCTGCATGAACAGAGTGCACTTTGTACAGTATTTATATATTCAAGTCAATCAGAACTTATAAGTGTATACATTTTACATCCAATTAATTTCAAATTGGTGATATAAATGTATGATACAGATTTGACAGTATCAATGTTACTATCTAACTTACAAGATCTGCAAGAATAGAGTGCAGTAGTGCACTTTCTGCAATATTTATATATTCCAGTCAATCAGAACTTATAAGTGAAATGTTGGGTCACAACACTTGCAGCTATAGTGTGTGTCCTGATAAAATAATAACTAGTCTGAGTAGTCTTCCTACCCAGAAAATGTATGAGCTGTGAGGCATTTTGTATCCAACAGACTGCCGGAACTCTAAACACTTGCCTAAGGAATGACATGAAAGAATGCAATTTCTTGAAATTGATATATATATATATATATATATATATATATATATATATATATATATATATATATATATATATTTATATCTTATTAATTTGGCCGGAGCTTCAGAAAAATCACATATACCAAAGAAATAAGAAGTTACCTCCGTAAGATTTCTGTCAACTTCATGCCTTGCCTTGAGATTGAAGCTAAACAGCCCATTTGACGAGATAGGAAACGACTTCTTCCCATACACTCTGTACTTAAGGCTCCCCTTATCACCGTAAACAACGCCAAAACCAGTGTCCACTGATAACTACTCCGCATAAAGCAAACAGACAATCAAATCAAAACCAATCAATGCTCCACAACAAAAAGATAGCAATCAGCAGGAATAAGGAATTCACTGTTTCATGCCTCTGGAAAGAATTTCCTAATAATCAAGGCGAAGCCACTGGGAGCTCCAGCTGCTGTATCAAGCTCCCCATGCACCTGAAATTGTATTTCATCACACATTCAAAATTTCAAATGATGGGCAATCAAGTTTGAGCATTAAAAGATTTTAAAGATAAGATTTTTCAGATTCAAAAGTCCACGTTTGGATTAAGCCCAGAAGCTGGGCAGTGGAGAAAACAACTCTTTTGTCCCAATTAATGTTTTCCATTAGCACAGCAGAAGAACATCAAGTAACTAAGGTATCGAAGAGAGAAGAGGATATGAAGATGAAGTAGACCTGGCAATGGATGGCGGGCAAGAGAGGGAACTTCTCCTTGGCGTGGATGCGGAGCGCTTTGGCATTGCTGTCATATCGCAGCGAGGTTTCCATTGGAGCCTTGGCTTGAAACGCCCCGTTCTTCCTTCCCCAAATACAAAACCCTAGGAGTACGACACCCTCGTCTAGGCCAGACTGAACACATGTTGAGAAGAACGTAAACGGAAGATAAGATGGTCAATTTGTGACAAATGATGGATTTTTTTTTATAAAAGGTAGTTTTTCTCGGTAACCCCACTTGCTCAATAGAACCCAAACGTTTTTTTTTTCGTGTTCTTGAGTCACATGACACTATTTTCATTCACGATCTTGATAGGAGGATTCTATTATCGGATATTGAGGATCTTAGCGGGAGTACCCATTCGTCAAATATGTAACGGTAGATCCCTAATGCTAAATTGAACTGAATGGAACGGTTAATATTAACTGTTATTTCTGTTAGTGGAAGGCTACAGTCAATTAGTGAGCTTTTTTACGGTCAATGTTTACCGTCAAAATTTAATATTGGGGTGTTGTTAAGCATGCTAGAAAAATATGACTTTTTTCAACCCTTACTATGAAAGTGGGTATTGTAAAAGGTGTTATTTCTCCCATGTGCCCTAGCAGATATGACATGTATTTAAAACACACTGTCTAGATGGTGCATGTATTTCAGGACAGTGGGTGTATTCTTCTTTGTTCCTGCATTATTTCTCTTCATGTGTGTCCTCTAGATTATACATTTTATTTTTATTTTTACTTATTCATTAGTTTTATTTTTTATATCTTTTCCATTTGTTTCATTTTTTGGTACATTTGCCTTCGCCACATGATTGTCTTACTCATACTTTGTTACTTAGGGGCCGTTTGGAGCGCGAAAAAATCCAGACATCCACAGTAAAAAAATCCTAAAATACCATTCATTTCCAAATTTTTCACTGACCAACTGAAACACCTCATGGCATGTTTCACACATCCACATTGAAAAATCTAGAAATGAATAGTGAAAATGAATTTTTTACTGTAGATATTTTATTTTTTTCACGCCCCAAACGGCCCTTAGATTCAGACCACTCTAAATCTTTGAACCCATTGGGGCCCAAAAGAGTGGGACAATGGCTGAATTAGACTATTAATGACACCATTTTTCCCCGAATTGTGATAAAGGGCAATTTTACCGGTATTTTTTGGAATGATTTTTTTAATTTAATGACATACCCCATTTAAGAATGAAATGGTTCTCCCTGTCCTGAAATACCTGCCACATGTTGAAAAAAGGGTGTTTTTAAGGAATGAAAATCTTGTTTTTAAGGACTCTGATATACTCCACTAGCGTATACAAAACTTGTCCTTTTGACCCTTCTTCAGGATGAGTAACATAGAACGGTAAAAAAATTAACTCCAGTAAGAAAAATCTTGCTGCAAAGTCTGGGTTGCAGGTTTTACATCTCGTCCATACGGTCTACCAGATCATCAATCTCTTGCCGCAGAGACGTCAATTTCTGCTGGTGCTGGCGGATCCGGTTCTCAATTTCCGCTGCTGTCATTCTCTTCTCATAGCAATCAATCACCGTCACATGTTTTGCCATCAATTTTTCTTGAGCCTCTTTCTCCTTTGAGATCAGCTCATATACACTCAGCTGGTTAACATAACAGCAAAAAGAAATGTAAAACAATGTTAAAATTCCATGGAAAACGTGCTGTGTAGAAGCATTGCTAAGATGCCACTATTATATCCATGGTACTTTTATTTGATATCAATATCTTTTTATTTTTTATTTTATATGAAACGGAACCTGGACTAGCATGGCTACTAATTCAGCTTTTGTATAGTTTCAACCATGTTACATCTCCTATTAAAATATTTTGTTTTAGATAGGAATTAAACACGATGCTCAGGAAGTTAAGAAGTGTACTGGGGACCAGCAGGTAATAATGATATGAATGAGAAGGAAAAAAGAGATGTGAACCTTCACGGAATCCTGTGGATAAGCCTCCAAGGAAGCTTGCAAAGACTTCAACTCTTTTCCATATTCCTTCAGCAATGAATCTGCAGCTTTACGGACTGTCTTGCATTTTTGAACATCCCCTACCCTAAAAAGATCGCGTAGGGATGCCTCCAATTTTTCATGGACATTTAAACAGTGTCTTATAGCATTCAGCACTTGCTGGACTATTGATTGAACCTATTAGCAATATACATGTTTTGCAGTCAGTTTAAAGATTGTATACCACCACAGAGAATCAAAACCGACTAAAATAAACCAGGTGGCTACAATAATCATTAATGTCTAGAGCCATCTTAGTTCCAACTTGCATTAAAAGAAAAAAGCAATTTAAAAAACTTGTATCACAAGCATGAAGAATATTTATACCTCCTCTGATTGCAATCTTGCCACATAAGATGCAGAAGATTTAGAAATAGCCATATCAGAATGCATATAGATAATGCACGCAATGAAGAGAGTAAATATGCCAACAATCAACATAAGTGGTTCACGAAGTAAAGATAGGCTGTTGAATTTGTAGTAGACCTGCACAACAGAAACATAATCCAACAAATTATCTTAGTATAAGCCTAGACTCACAAGCAGCATTTTCAGCACACATAAAGAGAAAGTTCACCTGGAAATGCTGATTATGCTCAGGCACAACGTTATCTTTCTGCAACACAACTACTGGTCTTCCCATTACATCCAGATGAGAGTATTTCGTCTGCAAATTAATATTAATATCTCAAAAGAATGCAAAAATTATATACAGAAAATGCAATCATAACAGGAGAACTGTTAACAAAAACTAGATTTCAGACCTCTTGCCATTCTTCTGCAGAAAATGGAACGGATACTGAAATTTGACTAGATCCTTCAGGTAATGCAACCTGCAACGTGAATCATGTTAGCTGAAATATATAATATACCAGCCCAATCTTCATTTCGCACGTGTGTATAATTTAACCAGCAATAGCCACCAAAAGAACAAGAGCATCAATAGTAACTTTAGATCAAGAAAACAAGAACTTTACTTCACTCATCAGCATAGCTAAAATCTGTCAGCTCATACTCACTAGGGTCTGGAGCTGATACCAAACATGAGATCAATGGCTATTAGCAGATTCCTATCAGTTTATGGCAAACATACGACAGGTGACATGTCTCTGTAAGTATGACAAATCACAGGAATGTGGAGACAGTTGCCTGCATTGCTCTTGCCAGAAGGAACTACAAGTCACTAACTAAGAAGAAATCCTTGACGTTCAGGTTTGTCAACCAAGATAATTAATAACTTGCGTCGTCAACTTCATGTGACTCTTTTTATAAAAAACAAAATCATAGGAAGCACACTGGAAGAGCAAAAATGAAGGTGAAGCTTGTATATTTGTATCAGAATCAAGTTGATCACATCATAAAGCTTTTATGTCAAAAAAAGAGCACAAGCATAGAAGCCCTAAGATTCCCACTCAACGCCTTTGTGCAGAATGACTAGCCTTGGTCACATTGGTAAAGCACCTCAAAACAAAGAACAAAAGGAAAAAACAGTAATCAATCACCTGATAGGAACAATTGTTAAAACATACAAGAAAGAAAACATTTGCTCATAACCAATCACCTGAGAGGAGTTTATTATGTAGGTGAAAAAGAAAATAATATCCATAAAAAAGTGAACACATCTAGTTCGTGATGACAAACACTGAACATATCTAGTGCGATTCTGGTTGCACCAGACATCGAGGCACTCCTCAAAATGCCTTTTTTTAAAGCTAGCATGCTCTTTGAGACTTTACAGACATGAATTATCAAGATTTTTAAGTGGTACATGTGTTCATGTATAATGCTTTTTGGCTGAGCATGGTGTGTCTAGGTGTGGGTATGTGCTCCCAGTTTTAGATATTGTATTACTGCCTTCAAAGATTTTTCTCCTTTTCTTTCCTTTAAAGATATATGGTCAGCATTACTAGTAGAGGTTGGATTTTTGTTCATATTAACACGTAATTTACGAGTTAAAGAAATTACATGTTAAAGATATTAAAAAGGGTTTTGTCATGTCGGGTGCAAACAGAACCAAGGGAGACTAATAGCAAATCTTCAGGGTGGTTATAATTTTATTAAATTTGGGCTCACTTTGATATGTGGCAGCCACTTATCATTTGTCATCGTGTCTGATTCTCAACACATATTTAACAAGTAATATTCAAAAGCTTCGATGGGGACCGAAAAGTCATGGTGGACCCAAATTCAACCCCACACCATCCTAGCCACTCCTTTAAATCACTTTGGTCCCACCCTATATGACCCAGTGTTGAACAACTCTCTTAATATTAGCATATACAAAGGAATGACGTTTCATATAAATGAATCTAAAACCTTATACAAACACAAGGTGAATTATTTACCTTCACAGTCAGGTTGTCAATGACAACATCCTCGAAGGGACAACCAAACGAGATATTGAGGAAACGCTTTCCCTCAGACTCAAATAAGAAGTCTTGGAGGGGTAACCCATAGCCAATAGTGAAAGATGTCCTCCAACCGCCAAACATCGGATAACGGGGTTCAAGTTCTAGTTCTGTCTGCAGGGAGACATAAATCTCAAATAAAAACAAAATCATAGAAAAGTCATGCATCATGAAAAAATCTTTCATGCCTTTCTAACAGTTCCATCAGCAAGCTAAGACATTTTCAATAAAATCAGTATCCACAAAAACAAAACACAGATTTATAATTTAAATATCAAAGGCCCACCTTCTTCACATCAACCTTCACGTTTGAAGTGGAGATATTGCCTATTTGATCTCTATAGTAAATTGAATGCGCTCTGGGAGGCAGTCGTGCAACAAGATGTCTAAATGATGATGTTCCTCTCATAGGATGCCTTGATTGATACTCAAACCTGCACCATATGAGGCGAAACAAGATACTAAATATCTGCAATCACAAATAAATGTCCTCTTATTTTATCAGTTCCAAGAATCTGGATGATAATTCATATCTTACATCAACTTTATTTGCACGAGCTAACTACTTGAAATATCAATCACGAGTTCTTAACCACATTGGAATTGGTTACACAAGCATGTTTAGATCACTGCTGTACCCGACTAGGTCTTAAGATGCATACCAACCTGGAAAATCCACCTTTATTACGAGCACCTCCATGGACAAGGGTGTAGTGTTCTGTGACCTTCACATTGCCCCAGTGAGAAATCTCAATCTCTCGTAATAATTCTTGAGCCACAGCAAATGGCTGATTGTTTTCATAGTGAACAACTATAGGGTTGTATGAAAAGGAAGGCACATTCTCGTAAGGACCATATCTAATATCTGAATCAGCAAGCTTGGTGTTCTGGAGTTTAGTAAATGATTCAACCCTTGGACTAGGTAATTTTACGGTAAGAGACTGGACATTTACTTGATATGGAGAAAGAAATAAGGCACTATCTTGGAACAAAACGAGCTGATTATCAGCTTGTGTGATTTCCTCTGGAAAAGGTTGTAGTAAATGGGTAAATACTGATAGAATGTCCAGAGTCAAAACATCTCCCTCTTTCAATTCCTTAGGAAAAGATACTGAGTAGAAAGTCAAATTAGGGGGCATTCCTTCAGGTTGAACATTCATAATAGGGAAACTGATACCATGATCTTTTCTTTGGCCCTTCCTTTCAATAGGTGATGCTGACAAATGTGCCAAGTGTTTGGCCTGAAAATCGGGAATGGCAAATAAAATCTCTGATACATCTCCAGGTCCCTCATTTTCCACCTGAGAAGAAATTCAATAGACAATAAGTAGAATTAGAAGACAGACTCTTTTATAGAAAACTAGTAACATTGTAAATGTCGAATTCACATTGTAAGTATCCATTGGAGGGTAACTTCACGTGTGCACAAATTAGTTCAAAACTTAAAGCTAGTTCCAACATGATCATGGTGTACTAAAATAGGCTATAACTCAATTTTATTTAATCCTATCAAAAAGTAATTTCACAGTCTTAAATCAATAACAGCATAAATGCACCAGATTTAGTCTCATCTTGCAGTCGAATATGGTGCACCACTTTCAAAGTAGTCAATTAGTATGAGCAACAGAGTGTTATAAAGAACACGAAAAAAACCCAAAACATTCTTTTCACCTTAAGTGTAGAGGAAACCCGTATAATATGCGAGCTCAAGTCGATCTGCAAAAAATAAAAACAGCATCAAACAATCAGATTTCAGAACCCAGCATTGAGTCTCACTGCAGCACATTATTCAATAAGTCAGGTGATGCAAAAAACTGAAAAAGGGCAACAAAGACTCGACTTCTAAGATCACAGTACTCCCCCAAGCAGAACCCCTCCAGGCACATGAACCAAATTGAAGTCATCTAAAATTAATCCGCATAAATTCAACCCCAAAAAGCAAAAACATAATCTCATAGCTCTCAAGACAACATCTCCATGAAACGAAAGCTGAAGCAACAAAAAATAAAGAAGACAACGAATTGAAGGTATCTAAAATCGTAAAAATACGAATTCAATCGATTGAAAGCTGCGCTTGGAAAACTAAGAAGAGATTCTGGAACTTACCCCTCGATCGGCCTTGGAGATGACCAGATCGGAAAATGCAGGCGACGAGAATACGAGGAGGATGAGGAGGACGACGAAGGCCGAGAGCGCGGAGCCCGATCGAGAGGCCATCGCCATGGCTGAGAGAGAGTTCGGAGGAGGCCAAGGACTTCTGAGCTCTGAGGGGCTTAAGCCCCCGTCTATTTCCGGTTCGGTTCGATCGATTGGGTCGGTTTGGATGGATTTTGGGCCTGAACCGAGCTACTCGCAGATCTGATCCGGTTTAGTAGAAAGGTTCAGATTATTACATTGGTCTAGGGCAGCTGGGTGACGTGTCCGGCATACGGGGATTGGCTCAAATTGGCGGGACCCTCGTGTTGGAGAAATTATGCAATGCACCGGGCATGCCACGTGGTCTATGATGTGAAATACTATTTCCGTCCAATTGTACTTGTCTGGATTAGAAAACCAAAAGGAACTAAGTCCAGTTTGGTTTTCTAATCCAGACAGGTAATATTAGACGGATGGGTCCTTGTGGAGACAGAGATGTATCAGAGGTCGAGTCGGGGTGGGATTAGATAGCAGGAGTATAACCATGGGATACCTCTACTAATTGTCGAGGGAGATGTCCTAATTCTGGTTAAGGAGCACAACAGATAGAAACAGCAACAATACTCCCTCTGTCCAATGACAATGAGGCCTGTCTGTATTTGAAATGAGTTATACTCCATCCGTTCTAAAATACTATGTACATTTTGAAATATTCATTGTTCTAAAATATTATGTATATTTTGAGAAATCACATAACTTCCTCTTTCAGGATTGACTTGAATTTGGTTCCGTGAACGAGCATACGAGTTGGACGGGATGTCGGAGAGAAGAAGTCATGTGACTTCTTTATGGGCTTCATGGTCCAATAAAAATAAAATTTTTCTCAAATATACATAGTTATTTTGGAACGGATGGAGTATGTTTTTTGGACTCCAAGGCTCGTGCAAAAAAGGAGGCTTTCCCCCCTCTTCAGTGTTTTTGGTTGAGGGAAGTCGGGCAAGTAATGATGGATCTATGTTTTTCCAAATGCATACGAGCTTCATTGGATATAGGGAATAAGTTTTAGGATTCAACTTCCCTTGTTGGTGTGATTTTTATGTTAAGTTCTTTAGAAAATTGCTTAATGGTGTGGTATTGTGATAATAATAAGGGAAAATTGGTGTCTGCTAACAAGTTAACAAGAAGTTGTATGTATAGCATGTGTAATGTGTTATGTTGTTACTATGTTATCTCTATTTCTTGTTTTTTTGGTACTCAGTTACCATGTTATCTCTTAATTAGGCATCATAAGCTGCAAATTTTGCTAGCTTTGCCGCCCTTGTTTCAGCCGGAAATATAAAATTTCATTTTCATTTTAGAGTTAGAAGTGCTTAAGCTCATTCTAAGCTCTTGAATCTCAATTGTTCCGTGCGAAATTTTGAGCTTATCAAAAGCTTAGTGGGTATAATGAGGAGAAGAAGGGTCAGAACTCGGAATACCAGAAGCGATTTTCATGTCTGTACTGGCCCCTCTGATTTCTAAAGGACAAACAGTATGAAAGTGGTCGCACTAACAAACTCTGGTTCAGGGATTATGGAATAGAAACTGCTTAGCCTGTTCCACTGTGACAATCTGATGGCCTTAGCCTACTTTGAAACATTAATAAATTGACATCCCTGTGAGATTTTATGATCTTACAGTTCATGTCACTCAACAATCAAAATACGTAAAACCAAAATGGTGATTACTGTACAATTCAACTAATCTCTCAATATGATTCTATAGATACGCACACCTTGATTTAATTCTTGGTTACATGCACAAGAGAGTGAAGGTTCACCAGGATTATCAATGGTCATTTCCAAGTGGTGCAGGCCTAACAACTGCAGCTGGTGCAGGCCTAACAAATGAGAAGTCATCTTCCTCATGGACTTCTTCATTTGAAATATATTCAGTTACACCTTCTTGACCTTCCATGTTTTCTATTAGCACGGCAGTCTGAGATGATGTTGGGGATGTGGTGCCGTCTCCTTCCATGTCGGACAAGTCCTGGTCTGAGTAGTAGCTGCTCTTGGGAACGGTACTTGACCCAAACCCCAAGTGGCCTGTAGTTTTGAATCGCTGGAGTGAGTGCACGGGGGACTGGCTAGGGCTTATAGCAGGGCTTCGACCAGACGTGGGTGTGCGGATGCCTCTCTTCTTCTTCACAGCCATACGCCAATTCTTCAGGGCTTTAGCCGTCTGCTCGTCAAATATAGACTTCTTCATGCGTGAACCCATCTGGAATTTCATTAAAACAATTGTGTAAGGACAGATTTCCAATCGCAATTATATTGAATCACTTTGTTATTCTATGGCTAGAATGAACTGCCACTTTCATCATCAAAGCATGCAACAGCTTTACACAGTTATGTCAGAAACATTCAGCAGAGGGAGTTTTAGTTACAAGATACAACAGTGTGATCTATCAAAATCTACACAACAAGCACATCAAACTTTTTAAAAAAATGAGTAATGCTACAGCCACTCGCATCGAGGAACCCATGTGTGGGCCCCATGGCCAAATGGGGACCTTGTGCCATTTTGTAGTGTGGGTTCAGCAAGTAAGGGAAAGAGTGGCATTTTTTTTACGAAGTTTTTGGAATCAGAAAATAGTTACTACTGTCACAAAAGGATTAGAGAGGTCAATTACTAAAAGCAGGTTTGCAGAATTTAACAGCTTTTTTGGCCATACGATAGAATTTTTTATTTTCACTTTCCTTTTGTACAATTTAGGTGCTTTGTAATGGAATCCGATTATGATATTGACAGCAAACATACAAGAAAAGAAGAAAAAACCTGAGATACAAGAGCATAAAGTGGGAGAGTGATGTAACTGCACATGAATAGAACCCCCACCCTGCAAATACCAACACGTAGAAAGTCAGTCCTGAGTACAAGAATTCTACAACTTGCTAAAGAAGATACAATGTATTGTGTTAAAGCTGACACAAGCCAGGAAAATTAACCAATGGTTAAAGCAATATGAAATTCACGTTAGAGACACAATCGCGTCTTTCTTATAAAAATAGTTTAACAAAATGGATAAAGCCACAACTGAGGTTAAGTTTTATCATTTGACATGCCACCGATTTGGAAGCCTTTTAGCACATAACATTGTTGAAGCAGAGGAAAATACTGTTATGATATCAAAGCCGGCATAACTACTGGGAAGCTGTGGGCTGAAGGTGACAACAGCCCATGAGAAGATCAACTTTCTTTACCAGTAATTGAAGAGCAATGCTTTTCCTACTGAAGGTTTCACACTGCATAACCTACTCTATGCCCCCCAACCAAGAAATGTAGTGCATATGATGTCAAAATAATGTACAGATCGCGCAATATATTATGATATGTAAAACTTGCAGTAACCTTAGCATTTTTTAAAGTAAAACAATTCCAATTAGAATACTTACCCAATAACGACTCTCGCAATTATAAATCCAAAATTTTCATGGAAGCAGGACTTCAACCCAAACTCGTACTAACAAGTCAAAAACAACGCCAGAAGTCAAGTTCACTCAATAATATTGAATTCAAAGATTATAGCCAGGGAAATGTAACAATTCTTACCCATATCCATACGAAGTGAATAATCTCAAATGCATTCTGCAAAACAATTTACAGAGGCACAGAATGAAAAATATGTCGAAATTAGAAGCAAAACAGTTTTCTCGTTATTCAAAAGGTAGTTACCTGAAATAGCGAGTAATGTATTAGAAAGAGAACCAAATTTGGACTATTAAACCAAAAGTGTATATCACCAAGCTGCGCAACTGGCATTCCTTGAACCACAGCATGTCTTTCCTTTATTTCAATAGCCATTTTGGCAATAATAGCCTGTAGCTTTGTTCCAACAGCCAATATTATCTACAACAAAAATCATTGAGAATGTTGACTTGAATGTCCAAAGGACACTTTTATCGGCTAATAAAATGAAGGACACACTTGTTACTGTGGAATTGAACTACTTACAACTACAGGAAGGATCGATAGCCAAAACAATGTTTGCCAGCCTGACAACAAGAATGTGAATGATTAAACTGGATAACTGGGTTATTTCTTGCTTAATAAAGCTTAAAGAGCCAACTTACTGTGAACACTAAGCAGCAGAAATATGACAGCTGAAGCCCATAGTGGAGGACTACACAATCATTAAGAAACAAGTCAAGGAGATATATGAAGTATGTACTGGTTAACAGAAGAAAAGGAAAGTATCTGGTAACAAACATAACCAGACAACGATGTTATCAATTTTGTTTCTAGGTTATCAACAAAGCAATGTTTGTTGAGGCATAGATCATTATTAGTGAATAGCAGTTATGTGGTCTAGTGCCAATTTTGACAAAATTGGGTTATTTATAAGTTGCAATCATGGGGAAGGTTTTTTGGAGCCTGATTGGCAGTTTCCTTGCAATACAATATCAGCCCTCATTTTCCTCTTGAGGCACAACTTTGTGTAAAACCCTTTTCCACCGTATTCTTGAATTACATGGTTTGGTTTCAAAGCACATCCACATTTTAAGTATTTATTTCGTCAGAATAAAAATTTGGCAGTCTGCCTTCAATTAAAAAGACAAACGAAGAAAGAGAAAGAAAAAAAGCACCTGATTCCTACAATAACCTTGAAATCATCCTCCATTGACCTTTTGATGTATTTTTGGAAATCAAATTTACTTCCTGGTGCCAAGTGAACCTACAATAGTAGTGATGCAACAGTAAATCTATGTGCGGCTTCAGATTGAATGGAATCACTTTTGTATGCAAAAACTCACATTGATAAATGCATGACGCATGGTCAAGTAATCAGCCTTCCGAACAGATCTGAAGAACTGGCGGAAGAAGCTTATCTGCAAGAACAAACCATAGGCAGATACAGATTCATATAGCATAGTCCATGAGCTCAAGCCTTAGATATTAAGCTCATCTGAAAAGATTTTTTATCACTGTACGAAGTCTAGTACCTTCTTTTGGTATATAATGTTAATAAAAGGCCATTAGAAGCATTGAAAGGATAAAGAAAAGTTGGACAAAAAGATAAGTAACAAAAAGGACATATTTAGAAATTCAACAAAGAAGAGTCAGGATAATGATTCTAAAACAATACATTCATATAGCAAAATCAAAGTTAGAGACTCTACCACATAGAATGAGACTGAAGTCCTAGTCCACCAGTTTGAATGTGCTTTCACAAAAGATGTCTCATGAGCAAATCTAAACCTTGCAGGATCTGGATCACAAAAGCGCTAAAGAGATAAACAGATTGAAAAATTACATGGAGATCATTCTTATTTTCGAGGCATCAAACAAACTTTCCAAGTCCGACAATGAAAATCTCACATGGATTTTATATCATCATTCTGATTATTCCACAAGCTAAATAGCTATAATAGAACCCATGCTGCACTTAGCCGGGATAAGGTGTAGATGTTGATTAGTTTGAGCGATTCATGTGTTTCATTTTTCTTTTTTGACCGACACGACAATATTTAAATAATGAATGAAATATGAAACGAGCTGACAACATAATATACCATTTGAGAATTCATAATGAAGAGAGGAAGTTTCCCTTTCCCAATCCTTCCATCTACGTATCTGTGTAAAAATGCCTTCTATTATGCAAAGTTCAAACTTCCATTATCAATCCAGAAATATAAACGTGAACCTCTACGCACCTTCAATCTACCAAGGGCCATAGTAGCAGCACTATAAACGACATGAAAAACGGCTAAGAAAAAAATGAAGATGTGTAATTGATGTATCCCATCTGTGGAAACAAGTGGGACCTTCCCCTGTTGGCACAAACACGTAAGAGTCCCCAAGTCATTTCAACATATTTTGCAACGAACAAGGGATATACTTCATAAAATAAACAATGGAATAAAAGTAAATGCCCAAATAGTTTAAGCAATAGTGAAAATAGAACAATAGAAAATGTCTGATAACAAGCCAATATTATTTCAATTGCTTGATTAATTGACACTTACTAATTTACATTAAGCAAGAACAGGCATTGCAAGCAATTGTGATGTAAAAATGTAAATGGCATTAATAGACCAACCTTTGAACAACTACCAGAACTACCTGCACCAGCCAATATTCTTCTTTGTGGACTGAAGTTAGCTAAAACTACTTCCAACAAGCGTCTCCTGTGGTTTTCCTCCTCTGAGTCTGTCTCAGAACTTGTTTCCGTTGACTGCTTGAGTGCACATGGCAACATATTATCTGCAATTTTCTCTGAAATACATATCCGGGCAATGTAGGACTGGCCAAATGTAAGAAGCAAGGATATGAAACCCAGAATCATCAACTCTGCGTTATATGGTGACCAGTGAGTAAGAGGTTCATTAAAAGATAAAAATAAGCACTAAAAAATATAAATTTACAAACAAGCAAAGCATGAGATTCTCAAGTAAGTTACCAGCTTTAACTTTCTCAAGAGCATCAAACAATGCCTTTTTATGCCTCCGTGTGAACCACTGTACACCAAACCATCCAAATAAATAAGCTCAAGAAACATCATCTGTATGGAGAACCATATGAAGTATTGCCAGCAAACCCATCTAAGAAAGATCCTCTCAGAAATCAACAAAGAAAAGAACTTTTCAGCATTTTCTAATAACTTGAAGTGTCTTAGTACAAATTTCATATGAAGAAAAAGCTAGAAATCAACCGTTGAGGAGAAAATCTTTTTTATACCATCCAAAGAAGGAAAAAATCAGGAAAAAAAAAACCCAAATTCCAGCATATTAGGAGGAAAGTATCATATAATTTACCAAGATGTTTGCTAACCTTAGACAAAATGGTCAAAGTGACAAAAGGAATTTAACTACTGTAGCAAGTAAATTTGCTGTTTCTCACGTTTTGCATACTACACAAGACAACAAACACCACTCCAGATACATAGCACAATAATAAAAAAATACCCAATATAAACCAAACTAACAATAACAAAGAATACAACTACACAGAACCACTGGAAACAAACTGCAAGAAATAGGAAGATATACCTCTCCCAATCTGTGAAGAACTTTTTCCAAAATAATGGATATGATGATGATAACTGCACAAACAGAGGCAACAGCCCAGGTGGGCGTCTGGTCGAGCTGCCTCACACTCTCACTACTTCCTCCTCCTGCCATGTCCACCACCTCCCCCTCCCCCCAGAAGACTCGAACAATCCCAACTAATTCAGTCCAAACCCACTCTGCTGCTCCTGTCACTAGTACACTGGATCACAAAAAAGGCACCCTTCAACCGATAAACCACGCACTCAGAGGCCCTAAAAGGCTGGAAACCCAACAAAGCTGGTAGGAAGACAAGACACGGAAGACACTGGTTGTAAAATTTCAGTTCTTGCTCATGGGGGTGTGATACTGGTGCAGGGTACAACTGGGATTACAGTTGATAGCCGGTTTCTGGGTAAAGGTCAAAAGCTCAAGAGCTCACCAATATCCTTACCAGCATTGCCTCACCAACAATAGGAGCATGCCACATCAGCAAATAAGAACTCCAAGGTAAACTGGAAACGGGATCAACGGATGCTTCTTGTCTCCGCTTCCCCACATTTCCCACCAGTTTGCTATGGTCGGGCAAGTCGCCGGCAGCCACTGATCTTGGCTATCAACAACCGCTTGCAATCTGAATTTTTTTAAAAAATTATGAAGGCGGCAGCATTGAGCAACCGTTTACCGGCGGTAGTGCAGTCAAGATGGTGACTCCTCTTCCAGCCAAATATTAGCACAGACCAGTGGGAGGCGCGAACTGGGCTTCTGCCTCGATGGGAAACTGCCTGATGCCTTTGTCTTCAGCCAAACCATAGAAAGCACATATTTAGTGGACGTCAAAGATTACTCTGACGGCAAATCCTACTACACGGACTCACTAGGTCAGGCGACTGTGAAGGGATCGGATGGAGGAGAAGGGGAGGAAACGGGGAACAGGGAAGGGGAGAAACCAGGGAACCGGTTTCGAGGTTCCCCTTTCACGTGTTGGAATATCATTTCCGGTAACTTTTTGGTAACGGAGTTTGGTGAGGAAAAGATTTTTCAAAACTCAAAGACCAGAAACACCATTGTCCTTCTTGTTCCCAATTCCCATTTTTTAGAAAATCTTGATTGGCAAAAACAAAAGAAATTACTAGATTTTGGTGCCAGGTAACGGCAGCCCACAGTCGCGTGCAATTATTGCATGCAAAGATAATGTAATTAGTCCAGCATGTTTTGACCCCTTCCTGTCCGGTCAAATATGGTAACGTTCTTCAACCATGTTTTTGTCTTGTATTTACCTCTTGCCACTCATTCACATCTGGATTTCAGAATACTCTAATTTACCGATTTTAGAATCTAGTCTTAGTCATTCTGTATTTGGAGAGTGCATTTCAAAATGTAGTATTAGTCGTTCTGGGTTTGGGATGTGCATTTCAAGATTTGGCGTTAGTCAATGGGCAGATAATCTTAAGCCCATATGGAATTTGAAATACAGCTCGCAATATATAATTCACTAGAAGAGGGCGGGCAACCGACCTCTTAAAGCACCGTATCCCGCTGCGAATACTGGGGAGTAAGGACAGACACAAGATTTTTAACCATGGGTCAAAACTAACTAAGTTTTGAAAGCTTAAGTTTTGTTTTTATTTTTTTGGAATTATGAAAGAAGCTTTATGTTTACGACCACTTAATAAGGGTAAGTGATTTTTTATATAGGGGTTAGTATATAAGAACCCTTCATTTTTCTAGCCCAGGCTGACAGGTATAATAGAAGGGGGTTTAGAAAAAATCCAAAGCCATAGGTGCCAATTGACCACCATAACTATAACGTGGATCCACCCCAGCCAGGGAGCCCTAGTTCCTCCTCCTTTAGCTTAATCATCTGTAGTTTTCTTTAAACACCAAATTCTCTTGACCAAACTATATAAGATGTCTATGTACCGCATAAATCACGTAAATCAGGATATTCGCCGGAAGACATACAAGACTCAACACAATATATGCACCACATAAATCAGGATATTGTCCCGGTGGCCTCCACAGCGGAGTAGGGTCGAGTTAGAACTAGGACCTCCGCTTCCTGAAGCATGGTCTGACTCATTCTACCAACACCTCTTGGTTTGTCTTTTCAAGATAATTATTTTTACAGCATAGAAGAAATCATATTTTTAGAAATCAAAATATAGAACTGAGAAAAAAAGTAGGGTTTCATATCCAATAAGATTTGGCGTTAGTCAATGGGCAGATGATTATTGGGTTGATGATGAAGTCAAGAATATGAACATGTGTTTTACTGCCCAACCTCCTATTCATACTGTTCCAAACTTAAAAAAAATTTCTTAAAACATTTAATACTCCAACATGCGCATTCGCTTTATGCATGCGCGTCCAAGCGGCCATGCTGACGATTATATGGTATTTAAAACACGTGTTAGAGCGTCATTGGTCCAAACAACTAGCAATGACGTGTTACTCCGTTAGCAGTGAAGAATTTCTCCCAACTTGAGGAGCAGGTTAACACTGGCAATGTTATATTATCAACTTAAATAATTAGCAACCTAGGATCTGAGCAATCCAACGGTGCGCAGGGCAAGAGGCGATTCAAACCTGTTGCCCTGGGTATTAATACCTGCAGCTCGATGAACATCGAACAGCCCAGATCAGCTTGGCTCACATAGACGCCAACGATCTATATGTGCTAGGGCCCATGATCATATAGGTAATAGGCGTAAAAAAATTAGAGACTTGAAGAAGTGTGGATTCCACATTTGTGGAGACAAAATCAGTTCTAAAGTGTGAAAATATTGAAATGTCCTAAAAAAGCACGGTTGAAAACGACTAATGCATCGAATCATTGTCACGCTAAAAGAACGCAAACAATTAACGTGCGACATGCGTGACAACTTTTTCCACCAAAAACTCATGTGTGACTAACGCAAGCAATTTTTTGTTTTCCCGTGTTTTTGGTTAGGGAAAAGTTTAAATGAGATCGCTCTCATATTGCTTATATGAGGCCACTTTGAATCGTAGCCGTTGGATCTTGATCTGATAGCTATAAATATCTATAATGATCTCACCCACTCTTTGATGTGACACACTCACTTACCCACTGATTTGATATCTACCCTCCGATCGGAATCTAACTGCTATAAAGATTGGCCTCATGCTTCTTATATGAGAACGATCTCATGTAAACTCATCTCTTTTGGTTATTGTGGAAAACTTATCCATCACCACTAAGTTTTCACTTTGTTATTAATGGGTATAGAGCCGCAAGGGAAGCACGAGGGATTGCGAATCGTGATGCCAAATTCTCCAAATCAGTTCCTTTTGATTTTAATATTTTTCGCTTGCACACAACATCAAACAATATATATACAAAAATATGAGCAATAATATGAATGACAAATTATATTATCTCAATATAAATAGAATGAAGCAGTTTGATTACTACTAAAATTTGAGCCTTTGTGCCTTACGATCAAACTTTAAAGAGAATGCTCACAAGAATAATAAAGTCTGTCCGAGAACACCACTGACTCTTGTCCATGTACTAGAGTCGCTAAGATAATTCCAAACTCAAGAGCTAAGCTAAGAGTCAGCGAACGAGCACCAAGAGAGAGTGCATCCACAAGAGAGAAAAACAACCAGTAGAGAGAGAGAGAGCCCAACGTGCAAGCGAGAGGGGATGTGAGCATTGTTCACATCCTCTTATTTCATCTCTCTCGTCGGATACCAATTGGGGTGTAAAGGATCTTTTAATATCATGTAGCCTCCTCCCTTAATTCCTCTCTTCATGGTTATCTATAACCACCCATTACTCACTATATCCCATTCTCATAACAGTCCTTTCTTGTTGTCTCTTCAATATAGTGTGGACCCCACCAGGCCCAAGGGGGCCTAGAACACTCCACGTTTCTATGCACCACTGTTGAAATTTGACTTGAAATTAAACAAATTAATCTAAAATGCTGCGATCGATCGGGCAAAATGACGCGATCGATCGTGTTACGATCGACCGTGATAAACACGATCGATCGTATTTACTGGAATAAAAGGATTTGTGTACCGTGATAAAACGGTCGATCGTGTTTTTAGGCTAAATAAGGCGGTAGATCGTAAAGCGATCGATCGGTTTCAAAAACGATCGATCGCATGAGCGGTTACAGAAAAAAATGGCCATTTTCTCTGCGGAAAAGCGCGTCTCTTCTTCCAGAAAAGGCCCAAATGCGTTCATCTATATATAGAGAACGATTTTCCACAGAGAAGGGTTACAGAAAACAACAAAATAATTCATTCTTCTTCATTTTGATTCTTGGTCCATCTTTGTTTGCCATCGCATGAAATTTTGGTTGACTCAATTGAACATATTCTATGTTATTTCTGATGTTCATGTGGAAAAAACTGTATCTTCTGAATCTGACAAGACTGCTAGTTCGTCTGAAGTTGGAATTACTAAGCCTGTTGATATTGATAAATTCAAACAAGATGATGAATTATGCCATGGACAAATATTGAGTGTCTTGAGCAATGAGTTATATGATTTGCATGTGAATACTAAATCTGCTAAAGAGCTATGGGATACCCTTGATAAGAAATTTTGAAAGGAGCATGAAGGGGAAGAAAAATATGTTGTAGGCGAGTATTTTGACTACAAGATGGTCGATAACAAATCTGTTAGAGATCAGGTTGTTGAAATACAAAATTTGGTAGCAAAGATCATTGGGAAAGGCATTCCCGTTGACGAGAGGCTCCAAGTTCCGGCGCTTATAGACAAGCTACCACCCTCATGGCAGGATTTCCAAGTTAACTTGAAGCACAAAAGGGACGCAATGTCCGTTGATGATCTTATGGTGGCCATACAGATTGAAGAAAAGCATAGAGGTAAGATGAAAATCTTACAAGGCTCATCTTCTGGGGTTAAAGATAGTGCTCAAGCCAATGTTGTAGAAGGGAAACCAAAGTTTCATGGCAATAAGAAGAACAACAGGAAGTTTAAGAATAAGTCTTTCAAACCTAGTTCAAATATCCATAAGGACAAGAAGTCGAAGGTTTGCTGGGTCTGTGGGAAACCGGGACATTTTGCAAACAAGTGTAAAGAGAAGAAAGGTCAGGACCATAGTCATGGTGGGGCTGCATCTTCTGCTCATGTTAACATGGTTACTTCAGATGACAGGTTAGTATTAACTAATTCTGAAATTAACTTGGCATGTGATTCTACCGATTGGTGGATTGATACAGGGGCAACTGTTCACATCGGTGTTAATGTTTCTTCTTTTTCTTTCTATCAGGAAGTAAAGGATAGGACTGTGACGATGGGGAACTCCTCTGAGGCTAGAGTTTATGGAGTTGGAAATGTGGACATCCGGTTTACATCGGGGAACACGTTAACTCTTCGTAATGTGTTGCATGTGCCTAGTGTGAGGAAGAACCTTGTTAATGGAGTACTTCTTAGTAGAGAAGGGTATAAATTAGTGTTTGAGTCAAATAAAGTTGTAATAACTAGACATGGTACTTTTATTGGCAAAGGCTATGTGTGTAATGGCCTCTTTAAACTAAATTTGGTTTCTTGTAATAACTCTTTATTTCAAGTAGATGACTCTTTAGTTTATCATGTTGATTCTTTTGATGTGTGGCATATGAGACTTGGACATGTAAATTTAAATACTATTAAAAGAATGATGAATCTTGATTTGATTCCGAAATTGCATGATGTAACTAGTGATAAATGTGAAATATGTGTTCAAGCAAAACAACCTAGAAAACCTTATAGGTCTATTGATAGGTCTACATGTTTGCTTGAATTAGTTCATTCGGATATATGTGAGTTGAATGGATTAATTACTAGGGGTGGTATGAGATATTTCATTACATTTATTGATGATTATTCTAAATATTGTAATGTTTATTTACTAAAGTCTAAAGATGAGGCTTTTGAGAAGTTTAAGGTCTATAAGATGGAGGTTGAGAATCAAACTGAAAGGCGGATTAAAAGACTAAGGTCTGATCGTGGTGGGGAGTATTGTTCCCTTGAATTTTCCAAATATTGTGAAGATCAAGGAATAATACATGAGACCACAGCGCCTTACTCTCCTCAATCTAATGGAGTGGCAGAAAGAAAGAATAGAACTTTCATTGACATGATTAATTCTATGCTTTCCTCTTCGGGTCTACCGAAAAATTTATGGGGAGAAGCAATTCTTTCTGCTTGTATGATCTTAAACCGTGTACCTCCTAAAGGACAAAATACAACTCCCTATGAATTAATGAAAGGAAGAAAACCAAGCTTGAAATTCATTAAGGTTTGGGGATGTCTTGCCAAAGTGAAAATCCCAAACGTGAAAATGGATAAACTAGGCTCAAAAACATATGATGCAGTATTCATTGGTTATGCACAAAATAGTAGAGCATATCGGTTTTTAGTAAGACATATCGGCAGGATTATGCACCTAATACTATTAAGGAGTCCGATGATGCAACATTCTTTGAGAATGTATTTCCTATGAAGGAAAAGAGTAAAGCTGTAGTGCATAAAGAAGATGGTTCATCATCTTCTATTCCAAGAATTGAAGATTCGGATACCAATGTAGAGGTTAGGAGATCTAAAAGAACCAGAATAGAGAAGAATTATGGAGATGACTTTTATACTTATATGGTGGAGAATGAGGATCCTTTGACGTTTAGTGAGGCTATGTCATCTAGTGAATCTTCTTTATGGAAAGAAGCGGTACAGAGTGAGATGAATTCAATTCTTGCACATGGAACGTGGGTTCTAACGAATCTACCTCCAGGGTTTAAACCCATTGGGTGCAAATGGATCTTTAAAAGAAAATATTATCCTGATGGATCCATTGAAAAGTACAAAGCTAGACTAGTAGCTAAAGGGTATAGTCAAAAGGAAGGTCAAGATTTCTTTGACACGTATTCTCCTGTGACCATGATAACTACAATTAGAGTGCTTATTGCATTGGCAGCTCATTATAACCTCGAGATCCATCAAATGGATGTCAAAACAGCATTTTTAAATGGTGAATTGGAGGAGGAAATCTATATGGAGCAACCTGAAGGTTTTGTAGTTCCAGGTCAAGAAAGAAAAGTATGTAAGTTAATTAAATCTCTCTATGGGTTAAAACAGGCTCCTAAACAATGGCATCAAAAGTTTGATTATGTTCTTCTTTCTAATAATTTTGTTGTATGTACATCGGATAAATGTTTATATTGGAAATCTTTTAACGATAGTTTTGTGATGTTATGTCTGTATGTAGATGATATTTTATTGTTTGGTGATAATGTGGATCATATCAATAAGGTTAAGGGTTTCCTTAACGAGAATTTTGATATGAAAGACTTAGGTCTTGCCAAAGTCATACTGGGCTTAAAGATTGATAGGACTTCTAATGGAATAGTTGTGAGTCAATCACACTATGTGGAGAAGATTCTAAAGAAGTATGGTTACTTCGATAGAAAACCTGTCAGTACGCCGTATGATTCAAGTGTAAGACTAAAGAAAAATCTTGGGGAAAGTGTGTCACAACTTAGATATTCACAGCTGATAGGAAGCTTGAGTTATCTGGCAAACTGCAGTAGACCGGATATATCCTATGCTGTGGGAAGACTAAGTAGATATACTAAGAGCCCTAATGAGTCTCATTGGATTGCCATTGAGAGAGTATTCAGATATCTGAAGGGAAGTGTAAATTTTGGTTTACATTATTCTGGGTTCCCTGCTGTATTAGAAGGATACAGTGATGCTAATTGGGTATCAGATTCTGATGAAACAAAGGCCACGAGTGGTTATGTATTTACACTTGGTGGTGGGGCAGTTGCATGGAAATCTTCCAAGCAAACTGTGATAACAAGATCTACTATGGATGCTGAGTTAGTAGCTCTTGATAAAACTGGAGGAATGGCGGAATGGCTTAGGGATCTATTAATAGATATACCCTGGTTGAATAAACCAATTCCTGGAATTTTGATTCACTGTGATAGCCAATCAGCTCTTGATAAGGTTAAGAGTAAGAATCATAATAAGAGGTCTTCCAGGCATATTGAACTAAGGTATAAAATCTTGCACAAGTTGACTACATCGGGAGTCATTACCTTAAGTTTCATACGATCAGCGGATAACTTGGCTGATTCGTTTACTAAAGGGTTGTCGGCAGGACAAGTCTTTAACTCATCTAGGGGAATGGGGCTTAAAGCCTATGATTTAAGTCATCGTTAGTAGCAACCCAATCTCTCTGAGTGGAGATCCCACGAAGAAGATTCAATGGGTAACAACAAGCTAATGCGTGATTTGGAGAGCACTACTATAATAAATGTGTATGCTCGTTCCCGTGTGATGATGAGAGTGCTCTACTGCATATGAAACAGGATGACGAAAGTCTTAATGAGGTCAAGGCTTAATAAGCAGGGTATTGTTATGCAGATTACCCTTGGAGACTGTCACCTATATGAGTGCCACTGAGGTCGCAGTTAACGAGAACGAGGGCTTGTTCTCTAATGTGCAACTCATGAAAAGATACAAGGCGCATGGCCATAAAACGCTACCCCGATTGATCTCGAAAAGGGAGTTACTCTAACTGTTAGGTTTGTCAAAGCTCTTGCTCAAAGGTTCAAGTTCAAGACTTAGTTCACTTCGAACTTGTGAGAGTGGCGGCCTACCAAACTAGGTGTAGGTTCAAACCCGCAAGGTACCTATCGCCGAAAACTTAGAGTACTGTTGCTCAATGTTTCATTCATGTGTCGTATGCATTTTAGTGTATAGAATGGTTTAATATCAAGTCATGGTGGGGATTGTTGAAATTTGACTTGAAATTAAACAAATTAATCTAAAATGCTGCGATCGATCGGGCAAAATGACGCGATCGATCGTGTTACGATCGACCGTGATAAACACGATCGATCATATTTACTGGAATAAAAGGATTTGTGTACCGTGATAAAACGGTCGATCGTGTTTTTAGGCTAAATAAGGCGGTAGATCGTAAAGCGATCGATCGGTTTCAAAAACGATCGATCGCATGAGCGGTTACAGAAAAAAATGGCCGTTTTCTCTGCGGAAAAGCGCGTCTCTTCTTCCAGAAAAGGCCCAAATGCGTTCATCTATACATAGAGAACGATTTTCCACAGAGAAGGGTTACAGAAAACAACAAAATAATTCATTCTTCTTCATTTTGATTCTTGGTCCATCATTGAGCAATAGAATCTCCGCTGATTGAGATCCAGTCAGTTTGAGTTGAAGTGCACATTTAAACTGACGGTGTGGTTCGTTGTATCTCGGGAACGGAACGCGATTTTCGCCTGTGCACGGAGGGCGGCGTATCTGTTTCAAGGACAACGCATAGCGTGCCTCGAACCTGGTTCATTCTTATACTCATTCTAGTAAATTTTTGTGTATATATTTGTCAATTTATGTGCATAATTTGGTAGTATTTCAGCCCTCTTTTATGTGACAATCCCAACAACCACACGAGAGGGCCGACCCCTCGTACAAGTAGGTCACGAAATATGGGCCTCACCCATACCTATAACCAACAGTTATAGAGCAAGTTATCTTTTCCTCTGTCTGGAATTGGCAATTTAGTAGTAATATTTGGTCTACTAAAATGAACTAAAATCAGTTAATATTGGAAAATCAAATGTTAGTACTAATTTTGGACGGAGTGTCTTATAATAAAACACCATTTATTTCTAAATAGATTCTTATATATTTCAATGTAAGAAATGAGTGAAAAATTAATTTCAAGGATCCAGCTAACTGGAGCCAAATTGAGAAGCCTGAATTTTTTGAAATAAACCAAAGACATATGGGCTCAACAGTTGCATGTTTCTTAACACACATTTTGTAATCATCCCAATATGGATCTTCTATATCTGTTGCCTTTACACTTTACAGCAACATAATAACACGAGAGTGAGCCCTTTGGAGTATAATATATTGGAAGACAAAACCTCATCCTAAGATCCAAACATTTGCCAGTTGACAAACAAAGCCATCCAAAGAAAGCATAGGTTCATCCACTCTTTTCATCTTCAATACCGAAGTTCTCAACTTTCTTTATTCATGGGTACCTTTTTATTAAGCTAATTCTGCACGTCTTGCTTGTGAAAGATTAATTAAGTTAGGCTAATGCTGGGGTGTCGTAGATTGACTTGAATAATACTACGCGCTTCCACCTACTAAGCATGCTTGCCGAGATACGTGATCTCATGCGCAGGTTCCGTGCCGTGGCTCCGGTGCTGATATCGGAGTCATGCATTTCGAAGGCAATTCGTCTAGCCTGATCAATTTCCATTACAAGCATCACATTATACTGATGAGAGTTTGCCCCGTCATCTGGGAGAGGAAGAAAGGGCCGAACAAAGGGAGAAATTATAACTTCACCCAAGTTTATAGGGTCCCCCTCCACGTGCCCCTTGGTACCGCTGCTGGTCATATAAACATTTTTTGTTCGAAGGCGCGCGAACCTACATACCATATTCATCACGTTTTTTTTCTCTGACATTTTCATTTGTTCTTACAAAGCTGGTAGGAAAGCAAGACAAAGGAAGACACTGGTTGTAAAATTCAGTTCTTGCTTGTGAGGGTGTGATATGGTGCAGGGCATAGCTGTGCAACTGGGATTACAGTTGATAGCCGGTTTCTAGGTAAAGGTCAAAGACTCAAAGTCCAGAACACCATTGTCCTTCTTGTTCCCAATTCCCATTTTTTAGAAAATCTTGATTGGCAAAAACAAAAGAAATTACTCGATTTTTGTGCCAGGTAATGTTTTGACCGCCTTCTTATCCGGTCAAAAATGGTAACGCTCTTCAACCATGTTTTTGTTTTGTATTTACCTCTTGCCACTCATTCACATCTGTATTTCAGAATACTCTAATTTACCGATTTTAGAATCTAGTCGTAGGGTCCATATGATTGGTCTAAATCTGAATCCGAAAAATCTACTAAAAATTATGAAAAGTCATATATATGAAATTCTTCAAATTGCGTCTAAATATAAAAAATTAAATTTAGACGAAACAAAAATTAGATTTAGATGAAACAAATGAAATGAGCTTTTTCTTTCTTCCAAATCTTCGAAGGTCAAAACCAACACATAACAAAACACACTTTTGGCCCGCTTGATGACACTTCTGCAGGTACCAAAACAATATTCGTTAATCGTTATGTTCTAATCTCAATTATAGAGCACACAAGCAGAAAAAAAGGCAAGCTTTTATCCAAACAAAAGCAATGTGGGTAAACATCAAAACAAAGGGAGGAAAAAGAAAAAAGGAGTGACCTTGTCCTGATCTCCCTCGTAGTAAAAGATGGAGAAAGGGATGACGAAGAAGACGAGGATGGCGTCGACAATGTAGACGGCGAGCTAGAGATCCTTCATGGGTAGGGTTGGATTGCAAGCTCCATTGTAGATAGCACGTCGGTAGGCTTGGCGATTGGCAACATCGGCGGGGAGCATCAGTATGGAGATGATGGCGATGGAGATCCCCATGGTGACGATGAACTTGGGGAAGTAGGCTTGGTTCCTATCATCCGGATGCTAGTAGTTCATCAGAAGGTAGACGCTGACGAGGAGGAGGAGCACGCAAACCACGATGGCCACGATCAGCAGGGCCAGATTGAAATCCCCCATCAACTCCAATCTACAAAGCCTTTGCTTTTGTTTCTTCTTCTACAAAGCTTCGATCATTCTAGTCGATCGAGAGCCAAAAGCTCATTTTTGCACTGTTTTGGAGGAGATAAAAGCTCTCCTCCTTGCTCCCCATGTCCCTGGATGCTATTGCCAACTCTATGCCGGAGAAGAGCAGCAACACCCCAAGAATCCCAATTGGGAATTGCACAAGTATCCTCACGAACGAGTTGTCGAACACCAAGCCCAGCGCCAGCTTCCCCACGCCAAGGAAGACGACGGACGCCTCGCTTCGGCCCCCGAACATGTACTGCCCGGCCAGTCCATCGATGATGTGGTAGACCGACATCGCACCGAACCAGCAGCCCACTAGGTTCATCACCACAACGCTCACCGACACCACAGTCGCTGAGGCCTCCCTCTTTCTTCAGACCCATTTTGCCCTCTGATTTTTTTAGCCACATTTTTGTAAATCGGCTGAAATCAGCCACTTAATTAATACGTGAAACAAATACACTGATAAGCCATCTTATGGTGGGCTTATCAGCCACTTATTCATTTCAGTACTTAATCAGACCAATCCAATGGAATAATCGCTCTGAGTTTGGGATGTGCATTTCAAGATTTGGCGTTAGTCAATGGCCAGATAATCTTTAACCCCATATGTAATTTGAAATACACGGCGCAATATATAATTCACTAGGCCCCTGTATTTTGAATTATGAGATTTGTGGGGTGCCCTCCTTTTTTTTTATAACGAGGGGTGTCTGAATCTTTAGGACCAGACTAGGCCCTGTTTGGTTGCCATTTCTAGCTTCTTTTGGGAAATCTCCCAAAAAAAGTGAATTCTTCTTTCAATGACAAAAAGCCGTAAATCTAACAAAAAGCCAAGGGCTTTTGTAAAAAAAAAAAACACGATTTTGTACGGAACTACATTTTATGTTTTTACAAAAGCCCTTGGTTTTTTATTGAATTTATGGATTTTGCCATTGAAAAAAGAATTCACTTTTGGGAAATCTCCTTCTGAATGACAACCAAACGGAGCCTAGAAGAGGGTGGGCAACCAACTTCTTAAAGCACCGTATCCCACTGCCAATACCGGAGAGCCCTCATTAAAACATTCGAGGAGCCCTCGTTAAAACATTTAATACTGCAACAACATGCGCATTCGCTTTATGAAAATATTATTTGTAAATTAGATTGAGATGAGTTTACATGAGATCGTTCTCATATAAGGAGCATGAGGCCAATTTTTATTGCCGTTAGATTCCGATCGGAGGGTGGATATCAAATCAGTGGATAGGTGAGTGTGTCACATCAAAGAGTGGGTGAGATATTATGGATATTTGTAGCCGTCAGATCAAGATCCAACGGCTACGATTCAAAGTGGCCTCATATAAGCAATATGAGAGCGATCTCATTTAAACTTTTCCCAATTAGATTTCCTACACATTTATACACAACTGATGGGTATGGCAGTGAGCGGGTGAATTGATGTGACAGTGAGTTATGGCAATGAGTGGGGTAACTGATGTGCCATTAACATGAGTTGTGCAATGAAATACGCAGAGAATCTGATGTAGGGCTATCACTGTCGTTCGCTTTATGCCGCTTTATGCATGCTCGTCCAGGTGGCCATGCTAAATATTACTCGTCTAAGTTGGGAGTATATGGTATTTAAAACACGTGTTAGTGTGTCATTGGTCCAAGCAACTAGCAATGACGTGTTACTCCGTCAGCAGTGAAGAATTTCTCCCAACTCGAGGAGCAGGTTAACATTGGCCTGGAGCAACAGCTCTGCGTAGGCATTATCAGGCCAACCACTCATTCCGCCTTTAGCCTTATAAACAAATTTTTATGGACAACTAAGCAAGCCACTATTTATGTACATACTAGTTATCCATGAAAAGTGGGCCACTAGATGTCTAGACATGTTTATATAAAGAGAATGATTTTTGCTTTTGCTGGGGCTTTGGATCTTTAAGCATAGACGACAATTCTAAAAAAGGACTCGTGAATCACATTTTCAAAACTCTAACCACTCCAATCTTTCAGCTACTGCTGCCCCCGTCCCATCTTTCAGCCATTGAGGAAGAGCTCAGAGGCAGGGTACTTTGCGAACGAAAATGATATTTATACGTCACTTTCCTATAGATATACACAGCCATTGAGTGAAAAGTGATGTAGGGTTATCACTGTCTCTTTATGAATTATGAAAGAGTGTTCACTTTAAACATGCAGGGGCCAGCTAGGCGGTAGACCTTGAATATTTTAAATACTCTAATATCAGAAAGAATATTTTACATTTTTTATGAGATTTTAAACACTCTTTTGAATAAGAGAAAAGTTTACATGAGACAGGTCTCATACAAGCTGCATGAGCCAAGTCATCTCAAGCCATCAGATTTTGATCTGATGGCAGGTAATTCACACAAATGTGCCTCGTGATTTGGCATCCACCGTCCGATCGAAATCTGGCTGCTCGAGGTGACTTTGGCAGACTTGTCTCATGTAAAGTGGTCTCCATAATCTACAACCATGTGTTTATCTTTTTTGCTACAACTTATGTTGGAATGTTGCTTCACAACTCAAAATTCAATCATAATTAATGAAGGCGGCAGCAAGATTTTCAAATTTACAAAGGTTTTGATGTGCTTAGTATGTACGACATATTATGCGAGTATTGAAAATAGGAAAAAAAAAGATGGAAAATGGTAATGCTACGCCGAATTTGTACATCTTTACTAAAAACTGGCGAGGTGGTGGATTTCGGTTGCACAGTGACAAGTGGGTTATGAAAGGCTCACTTTGAGTGTCCAATAAAAGAAAGTGTATGGGTTCGTTTATATAAATAACTACGGGAGGAAACAAACAATATTTCAAATTTAAAAAACTAGTCAATCAACATCGTAATATTAAGAGTAGCAGTAACTCTCCACTACTAAGGAGAGAGTCATGGGCTCAAGTCGCAACCCGAGCATATTAGAAAGTGGGCATTAAGCCATGGGGCCTACTACTTACGTGTGAGTGTGGGTGTCACTGCCCATTGGGTAGTTGTTGGCAAAAAAAAGGAAGAATTATGGTTTAGGGTTATAAATTATATATAAATACTGTAACACCCAGAAAATTGGTATGTTAACTAAAGGTATCTATTTTAGAAAATTGGTCTAAAATAGTAAAGTTTCATTTCCTGATTTGATTTATGTTTATGCGATGTGCTTTGATGTGTTATTTGATTTAATGATGTGATATAATTTGTTAATCGCATGGCTAATAGTAATAGAAAACTAGGACGCGAGGGTTGGACCTAGCGCTGGGCACAACCTGGTGCCAGGATATGAGAACACCTGACGCCAGGAGTGGGGCCAGGCACCAGAGCATGTGTTCAGTGGATTACTCTTAATTAGTGAAGTGAATTTAGTTTTGATGTGTGGTTAGTGATGCACGCGTATTGGTATGACGAGTAGTGCAACCGCGGGACGTCAGAGACCTGTGCGCGTAGGACTCAAGCCAAGACGCAGGACCTGGGCGCTGAGACAGGTGGCACTGGCTCAGGGTTGATTTATGAATGTGGGTAACCTTGCCATAAGATGATCTTCGGATGGTGGGAGTGATCGTGAGTCGGCTGGAGTGAATCTTGGAGCAAAATCTACGATTTGACATAGGGGAGTGATAACCCTACAGCAGATCCCTACACATTTCCCTACACATCAGCTATGTAGGGAAAATGTGTAGGAATATGCTGTACAAATATCATTTCCCTTTGACATAATAGCGGTCAATATCGCAAAGGATCAGGAAGTATCAGTCCGGTTGAGATAATTAGGGAAGATAAATCTTAAATAAAAAGAGATAAATATTTCAATTTTTAATCAACCAATAGGAAGGGGACGTCTAGTGAGTGAAGGCATCCTATTGGTTGGCCTAGATATAGTAGTTTACTAGTTTGGAACGAGATATGTAAAGTACGATTAAAATTGTAAGCTCAACGAATACTATTTTTGTGTCAATAGTCTATAGTAAATAATTCATAAATAATTTTAATAAAATTGAAAAAATATAAAATTAGTGGAGTTAGAAACTAGACTCATAGGGCTAATTCCAATAAAAATTTCAGAGTCTAAGTCCAACTGTACTGACCGTAGGAAGAGTCGGAAGTGGGCTGTTACGCATATGACAGTGTGCTGTAATTAAGATTAAGATAGTGAACGAATCTTTTTAGAGATTTGAAATCTTAATTAAATGAGGAAACCAATGTATTGGACGTCCATACCAAAATGGGAGATCAACATCAGCCAATCAAAAGTAGGCAAGAAATTGTTTGGGATGTCTAAGTAAAGCAAGGAAAGATTTAGTAATTTCCCCAGTTATAGTAGGAGATAGACTTGAATAGGATTAGTATCTTAATAAAATACCACAAAATCTTGACAACAAAATGGATTAACATGGCTGAACGTCCCTTACTAATGAGGGAGAGCTTTTAATTGGTAGTGAGAGTTTAGATTAGGAAGGAGTCTTAATTTGGAGATATCCTAGTTGTAGTAGGTTTTGGGTCTATATAAACACAAGAGAGAGGGCTGGCTGGTATTTTCAAGCCAAATTTCTACGCAAACCTTCATAACTACATAAACAATTATTCTATACACCAGTAACATCTGATTTTTCTTTACATTTGATTATTATGTTACTGCTCTGATTAAGCTCGTAACAGAACCCAATATGGGTTTTTTTTTTATCTCTTTCTAATGTCTAGAAAGAAGCTCAGCTGTAAGCTTCTGTAAGAAGTTACTGCTATTCTCCTCTAGTGCAAAATGTCGACTCAGAAGCCCAGCTCAAAAGGCCAAGCATGGTAACCTCCCCAAAAGAACTAGTTTTCTTGAGGAATTACTATTATGAAATTATGAATCTTCCATTAATATGTATATGTTGTAGGTTTTGTACAACAGGTTTGCCAAGCGATATCATGATCAAAGTCGACGAGATGACCTTCCACCTCCATAAGGTGATTACCCAGAGATTGAGAACCCGAATTCTTAATATTCGTTCAAATTTTGATTTTATTCTACTAACATTTTTAGTTCCCATTGATGTCCAAGAGCCGGAAGCTCCACTAGTTGATCATAGGGCACAAGTCAAACCTGCCGAGAAGGTGGACGGGTTCTCAGGAAGAAGGAGATGGCGTAGGGGAGGCAAAAGGAGAGGCAAAGTCGGAGATCAAAGAAGAAGGTGGCAGCGGTGATGATTTGGTGGAAGAATTGGAGGATGATGAGGAGGAGGAGGCTTGCCACATTATGCTGTCGAACTTCCCTGGCGGTGCCAAGGCATTCGAGATGGCCGCCAAGTTCTGCTATGGCGACAAGATCTACCTCTCCGCCGCCAATGTTTCCTCGCTCCGTTGCGCTGACGAGTACTTGGAGATTGACAGAGGAGTTCTCCGAGGACAACCTAACTTCCCAGAAGGAGCGCTTCCTCGGCCAGTCCATCCTCCGAGTCGCCAAGGATTCCATCAGCGCTCTCAAGTCGTGTGAGAACCTAATGCCCACAACGGAGTCCCTGAACCTCCCTCAGCGGTGCATCGACGCAATCGCCACCAGAGCCTCTGACGCCGATCCCTCCTTATTTGGTTTGCATGTCATCAACGAGAAGTCGTCCGTGGCAGGAGAGGTTTTGGCCTCCGCAAACGCGGTCCTCTGGAATGAGATTGATACAGGTGTCCATAGAAAGCACAACGTTGGCCCGTCTTCGTTGGAGCCCTGGCTGGACAAGGGATGGGGCAGGTGAAAGGGGACGTATGTTGGAAAAGACATCCCCTTTTCGGGAAATGATATTTGTACAGCAGATTCCTACACATTTTCTATACACAGCTGATGTGTATGAAAATGAGTGGATCAGTTCAACTGATCAACTGATCCACTCATTTTCATACACATCAGCTGTGTAGGAATATGTGTAGGAATCTGCTGTACAAATGAGTGGGTCAGTTGTACAGCAAGTGTAGGAATCTGCTGTAAGGTTATCACTGCCCTTTCGGGTACGGTGGTCGCACTCGAGCCACTATTACCTTTTCAACTTTTAAAGTTCTGCATGGGTAGTTTTGTCATAAAAAAATACCCACTTGCCCCTCACGTGAGTCCCTTTTTTGTTATATTTTTTCTTGCCCTCTGGGTCTCTTTTGAACCCCTAATTTTTTTACCTGGTTCAAACCTGTTAAAAAGGCAAAATGAATTTCTAGCGTATGATTGTTTAACGAAGAAGTTGATACAACTCCAAGAAAATCCTCCAACTTGACAAAAATTGACGCATCGAAAGTGAGCCTCAGGTGGTCCACTCGTCACAATTGGAGGGTTTAATTTGTTGGACAAATTTATTTGATAAACATCTTTCTTCTTGAAAAATGAAGTCAAAGTAGACTTGTGAGTGATTGTTAGGAGTTATTAAGATGGCCATATGTTTCTCTTGGTCAATGTAGGATTGGGACTTCTAAATCAGCGTTGTTAATTAAGGGCTTGACACTAAAATGAGAGTTTGGTTCCGGCTTCATGCTTGACTGCAATCACATGAACATCCCTTAAGGCTTGAACTAACTTCACCATAAAGAAGTAGCTCAAAGTGAGCTATTTGACCCCTTCTTGGCTACCCTCTTGTATATAAAATTTGTAGTTAGCACCTTGCACCCGTATAGACTTCATCCAACGTTGCAAATGTCCTCTTCCCATCACTGTAGATCATTAAGACTTCTTTTTTCTTTTCCATGGCTTAGTCTCCGTCAATATGCCCACATTGATGCCTGCTTAGAAAAAGGCTGGTGAGGACGTATCATGTGTAGACAGGATCATACGCGTTTACATTTACCTGCAAGAAGGGCAAGGCAAACTACTACTTGGAGCACCAATTCCGCCGCCAATCCCCTCGGGCATGAGCACAATCCACACAACATATACCATGTGGTACGTGGGGTTATGCCTGAGTCCTTTCTGATGTACTCCCTTCGGTTACTTTTAATTGAGATAATTAGTAAAAATAGAGTAGCCAAAATAGATGATATTGTTTCAATTACTCACCGGTTGGGCGCCCGGAGACGACGATGATGTCCGCCTGGCAGCGAACCTAGTCGAGGTTGAGGTCGAGAAGCCTTGGCGATGAAAGATTACTCGCTCGCTTAGAAAGCTTAGGCTTTCCACATCTTAATAAAATTGACCAGGAAGGAGTACTAATGTTTATATCCATCCAGGTGTGTACGATGAACCCAAGATGTTAAAGGTTGGTCTCAATCCGAACTCAATTAATTCACTTTCAGGTCAAGCTGATCTCTTTGATTTGATTTCCTCCGAGGAATTGTTCAAGCTGTGCTGTCATGTGATTGGATAGCATGCTCGTTTTCATTGAATCCTTCACAAAGATTTTGAGTTCTACAAGCTATCTAGATAGAGGTTATTCCACCATGTCCTCATAGCATGACATCAGTTGTCGTTCACCACATTTATGGTAGAGTCAAAGCCAGACTTCTGTTCCTGTGGGCCATTTGCTGTTATGGCTTTGAAACAAAAGTAGATTTTGTGATCAGACGGAACGAGAGTGTAAACCGTAAACCGTGGCAATAAGGTAAAGAATACAAAAAGAAAAAAATGTGTTTGGGTAGTACAGTGTCATGATTTTACATTATCTTACAATCGACTCTACATTATTATAAAATTAAAAGTAAAAGGGTGGAATAGATAAGATTTAAAACTTGTGGTGGTTTAAATGCATGCAAAATATCCGATGGACAAAAATATAATATAAAAGGACGAGATAATTTACAAAATTATATTAGTTTTGATACCTTGAATTCTTTTATTAGCAGTTTTTTATGATAATTTATTTGCAGGTTTTACTAGTATCACAAAACACAAAATTTATCAAATAGGTAGATACTTGATTTCTAAATGTATGTTTGAAACCTACCTGAGCCTGAATTTTCTGAAAAAATAACAGTATGCCCTGTGTAGGCATGTAAATGATCAAATAAAAGGACGGATGCGTGCCTTCTTCTCTATGAAAAAACGAAGTTCCGGTTACACTTTGACATTATTATACACATAAATAAAAAAGCAACTTTAAATGGTCATTGTGATGAACTAAACTGATCTATTGAAATGGTTGAACAGAAATATACGCAAGATGGGGCCAAGAAGAGGAGAAGTACTATGGTCTCAAGGACTAAGTAGGATGTCCTATAGTTACTCACTCTTGTCACTTTTAATTCATACAAAGTTCATTTGAAAATCAAATGTATCAATTAAAAGTGACTGGGAGAGTACAACTTTTTGACAAAAAAATCTCATAAAGTTAGGTTCCGAATTCGTATGTTATAAAACATGCCTTCCAGGCTTTCCTGGAGCAACTTGCAACATCAGATAAACGTTCTGACAGCTAAAGATTGTGAAATGACATGAATTACATTTGACAACATCCGTTTTTGGATGGGATTTGATTTGGCCCAAATCACACCCTAAATCATATAATTTGGTTTATAACACAAAAAAGGATGAGGATTAATCACTCATGTGATCCTGTACACAATCACACCCCAAACACTAAATATTAGAATCTCACTCGTAAAATTGCATTATTCCCAAATACTAAATTTCTCAAATGCCAATCACATCTCCCTGTGATTTTAAAGGACGTGATTTTATTAATCACACCTTTAAATCCAAATCAAGGTTGCCAAACGGAGCATCCTTCCATCATGACCTCTTGTGTTCTGGTCCATTCCCTATTTTTCTTGAACTAATTAAAGCATATAATAATGAACCTCCATGTGCATTGTCCTTAGGAAAACATAACCTTCCACATATGTAAGCCATATATTTTTTGCAGTTGTGGATCTCTCCTTCACTGGCCATTCGTCACCAAACATATGAATATATTCCTGAGAAAAGCTAATGTAAGAGATCTTCATTCTTCTCCAATTTAAGTATTAGGCAAATCAGAGCACAAAACTAAAAATAGGTTTATGGACAAGTAACCAGCTATTTTGCTAATAAACTACTTACATTTTCGTGAGTATTAGGTAGGTGGAGTTCTACTCGATCTCATTCCACTCATTCAGGTCATTATTATCCAAGATAACATGTCAAGAAGATAAATTAATATCCGTCTGGTAGTCAACCGAGATCAAGCATGGACCATAGTGAGCTATTTAAGCACTTGTGCCCACACCATAAAGATGGCTATAAGTGCCACTGTGCCATTAATAAGTTGGTTTGCATTCAAACTCTACCAAATTGAGTTTCTTGTTTTTTTGCTGAAGATGACCATTAAATCTAAATTATAAGAAAGAGCTGATCAGTGGATGAAATTTTTTTATAGACAGTCTTCTAACTATCAGTCGTCTATTGTATTTGATTACATAAGCATAGCTTAAAGTATATTACTTGATCACATCTTGGTTGTCTATCCCACCAGGTCCCGATCGTTTAGGAAATGGCCTGTCCCGCTCGCCAGTTCTTGGACTTCTTCAACACATGGGGCTTCACGTTTCTTAGGCCCAGGTCCATTTCCTCTTCGTTGGGCCCTGCTATGAGTCCAGGCTTTCGGTTCATGAATTCAACCCTGACAAATTAGTAGAGCAATATAGAAGTATTGGGTAGTTCAGGCCAAGCCCGGCCCATCAACACATTTGAAAATCCCCTCTCTTTGTCAGTGGCTCTTTCCGTAGAGTAATTAGCACATTACACTTGATTCCTATGAATTATGGTGAAATTGCACTTAACCTCTAACTTATGAAAATACTTTATAACGCCTATCATGCCTCTCTCTATGTTATCTTGTTCTACTAATTAGAATGCTTCCCCAAACAGACACACGTTTTTTTTTTGAAACGTTTTTCATCATTCTACCCGTTATTTCAAAATATTTTCACAATCAGAGGACATACCAACAAAAAACAGTGTGTCACCAAAATAACAACTTTTTTTATTGGAGTACCAAATCAGAGCTTCAGGGAAAGCTCACGTGCATTATGTGACCGTCAAAACAAACATCAAGTACATTACTGGTCAAGTCAATCTAAAAACAGACCCAGGTGAAGGAGGGGGCCTCCTGCCAAATCATACAATGATGACAACTAGTAGGCAAGTCCTGCGTTTTCTGATGCAATGGCAGCTGCACCTGTAAGTGTAACTCAACCTCGAGAAGTTATTACCTGCGCGCCGCGCATAGTAACAGTGTGCTCATCACCAATGGGCGTCTCCCTGCTTGTGGGTCCATTTGGGGGCAATCATTACAAGCAGGGGAGAGGTGCCCATCACCCATTGGTGATGAGCACACCAATAATTTTCCCTCAACCTCCATAAAAATACAATATACATGGCGGCCGTCAAATCCGCGGGAAGATGGGTTTGAATCACTCACCCGCCTCTAATGCTGGATCAAAATTTGACGGCTCTTAGTGACTTTTTTTTTTTTTTTTTTGATAAAAACGGCTCTTGGTGACCTGACTCATCCAGACGAGCGAGCTAGTCAGGGACGGAACCGGGGCGGGTTTGGGTCGGGTATTGGCATACCCAGAACCATTTTAATTCTTCAAACCCAGAACAGTCTCAAACCCACCATGGGTCTAGTTTCAAGGACCCGGAGCCGGGGCGGGTTTGCAATACCCGGCCCCGTAACCATTTTAATTCTTCAAACCCAGAACCGTCTCAAATCCACCACGGGTCTAGTTTCAAGGATCCGGAGCCGCTCCGGTACCATAATTTGAAACCCAGATCCGCCCCGCCCCGGTACCAGGACTTTTATATTTTTAATATTATATATATTAAATTATTAACTCTTTTAATTTTTATTAATAATATATATTCATAAAAGTCCAAACTATTTAAATCAAGAGATACGAGTGCTTTCGCCCCAAAAAATATTCATAAAAAAAAATACGAGTCCGAATATAATATATATATATATATGTCATATTCCGATGGGTCGGTTCCGAGTTTTACATAAAAACCCGGACCCAATCCGATGGGCCGGTTCCTCTTTCGAACCCAGAACCGGAACCGGGTATTGCATAAGCAATCCCAGAACCGACCCAAGGCTTTTACCCGACCCAAGTTCCATCCCTAGCGAGAGCCTTGTCTGATATAAACTCCGTCCGAATAGTGTCATGTCCACTTGATATGAATACAAAAAGCTAGTTTCCACCTGGGAACAATAAATTAAAAAAAGACAAAAACGTTGATTTAGAAGTCAAGGATCGCGGAGAAGCCTTGTCCAGCAGTCTTTCTATAGGTAAATGCTGTCCTAATTACAATGAGTAATCCGCGTTGTTCTTAATTAGAAAAGTAAAGAAGCATTAATTCCACATTCCACAAGTTGAAATGTTAGCACAGCTCAGCAATGCATATGGTGCACCACCTGATTTCACGCTTCCCTTAGCCTAATCACATGAACCACATCATAGATGGTGAAATACATCTGTTTTTATTCAGATGAGCATTAATCAGTTCCTAAGACCCCAGAAAGTGCCTTCTCCTGCACCGCACCCGATGCCACTCTTAGCAAATTCGACTCTTGAAGTCATCAAATCAAGCATGCGTGCACACTCTATATTTAGTCTCTATATGCACTGTCTAGCTACTTATGCATGCGTGAGACTTAGGCCTGCAGCAGGTTTAATTTAAACAAGAACATAATAACTAATGCGTTCGGAAAGAGCTAGAAGAAGAGTTAATTCCTACTGATACATGGCATCTGCCTCTTCGACAGTAAAAAAAGTCAGTTACCGTCATCTCGTGAAGGCTCTTGGAAAAAAAAAAGACAACTCATGAAGGCTGATACGTCGCATGGGCGTGGCTCTTCCTGAGCTCCAAATCCCTTCTGGCTAATTCAATTCTATAATGATTTCATCATACCTACTTGTCTGCTCGCTACGAGGCTGCTTCATTACTAAAACTCCAAGCTAACCAACACTTCCTTACTTGTTTACCATCCAAAGCAACACCTGCCCATTTCTCCCTCGTCAAACTAGCGTTGTGCCTCCTCCCCGTTAAAGTGCCATTCATTATATATAGGAACAAAGATAAGCAGCCCTCCCCTAGCGTTGTGGATCAATGTATGCTATGACTGTTTTCATCAATGGAGAGGCTGTGTGATGATCTCCTCCGGGACATCTTCTCCAGGCTGCCCGGCAAGGACGTCGGCCACCTCCGGTGCACCACCAAGTACTGGGCCTCCATCGCCTCCGACCCTTTCTTCCTAGCCATGCAGGCCCAGAGGTCCATCCACCATGCCCTGGGCATCTTTCATGTGACCACCTTTGGCATGGGGGGGCACATCATGTACTTCCCAATAGTGGACGGCCATGACCACCAAGAGAACCATCTGGACGAGTGCATGTCCAAGAATGTGGTGAACATCCTGGCCTCATGCAATGGCCTCCTCCTATGTTGTAGCTACGTGCCCAATAGGTTTCCTCTTGCTAGACACTGGGTCTACAACCCCACCACCAAGCAGAGATGCTTACTTTCCCGGGTCAAGACCCAACCCGCCGCCTTCGCCCTTGCCGTTGAGCCCTCCACGGCCATCCAAACTGGGCGGTACACGGTCATCTGCCTCGTCCACCGGCAGCACAATGTGTATGGATTTCATGTGTATTCACAAGGAGGGCGGAACCGGTGGAGGGAGTCGGCGGCGACTCTAGATTGTGTGGCAAGCGATATGCTACTGTCGTCCGGGGCGGTGTTTGTCGATGGGGCGGTTCACTGGCTTCGGGCGAGAGGTGACATAGTGGTGTTCGAGGTCGGTCCGGAGCGGCCGAGATTGATGGAGCTGCCGGAGGAGATGAGGGGCGGCAAGGCGGGGAGAGTATGGTTTGGGATGATCGACGGGCGGCTCAGCTTGGCTAGGCTGGCGGAAGGGGAGATTGTTCTCTATGAGTATCTAGACCATGTGGTGTTGAAGCTGTGGGAGGTGAAGAGGAGGATAATGACGGCGGCGGTATGCCGGAGGGGGGTGGTGCCCATCTTTTTTGACAGGGATCGGACGGTGTTGGGGTGCATGTCGAGGAGGCGTGAGACTTATGTCAAGGTTTTGGACGGGAATTTGAAGAAGATGAGTGATTGGGCGTTGGATGAATGGATCGACGGCTATCGTAAGTTTACTCCATACATCAGTAATCTCATACAAGTGTAGAAGGATCAAGGAACTTACGTGCATGGCGTGCATGGGCCTTGTATGTGAAGCTCTACGCATTTTTTTGGGGGACCAAAGCAGCTTTCTGATGTTTTTGTACTTGAATCCGATGTTTTTTTTGGCGGCAGGGACACGAATGTGATGTGTTTATTAGAAAGGTTTGTAGAAATCTGCTGGCTCTATGGTACCACAGGTCTTTTTTTGTTGCAGTATTTCAGTGTTGAAAGTGTTGATCGGACCTTTCTTTTGATCAGCTCTTATGTAGTCCTCCTAACCGACTATACATATTTTGACATATTCCTAACCGACTATCATTAATGTACCAGCTTGCTGATGACACTCGACATATTGGCGCCTGCCATGCTTACATATTTTTATAATGTCCGTTCGGAAGCTGAAAGGGATTTCTGAAAATTCACCAACGTAGCTGAAAATTTTCACCAAAAAAAAAACTTTATGGTTAGTATGTAAAAAACATGTTTGGTTGTAAAAAACTTTTAGAGGTGAAATCACTGACATATTTTTCATATTTAAGCGTGAAATATCTTGAAAGTACATTTTTCACATTTAAGCATGAAATATCCTGAAAGTGCATTTTTCACATTTGGGTGTGTTTTGATACTGATATTGAAATGTGAAAAGAAATGTCAGTCTAAAAATAATCAAGGTGATTTTTTCTGATTTGTGAAAACTCATTTGGGAACATGAAATTAATCATATTTTCAACTTTTTTTCGTCAACCTAATTCCTGACTTTTTTCTCGGCAGCCTCATTCGAATGAGAATGAGAATCAACATTTTTACTACTTTCAAAGGTGATTTGCTAATTTTTATCAATGATCACTATCATGAGTGAAAATCATCAATTTCAGTTTCCAAATATACTCGACCCTGATAGGTAAAAATTTTCACTTTTCTCCGCCAGTGGCTTCTATCAGCTCAATCAGTATCCAAACAACTTTCAACATTTTCACCCCCTTTCACCTTAAAAATTTTCTTAATTTTCAGTATCCGAACGCACTCTTGAAATATCCTCAAATTCAAAGTGTGGAAGACACTTGAGGGATGCTAAGGCCACTTGCTCTTGGGCACTTTCCATCATCGCGTTCTTCCACGTCATACTTTTCATCAGTGTCAAAACGTGTGTACCCTTAGGATGCCTTTCATTTCAATTTTTCTTTTCAGTTTTCAATTTTACCCCCCAAAGAAAATGTATTTTGTCGCACATGAGAAGTGTCATGTGGTAGTGCACGACGCTGGAAAGCGCCCCAGAGCAACCGGTCTTAGCATTCCTCAACACACTTAGGTGAGACAAATTCATTGCCACATTTTTTTATGTTTCAGCATATAAATATTTTTCATATTTTTAAGCCCAAAAGAGGCATTTTTTAGATGAAAGGCTCAAATTTTCAACATCCAAATGCACTTTACCGTATTTTGGGTCTTTTTGGAAAACATTTATTTTTGAAGTGTTTGCCCCTGTCTTGATGACACGGCTACATGTCATTTAGCAATAACGTTGTTCCAAAAGAAAAAAATTTGCTTAGCAATATAGAGTTTTTTTGGGGCCGGGCAAGGAGATGGATGAGACATTGGAGCATCCTCACTCCTCAGCAGCGTTTGCCAATGCCTAGTTCGCACTTTCAACAACTCTTTTTTGCAAATGTGTTGGCAAAGGGTCATCTCCAACAGCATTTCCCATTTACATGTGGATGCCAAACAATTTTTTGGTGGTCTGCTATCCTATTTTTTTATAATATTTTATTCCAGTCAAAGATTCTTTCACAAATTGGACTTTTGGAGACCTAAAAACTTTGTTTCTTTTTCTTTTAAAAATATTTATTTCTCTTTTATTCCAAAGCCAAGTATTCTTCAAAAAAGTGGATTGTTGGGCTCCTAATTTTATAAATTACTTTCAACAACCATTTTCATCTTCGTGCTTCACTCGTCACTTACCTGTACTCTCTCACATAACTTTGTTCCTTTTATCACTTTCAAGTGCTCATTTTTCCACAAAATTCTCTACTATTCATATGGATTCCATGTTCTCCCAATTTGATGATGAAGTGGTTTTCAAAACACAAGTGTTCGAAGCTCCACAAAAAAGGCTAATATACTTAGATAATTATCTAATGTATTATAAGAGTTCAAATGAGACTATGACAATGAAAAAAAAGACCATGTTTATAGCTATCGGAAAAGTTATTGTTTTTGCCCATTGGGACTGATTGAAAGAACTGACAATGAAAAAAAGGACCGTGTTTCTAGCCATTGAAAAAGTTGTTGTTTTTGCCCATTGGGACTGATTGAAAAAACTACAAAAATGTCTTTTTGCAATAAAAAAAACTATGCTGATGAAAAAAAAAATGTTTGCAGCCATTTTTTGGCCGGCTGAGCATGTAATTATATGTGTTTTATTTTTACTTTTAATTGTTATTAGGTGATATTTTATTTTTTGTTATATTTTAATTTATTATTTATGGGACCATGTATTCAATTTTTTTATAATTTTATAGAAAAATTTGTATTTTCTACAATAATTTTTTTTATTATTTAGATAATTATTAGAATCTTTTAAAATGATTTGGAAGAGAGAAATAAGAAGAAGGCATTTGGCAAACGTTGTTGAAGTTGAAGGATTGTTAAATTGCCACATAGGCAGGTATCTTTGTCAAACTTTGTCAATCAAGCACTCCAATGACTGTATTTGTCAAACGTTGTTGAAGATGCTCTTAATACATACCAAAGTACTGGTAAAAAATTGACTGACGAGGGTAAATATACGAAAGAGTGCTACAGTTAAAAGCCAGAAATATGGGAAAAGGACGTAAAGAGTACAAAACAACTTAAAATAAGAATTACATAATAAGTAAATATAAATATCATTATTTTAATTAAAAAGAAACAGGCATAGAGAAATATTGCACAAAATGTAAAAAATAAGGAAAATATGTTTTTGTAGTCATATACGTATTAAACAACATAAGAAACATTGGGATGAAAAAAAGGATATATATGTTTTATACATATTTAAAACCCGCAGTTTGTTACTATGAAATTTAATTTTAAAGAATGTAGAATTATAATTAGAACCTTAGTTGAAATAGATGGTCAAAAAGTGTTCAGGTGTGATCATTTCTGTTACTTACGATCCATTATCCATAAAGAAGACAATATTTATAGTGATGTGGTTCATATGATAATGTGGGGTGGGTAAAGTGGAGGGCAACCTCAAGAGTTTTGTGTAATAGGCATGTTCCAAAAAGGCTTAAAAGTAAATTCTATAGGACAACCCTTAGGTTTGCAATACTCTAATGAGTACATTGTTGGGTATCAAAGAGAAGTCATATAGATACGTTGAATGTAGCCGAAATAAGAATGCTAAAGTGGATGAGTGAGACAACTACGAGAGATATTATTAGAAATTAATGTATTTATGAGAATTTAGGGTAGTTCATTTATGGTAGAAATTGAGGGAATTTAGGTTGCGTTGGTATGAACATATACAAAGAAGACCAATAGATGCTCATGTGAGAAGATTAGAAATGAAGCATACAAATGATGCCAAAAAATGGAGAAGGAGACCTAAGAGAACTTGGATGAAGTTAATAAAAAAATATAAATTTACTCTCTTACTAAAGAGTTGGCACAAAATAGACTTAAATGGAGACGTAATATCCATGTCGCCAACCCCAAATAGTTAGAAAAATATGCTACTTAATTATGATTATGATTACTTTGTTACTTGATCATTTAAATATAAAACCCTTACAAGTGCACAAGGCAATTGTACTACGGTGAGTATTGAAAGGGTTGTCGAACCTCAGGGATGGATTAATATTTTACTAAATTCAAAAGAAAGCAGCAATGTTGATTCTAGACTAAAAAATCAATGAACTTTTAACTAAATTACTGGGATTCAATTAATATAGAGAATATCAAGGTAGAGAATCCACCACTAGACATGTAATTACTACTCTCAATTATTATTAAGCATAAGTTAATATGATATGGTAACTTGTGTTCATGGTCAGACACACAAATCACAATGAATCCACTCACGTTCTTGATCGGACACGAGAGTTCATCCATTATAACTTATTGTAGCTAATTCTATCCTTGGTCGGGCATAGAATTATCATTTGGGTTAATAATCTTATCCTTGGTTGGGCATAGAATTAACATCAGCCTATTTTTAGCTAGGCACAAAAATTAAAAAGATCTAATTTCATTCATATCAATCAAGTCTATGGTCAAGCACTCAAAAGAAACTCATGAAATAACATTAAGCATAAATCATAATCAACTTTATAAAATTAAACTATCAAGAGTAGCAATACACATCTAAGGCTTCATCTAGCCTTGAATAAAAGTTTAGTTACAAGAAAAGAGAAGCCTGTTTATATACATCCATCGTCATGAATCTTTCCTATTCTTTGCTCCAAAATACTCCTTCTCTTGCTCCTCTCTAGCCTCCAATATAGCACAAAAGTGATCTCCAAGTTGGTATCCAAGATAGCCCAAAACGTTCTCCCATAAGGTCTATTTATATGTTTGAAGAGAAACCATAAAGTCCCCTTCTAAATCCGAGTCGAAATAAGTCTTATTTCGGTTTTTTCGCACATGGCGATCGATCGCTCCGTATTGACGATCGTTCGCCTACCGATCGATCCCACTTCCTTTGTTATTTTCTGCCGATCGATCACTTTGCCGATCGATACTGTATGATTCCGATCGATCGTTGTTACTGTCTTCTACGGGTCAAAAACTCCAGTAGATACGATTGATCATTTTTATTCCGATCGATCGTTTCCTTCAATAACACTGTTTTGCGGCTGAAGCGATCGATCGCATTGAATGTCCGATCGATCGTAGTTACTGTTCACAATCTTCAAATGGCTATAACTTTCTGCTCCGAACTCCGAATTATACATGGTTGGTGGTGTTGGAAAGATGACTTATTGGAATTCAACATAAAGCTTGAATCAGTCCAATCAGAGATTTGCACATGAAGTTATGATGATTTAATTATTTGAGTTACTTTTTACCTTGTTTTTGTGTATTACTCTCTTTTCCTACAAAAAATCAAAAACTATATTAAAGTAGTATAAATATAAAATTAATAGTTAATAAAATATATATTTCATGTGTAGATCATTACTATGAACACTTTATTTTATAAATACAATTTTGCTTATGAAAGCTCCCTGGACAACCTAGTTGCTAAGTAAACCCACACTTGTTGCTTTACAGCAGTTAATTCACAACCCAATTCATGACCATGGATTGGGCCCTCGTTATAAGATTTTAGCCAATAACAAATTAGCATCTTTGAATTGGAGGAAATCCCATGTTGGCGGGAAAGTGACTTTTTTAACTTTATTCCCTTGTGAAGTCAACAATTTGTTGATCACCCACCAAAGTTTGTGCTTCAGTCCTTGCACATGATTTTGAAAGAGAGAAGAAACCTCTAGAACAACATGGAGTAGCTAAGAAGGGAGATAAGGACTCTCTTAGACGTCGAGGAGGAGGAGTGTTGGCAGACATAGGAAGAGCCAAGAAGCGGAGCTAACTACTTATGTGTGAGTGTGGTATCACTGCCCATGAGGCGGTTGTTGTTGTAAAAAAAGAAAAAGAAAAGCTAACTGCGTAAGGTGTGCAAGCTCATTGCTGTATAAACTAAAACAGTGTCCTAGACAATACAATGATGCTTCACTTTTCACAAATTGGAAAAATTATTTAGCAGAACCGTTCTGCCACGTGTCCTATAGACAATTTCATTTAGGTTTTTACACACATATTAGCAGTAGAATCACTAGGTACTCCGACCTTGACATCTAGCATGTACAAATATGTGGAGAACATCCAAGGGACCTATGTACCACGTGTCTCGTATAACAGTTCTACCGAATAATTTATCGCACCATTGGGTAACCAACAAGAAGTGAAACTTACAGCAGCGGATTTGATTTTGGTCCTTCCATCTGAATGTGTCGCAACCCCGTCATAGTTGTGCCCTGCGGGATGGGCCAAATGGCCTGAATATGCTGGGCCATGCACATATTCATGGGCATAGATGGGCCTGGCCCCTAAGATGGGCTGCGTACTTTATCGTAAAACTTGAACTATTTACAACTCTCCATCCACTGAAGCTTGTCTGCATCCCCAAATGAGTAAATTCTATTACTCTACTGTCCCTACAAAAAAAAAAACGAGTTTGAGGGAGCCAGAAATTATTACGTACGCGTCCGTACAGGAAGCCATGCTCACCACCACATTGGCACGACTCTCCTGATTGTAGGGCTCACAAGGGACCCACAAATTAGAAATCGTGTCCATAAATTAGAAATGGTGTCCATCACCCATTGATGATGAGCACAGCCCGTACCTAATAACTCTCGGAGGGAGCAAGGAAAATGCATTTCTTATCTCAATATCCTGGTTAAAGCACCATTGATTGATGAGGTCCACCTTTTTGGCCCCCAATGACCAACGGTGCTTTTTAAACGCCAGTTTAGCATTCCTCAGGGACCCGTATTTTTTCCCATCCAGACAAGTTTCAGTAGACGGAGTAAGCATTTCAATCCATTGATAAAAAAAAATCCACAAGGTGGTGATATCGTAGATGTTGGGGATTCTAATGCAAAAAATTATAAGTTGGAGCATCGGTATCATCGGAGGGGGAAGAAGGGAGGGAGCTAAAACAGAGGACACACTCCATCCAAGTGTCTCTCTCTCTCTCTTGTTTTCTTCATCTCCAGAAATCAAGAAGGTGGTTTTGTTGATCGGCAATGGCAGCCGCATCAGCAGCTCCGGTGGGTCAGACCCTCGTCCTCCCCAAACTGCCCACCTCCACCTTTCCTGCATTTTCCGGTAACCAGATTCATTTTTCTTCTTATCTCTCTTCATTTGATGGACCTTATTTGGAATTTTTATCATCTTTCTTTTCTTTGATTTCCCCCCATATTGTCACCGGCTATTTGTCATTTTCACGTGCCCAGATGACTTAAATCTTAATTAAGTTGCATATTATTAGCGTTAAAACTTTGTGGGTTCTCGAATCATAAATTTCTATGTTCAATATAGAACGGTGCGCACTTTTCTGTTTTTCTTAGAAGAAATTACAAATATGTGCAATTCGATTCTACTCCCTCCGGTCACTTTTAATAGTTACAGTTTTTTTTCAAATGAACTAATTTTTTAGTGTAATTGAAAAAAACTGTATCTATTAAAAGTGACCGGAGGGAGTAATTCTTTTGGGTTTTTATTGTTTACTATCGTGCATTAAGAGGTTTAATTGTGAAAGTTGTTGTGTACGTTCAATCTATCCAGAAATGTACATTGTTTTGCCATCTATTTGAATATCTATGTGTTGGTACTTTTGGTTCTGATGTATTGGATGTGTGTGCCTGTATGTTTTGGGTTGGGATTTGTGGGGAAAAGGGCCTACTTCTGGTTCTTGTGCTAATTTGTGTATCAATTTTGTTGGAAAAGGTAATTCGTTGAAGCCATCGGGGCAACGTCTTTCGAAACTTAGCTCTGCAAACCTGTCACTTGTACAGGTTAACAAGCGGAGGAGCTTGTGTGAAAGCAAGTTCACAGTTCGAGCTGGATACAGGTATTCTGCTTGTTTGTTTTTTTTCCTTTCATTTAAAAGATTTCTTGGGAACTGTTATAAGAGTAACTTCTTCTGTCCAAGTAGGACTAAGACAGAGTGTATGAAATTTAATTTGAAGGAAGGTAGAATTATAGGTAGAACTTTAGTTGAAATAGATGGGCAAGAAGTGCCAAGGTGAATTATCAAAAAAAAAAAGAAGTGCCAAGGTGTGATCAATTCCGTTACTTATGATCCAATATCCATAAAGAAGGGGATATTGATAGTGATGTGGTGCATAGTATAGATGCGTGGTGGGTAAAGTGGAGGGCAGCCTCGGGAGTGTTGTGTGATAGGCGTGTTCCAAAAAGGCTTAAAGGCAAGTTCTATAGGATAGCCATTAGGCATGCAATACTCTATGGAGCGGAATGTTGGGCATCAAAGAGAAGACATATAGATAAGTTGAATGTAGTCGAAATGAGAATGTTAAGGTGGATGAGTGGGATAACTAGGAGAGATAGGATTAGAATTGAATATATTCGTGAAAATTTAGAGGTAGCTCCTTTAAGGGAGAAGCTGAGGGAATGTAGGTTGTGTTGGTATGGACATATGCAAATAAGACCAATAGATTAGAAGTGATGCATGTAAACGATGCTAAAAGAGGGAGAGGGAGACCCAAAAGAACTTGGATAGAGTTAAAAAAAAAATTTGACTTTACTATCTCTTACAAAAGAGGTAGCCTAAAACAGGCCTGAATTGAGGAGTAAGAACCATATCTCCAACCCCAAATAGTTGGGAAAAGGCGCTACTTGATTATGATTATGATTATTATAAGAGCAATTTCAATGGAAGCTGGATTCAGCGCATTCAGCTTATTCATGGTCAATTCAACACTTTAATCACTGAATCCTCTTATTTGCTTCAAGCACATTTCATGTGTAATTCACTTTGGGTACATTTTCCCGTCGTATGATGGGGTTCCCCAGTATTATTGTTACACCTTTTAGTGTAATTTTTTTCTGATTGTCAGAAGAATTGTTTTAATATGTTGTATGGAAGTATTGGATGCAAAAATATGTCACTGATCATTCATGAACTTGTTCAGCAGTGATGGCGGAAGGTCAAGCAGTTCAAGTGCCTTCATTGGGGGGTTCGTGCTGGGTGGCCTGATAGTCGGAACACTTGGTTGTGTATATGCACCTCAAGCAAGTCCCTTCCCCTTTTGCTTTCTTTATTTATATGTATGTTATATTTTGATTCTGTATCAGAAATGGTCCTTGGGCAGCAATAAAATGCCTTCAATAGTTTGTAAAGGAATTTGTTGCTTAATAGTTGGTGTGTCTGTGTTATGCTTGTAATTATGTTAAGCTACTTTAAGATATAGTGGGAGGATAGAACTATCGTACTCTGCTCATACTGTGAATGTGGTATCAGGCCTTGGTGCACATGTCTACAAATTACTCTTCAAATACTGGTTTTGCATTTCGTGCCAGATTGTAACTTGTATTATCAAGAAGTAATGTTAGACTAAGATATAATGGACTGGTCTCAGGCATTAATCATTTGTCTATGTTTTGACATGTCTGACAAGCCTTTTCAATGAAACAGATCAGCAAGGCACTTGCTGGGGCAGACAGGAAAGACTTGATGAGAAAGTTACCAAAGTTCATCTATGACGAGGAGAAGGCTTTAGAGGTATGTGATTAGGCATAGTTTCTCAACTAAAAGATAAATGAACCCGCCTGAACAAGTTAAGTTTGACAAAATAGAACTGGGCTTATTTATAATAATAATAATAATAATAATAGTGTTGTTGTTGAGAAACAAACATGTAACGCTGGAAAATGCTACAGCATGTGATTTACGGCATATGTATTGATGCATTTTCAGTCTCCATTGATTGAATTGTCTTGACCGAAAAAAATCAACACAATCTGCAATTCATCAGAGTTGAAGGCTTTGGAAAATATGCTCTTATATAATCATATAAGAGGGAACATTGTGGTCTAGCACAGATACTACTGCCTTTGAGTTTTAAAGGCTTGTTTAACTGGGCGATTATGCAAACTCGTATTAGATGCCCTGGCAATCAATGGAGTTTGGCACTAATCTGACGCAAGTAATGTTGTATTATTGTTTTCTTAGCTCCTCTTGGTTGCACAATTTTTCTTGTGCACAAATCCGTCTGTTTATCTTTGAAATCTTTCACATTAGAAAAAATAATCTTGAACCTTTTGTTTTGAAGATTTACATGCTATTCATCAAATAACATTTAGTTATAAAATTGAAGGGAGTACTAAAACCTTTTACTCTAATCCACCTTCATTTGATCTCTGCTATGTGGCACCTAATATAGTTTCAAAAGTTGATTCGAATCTTGGTGAAGATTGAATGTCTAGCTGAATTCTACATGTGATTGCCAATTTTACATGTTTTAAAAGTGTTGATACATATATTGAAGAGTGGATTTAAAAATAGTTTGCAAACTGGATATAAATCTCTGCTGCCATTATCTTAGATGTTTTGGGGAGTATTTCCTTTGTTACTTCTGTCTCTCCATAAAGAAATAGGATAAATTCTGGCCAATTTGAGCTGATAATATGGAACAGTGGCTGGCGTAAAAATCGTTTTTTTCCCCATGTCGCTGTCCACTTATTGACGATCTTGTTTTTTACTGATGCCAGAGGACTAGGAAAATACTGGCAGAGAAGATAGAACAATTGAACTCGGCCATTGATGATGTGTCTTCTCAGCTTCGGGCAGAGGAAGGGCCCAATGGGGCAGCAGTGGCCTCTGACGAAATGGAAACTTCGATCTATGACTAAATGCTTGCTAGAACAAGCCAGTCTTATACACAACACAGAAGCTCTATTTCTGTAATTTGTAGATTGTTTGAACACATGTTTCTTTAGTATTTCTACCGAAATTTCCTGGATAAACTGAGTTGACACAAGCTTCCTGTGATTTGTTCATCCTGAGGCAAATACTTTTTCCTTTCGTAGGTCTTAAGAATGATGTAGTATGTTCCTTACGAGTTTATGCAGAATTGGCATAATAATTCATAAACAGTTAGATGGGGGCCTGAGCCATGGCAAGGTGGAGAAGGAGCCAAATGAAATTGAAATTGAGGCCTACAGCTGATGTTCCTTGTCTGGTTCTCTGTTGTTGAACTCCATTAGATGTAAGATTGTTTAATTGATATTGAAAACAGTAAACGACGAAAAAAAATCAAAATGAGTATATATTGTGTTGATCAAACATGCTTGATAATTCAAAGCAGCTCTGCGTTCCATACTGGAGGCTGGAACGTTGCCTCCACCAAAGAATGGAGCCAAAAATCATGGAGCATGGAAACTTCTTCCACATATTGAAAATTCTGTTGGCCATGATTGAGCGTAAAGCCGTCTTAAAAATCTATTAATTAGTGAGAATGAAATGGCCTAAAGTTGCAATGAAAGCAAGTGCAGTCGAGCAAAATAGGCGGCTCAACTTGATACTTTAAGTAGACTGCAAATCCTGTAATTAATAGCTCTATGTTGGATCAACGGATTCCAGTTTCGATGGTTTTTTACAATGCTTTATAAAGAGTCCCATTAGTATGCGGTCAGCGCATGCATGCGTAATCACTCAGGGTCAGGATTTTAATAATTCACTGCCTAGGATCTTGATCTAACAGTGGCGCATATGCAGATATATGTGCCGCACACAACTTTTCCTGAAGTGCCCAAACTAAAGAAAAGCAAGTATTATACTTATCATGTTGCCTTTACTGTACGAAATTCTCCATGTGATTTAAACTTATTTTGCCAACTAGCAGTGCAATTGTCAGGTGAAATTCTAAATACCAAAAGAAATATTCCATACAAGAATCTCTCATGGGCTTTCGTGATGAAAACATCAACCACGTTGCATGGGCCATGAAGACGGTGTACCCAACTTCTCACCTCAGATATTCTGTTCATCCATATTTATCTTCCACCTTCCATTAATCTAGTTTCCAAAACAAATGAGTTTGGAATTTCATCTCCTGTTTTCCAATGTTGTCATGTCAGTCTGTCTCCACTCCCAAACCTTTTGGACTCCAGCAGCCAGATTTTGTCTGTCAACTCGTTTCTCTATCTCTCTCTGCCTTATCCCCCCACACCTATTATAAATGGCATGCCTCTCTTTTTACATCCGTATCGGCGATATATATTAGTGATATATTGATATTGGATCCCACCCGATAAAACGATACGGACTAATATTGTATTTTTAAATTTTTTAAAATATCGTCGATATATCGGTTTCGGATCGATTTATTGCCATTTTAAAAAATAAAAACGTTTTTTAAAAAAATTAAAAATTTTTTTTGAAATTTTTTTTTATTATAACTCATTTTAGAAGTTAGATTGTGAAAATATATAGTAAAAACTAGTTTTCGACCACCGATATTTTTTTTACATAATATCTCCGATATTTTGCCTCTTTGGTAAACCGATATTTTACCGATATCCGATACGGAATTCTTTGATCTGTCTGGCCTCCTCAATCAATGGAGCCTATTTTCATGACTCTTCTGCATCTCCTCTCTTTTGCATCTCCTCTCTTTTTCCTGAGAAGGTACTCTCTTTCCCTCTCTTATATCCTGTTATACCAAATTAAGCTGCTGGAAATGTCTTTTAGCAATGCATGGAAGAGAATAAAATTCGTACAGATTATACAAGAATCTTGCATGCAGGGAGATTATTATTATGCTTCTACTTTGATCGAGGTGTTGAAGAACCTCATCATGTTTTTTTTTTATTGGAAAGCCACATTGAAGGGCGGGGGCTTAGAAGAACCTCATGTTGTTCTTCATTTCGAGATAAAATTGTTTCAGTTTCTATACAAAAAGATGTCGGTTATAGCATCTGATATTTTCTCCAAGAAAACTACATACAAAGTTAAGCTCACTTTTACATCCATTTGATACAAAGGCCCTCATATCAAATTTTGATCCAACATTCATACATTCTCAGCTCTTATCATTTTTCATCCATTTTGTAATTCACGGTTCATTTCCTCTTGCAATAAGAGAAAGCAATCGCTTGGCATCACCCTATCAACTGGTAATTTTATTGTAAAGAGGAGACATTGAACGCCTTCCATTTTTGTAGCAAGTTACTTTTTGGTTCCTGTGATATCATAGAACAGAAGATCTCTAACTATCAAAGAAGTATAGAAAGAAAGAGAAATGGGGTTCTGGGGTCTGTTCGAGGTGGCAACCACCCTAATTCTACAGGTTCTTCTCATTACAGTTTTGGGGGCAGTTTTGGCCACTGATTACTTCAATATCCTCAATGCCGATGCTCGCAAACATATGAACAAGGCTTTCCTTCTTTTTTTTTTTTGTGTTTCTAATCTTTTCTATTCATTTGCACTAAATAACTTAAATGCGTTTAATTCACATTTGAGAAATGTACACATGCAGTTGGTATTTGTGGTCTTTGCTGTAAGATAACCAGTTTTCTCAAAAGCTCGAGCTGTTAGGAAAGGGAAATCTTTTATTCATTTGTTGTATATTCTAACATCTCCCTCACGTGCAAGCGTCCACAAAGTGCGGCACGTGGAACATAATTAGGATATAAACGCCTCCAGTGAGATTAGAACCCAGGACCTTTCATAGTCGGGAGCTCTGTTACCATGTAAGATAACTTGGCCATATGGTTTACCAAAATAAAAAAAATTGATACAATGGTCATAAGGGACCTAAAAAGCCATTCCCCCACTCTTGATTTCTTTCAGTGGTTCATGCCAATCAATGTTGGACTAACCTTTTTGTTGGGAGGAGTTTTGGGATGGATTGCAGTGAAAATTCTGAAGCCTGAGCACCACCTTGAAGGGCTGGTCATAGCCACCTGATCAGCAGGTGATTACTATAAATATGACTCTCAATCTTTTTAATTGCATGTTACGAAGTGAATTCCATGTGAGTTACTGATCAAAACCAAACATTTCATGGGAGTTTTATTTGGCAACTAATGTAGATATGAATGTGGATGATTTAATTGGGGAACTTGGGCAATCTACTGCTAATAGTCATTCCAGCAATATGCAACGAGGAAGGCAGCTCGTTTGGAGATAGGTAGCACTTGCAGCGTCCATGGCATTGCTTATGTATCCTTCTCCATGGCTGCAAGTTGAAGAATCAACCTAGATCTCTTTTTGGAGGGCAAATCTCTACTTTTTTTCATTTCTTTATTTCTTTTTTTTTTTAAATTTGTACGCATATTATTCAGTACTATTGCACAATGAACCATTCCATTTCCTCATTAACTCGAAGCAACTATTCTTCAGATTTCTCCTTGTTAGCACTTTTCAGGGAAATTTATATAAAAAATCATGAAAAATTTTTTTTTTACCAAAATGTGGCACTGTAGCAAATATTTACCGAAATGGTGTTCTGACAAGCCACGCAGGCGCCCGCGTGGCGCGGGCGCTTGCGTGGTTTTTTTTTTTAAAATTAACCCAAAAGGCGTCGGTTTAACCGGCGCCTTTCGGGTTAAGAAGAAAGGCGTCGGTTGAACCGACGCCTCTTGAGAGGCGTCAGTTCAACCGACGCCTTTTACTACCTTAACGAAATTCGTCCCATTTTAAACAGGCCGTCACTTCAACGATGCATATCTTTCTCATTTTTGATCCATTTTTGCCTATTGTTTTTTCATTCTTCCTTATTTTTAGTGCTCTTTCTAGTCATTATGATATCATGAAGATGTTGAGCCATCGCATACTATTTATCGTAGTTTTTGTGGTATTTTTTTCGATAAATAATATATGATGGCTCAACATCTTTGTGAGATCGTGATGATCAGAAAGAGCACTAAAAATAAGGAAGAATGAAAAAAAATGAATAAAAACGGATCAAAAATGAGAAAGATATGCATCGTTGAAGTTACGCCTTTCTTCTTAACCCGAAAGGCGTCGGTTAAACCGACGCCTTTTGGGTTAATTTTAAAAAAAAAAACCACGCAAGCGCCCGCGCCACGCGGGCGCCTGCGTGGCTTGTCAGAACACCATTTCGGTAAATATTTGCTACAGTGCCACATTTTGGTAAAAAAAAAATTTTCATGATTTTTTATATAAATTTCCCTAATTCAAATTGCCCCTCTAATTTTGGGAACATTTAAAACTGTAATTTTTGTATAGCTTTTCTTGCAGTAAGGAGTAAGCTCATTGGGCACTTATGCACTGTCCATTTGTTTACTTGGTCCAGTCTCATTCCTGGATTCCCCGTTTTTGGTAAAGCAAGTTAATGTCCACCATTGTTGATGTGGGATCCATGCTCTAGTTAATTTAGATTCCCTTAATCCGAATAGTTTCCTTTTTGTTGACATGGCTTTATACATGCTTAATCTTACCCCCCAAAAAAAAACCTAACAAGGACATAGATGACGGTATGGAGACCCAGCTTCTTCAAGCACCAGAAATTGTGGATGCTTACCACGATTTGGTGGCTTTAGCCCTCTCACCATCGGCAATTTCCATCCTAGATCAAAATGTAAGCACTTTTTCTCCAAAGAAAGTTGACATGCACATTGCGGGCTCAAAGTGCACCATCGGATGTCTATCCGATTGCACACGTATTTTAGAAAGTGGACGGGAATTAAAACAACAATTCAACCGCCATTCGATTATGGCTGCCATGTGTCAAAATCGTGTGGCCAAACAGAGACCATGCGCTCAAGATAAACGGGACTTTTTCCTTGCTCATTTGTATGTCGCTTCTCATAAAATACTGCTTCTAAGTTGAGACTAGTCCCTTTAAGTAATATTTTCATTTGCTTCGTTTGAGATAGCAGAATAACATTATAACAAGATAAATGTACCTCTTTTAGCAAAAAAAAAAGATAAATGTACCTCTTGTGCTTGTACACTCTCATGTCATGCAAGCACAATGACCCAGTTCGATGTTGCCCAGGACGAGTGCCTGGTGGTCCTTCTGTGGCCATACTTAGTTGCAGCTCTCGCCCACACCATTTGGTCTACTATCTACATGTGGATCCTTTCTTGAGCCTCCCTCATCATACGAAACAAGAAAGGGCACCCCCAACCATTCCAACTCATTACAATACAGGCTGCAAACTCTCCAACGCAATTATTGATAAGTTTCTGAGACATGCTACGACTTGTTCATGTTTGGACATTAATGAAAAGGTAAATCTCGTTCGAGAGAGAAAGCATTTCTATTTCCGGAATTTGTGCAACCAGAGATCATCTGCTTCAAATTATTCTGCAAATAATTTACCCTGCTCACCTGACTTATTCACATGTTTTGACTCGTATGTTTTCTCAATAATTTTCTGGTATGAAAATCAAAAGGTTGAACTAAAAAATCAAGCACCTCGCAATTACAATAAACTCTACAAAAACCACCACCTGGAATTCAACACCGATTCTAGTCAATCTAATTGAAGTTGCGAAGCAATCAATTTGAAGTACAAGAAACATAACATGGAGCAATGCTCCTTGGGGCTAAACCATTTTCCAGAGAAAGAACTATGTAACTTATTTATAAAATAAAGAAATACGTAAATTACTAATATTACACAATTTAAACCAGTAAAATCATACATACATTTCTATATAAGAGTCAGTTGGAGCTTCGGCCTATTAGGCTGCGGCTCCACTACCTCCATATGAACCCTTACAGTCTGCAACACACTGTAACTGATGCTCCCGTTAACCTTTTTTACTTTCTGCTGCTCATCGTCCACCACCCATTCTCCTCCTTTCTCCTTCCTCTCAGTCAAGTATACAGGACCCTCGATACCAAACCTAGAAAATTATGTATCTTATTTTCGATAGTAACTGCACTAAATTATAAGCACAAGATTTCTAGATCATTCAGATTATACTACATAACATTCAAACTTACATCCATTTTTTTATATACAAATATTTACATATATATTTGGTCTAGTGAAAGTGTCAGTGATGTGTAAGGCAATAAGATAATGAACATACTTGGGCACAAAGACAATGAAACCGTTGGATCTGATCTTCACTATTCTGGCTTCTGCATCAGTTGGCCTGCAAGAGAAATGCACTCTTAATAATAGATCAGAAGATAAGTGTATAATTACAGGAAACGAAACTCAAAGATATGCAAAATGTACCGTTTGCGGAAATAGATAACTGTGTGAAGCTCCACAGAGGCCCGACTTGCCATCTGTGCATTTCGATGCCTATAGTTCAAATCTGTAGATAACATGCCCACCTCAGCAAACTATGATAAATTTGCAATAATGATATGACAACAGGGTTCTCTTACTGTCGGCAATGCCGGTGAGCTGAGGTCTATCTTGGAAGATTGGCGGTAGCCTCGCTATTTCTAAAGCTGCAGCAAGCAACCTGTGGACGATGACATCTGCCAAAACAAAAAGAAAAGAGGAAACCCATTAATTTCTAATCAATAGAAAAACTTAAAGAAACTGATTAAATCAAAGCTATATGTAATCATCCTCAACCTGCATATCGACGAATAGGAGAAGTGAAATGAGTATATAGAGGCGAAGCCAACCCATAATGATGAAACTCAGAAGAAGTAAGATCCCCACTACAGAAATAAACAGCCTAAGATACAAGGACAGCAAACATCAAATGTTTGTGAACAAAGATCACCACTATAAATTAATTGCATTATTTATTGCCTTTTTTTTATAATACACTAATTATTGCCCATGATTTTGTATTACCTGTGTCATGCATCTAGTTGCCAATATCCGGATTAGCTTATTGAAATACGGATCATTGCCCTGCCATAGTTTCATTCCATCCAATTTTATCATATTGGATAACAAAATTAAAAAAAGGAAAAAGGTAAGGTTTGGTTAACCAGATTTTTTTGTCAAGTCAAGGTAGTGGTGCTGTTAGATCAAGATTCAACGGCTTCCCATCACTATGCCAATTACTGCCTTTTATCAGTTATGTCCATGAGCAAACATTGGATCGTGATGCAACAGCACTCATTGACTTAACTTGACTTGACAAACACATTGTCAACTTGATCTTACTGCTTCTCTTAAAAAAAATTCCACACAAGTAGTCCATAACTAAAAAAGAGGACTACAAGCAAGACAAGTTTTAGCCATAAATTTAAAATTGCGTCTTAACCATGTACCACAGCATGATCAAGTGAGTCAGCAAGCGCTTTTGATGAGGAGACATCCAAATCTAAACCAACAGAACCAGCTGTGCGCAATAATGGTTCAAGCATCTCCTTAGTCGGGCTAGGATGACGCCTGGTTACATTTGTCTAAGATCAGGATATATGCATGTAAGCTCCAAACAGAAAGCATCAGTTACAGAGTTAACAGAAAGTCACCTTAACAACGAACATAAAGGAAAATGTTTCAAAATCTTCTCTGCAACTGAAACATTTGCAGCAAGCATGAACTCCTCTATCATCTGATTTGCTTCCCGAATTTGGTACATACCTGTTTAAAACAGAAGCTTAGAAGAATCTATAGGAATCCACATAATAAGCCATTTCCAGATTAGACAATAAAATAATATACCAATATCGAGAGGATCATGAGTTTCAGTATCAATTTGAAATTTGACTTCAGCAGATGCAAGAGTCAAAGCTCCTCTGTCAATACGCCTTTGCCTCATTATCTGCAATATAATCACTTTAATGGGCATATCATACGCAAATACATGCAGATAGCACCAATTTTACACAAGTAACAAATTTTAGAAGGCATACCTTTGCCAAAAAATTCAAATTTCGTAAATCTGCAGTTAGTGGATCCATTAAACGACTGTACCAAGACAATAGATGGAAAAGAACGTCATTGATTTTGGAATTGTAAATATAAGCATATACAATAAATTGTGATCAAGAACAAGCAAATCATTGGGATATGAAAGCACCTATCATCCATACGTGCTTGAGCTTCAATATATGACAGTGCAGCACATGATCTAATAGCACTTTTAGTATACCTCGTTGATATGATCTCTGCTTGAGGAGTCATTTCCTAAAATTTGAAGTAAAGCATTAGACGAACCGACCAAAGACAAATAGATTAGTAGTTAAGAGAATCAACACTCTCAAGTTTGGGATTAAAGTGCACTGTCTAATCACACTTTAAAACTTAATATGACTTATGAGCTTCTTCCAAGAATTTTGATAAGTTAGTTTATCCTTTGGAAAGCCTCAACGTAAATAACAATTCAAACAATGTTAGAATCAATAGATGTAAGTTTGAAATGCCACATACCCATATCACAGAAAAGGCTAGTCTATCCACATCAGATCTAAGAGAACATATATCTGCAGGAGAACATTCCAAACTCAGGCACTCACATAATTTCTTTAGAATATTGATTGACAAAATATCAACGCTTCAAAATGGAAAATCGTAAGCAAACCTTCTGTGAGGGGTTTTGGAAGCATGTCGATTCGGCGTTCAACAAGGTAAACAGATGTGCCCCTCTGTGAAGCTTCTTCATCAAGTGGAGTCCCAGGATGAACAAAATTAGTTACATCAGCAATATCTGACAAATAACAATTAAGGATGTTTCCTTGGAAACAAAGACAGACGAGATGCCCAATAAAAAGCAAGTTTGAACAAATACTAATTCCTCAAGGAATTAGAAAGGATACGGACACCAACTTCATAGTTCCCATTTGAAAGAAGAGTGCAGTGTAATGCATCATCAATATCCTTGCAACCTGCACCCAGTAAACACGAATCTCAAATTATCAAGTAACTTAATTACTTGACTGCAATATATCAATATTACTTCAATGAGACGAGTGTATACCAGGTGGATCAACACTAAAAACACGTAAATGCCGTAAATCTTGTCTGTTCGGATTGGCCATATCTTCAGAAGACAATGTCCAGGGTAAAGGTGGCAAACAGGCCAGCACTTGTGACGAAAAGGGCCTCGAATTGATATCATTCTCAATCAACACAACCTGAAATTATAATAACCATATGAAGCATCCAATTTATTAATTAATAAATCTGTAGATTAGTCTATAGATACCTCCGTTTCTGTGTCTCTATCACCAATTTCTCCAATGGTCCGAACATAGTGGCCAGAAGGGTATCTAGATAAGCAATCCCAGGAATCAACTGCAACAATGATTCTTTTGTCGAGAAGATTCCCAAGCTGTCGAGTTTGAATACGAATCTTAGGTATCCTGCGATCTTTGCAGACAAATAAAGCGTGGGCAGTACCGCCATTACCTGCAGGCATGGGCATTGGCTCCAAAGATCCGCAATAACTGCAGCAACAACAATAATGACAACAGGAAGGGTCAAAAAATGAATAAACAAATGACACCTAGAAAAAGAATGAAGAGAAACATAGTTCTCGCATTCTACTGAACAAGATTCTACAAGAACATCAAGCATCAAAGATACAACTGAAAAGTCGCTAGATACTTGCAAAAAAACCCAAACAAACACATCCAAATGTCAATCTGGAATATCATGTCCAATCGTATGCAAGTTGGTGTGAGGTCATCCACTTTAGCCAGAGTTTTGCATAACAGACAAGCCAAGTACTCACTCATGGCAAACCTTTAGCAATCTGGAGACATCCATTAAATTTATTTCCTCTTGTTCAAAGAACCTAATAGTCAGATAAGAACCTTGAGCCAACCATGAACACATTTATAAAAATTAATCATAAAATTACCTAACCTGGTCAACCAGGTGAGCATTCAAAGACCTTGCCTGGTTTACCAAAAACCTCACCTGGTCAACCAGGCAAGTCATTTCTGTTATCTTGCATTGATTTATATTAATCTAGAGCATTACACACTACAAATAGAAGAAACATAATATGTATTTTGATGTGTATTAGTTGGCACTACTATGTGGCTGTCTAAAATATCTTGAATCATACTTAACATGAAAACTGGACACGGTTTGGTCAGGCTGGCCAGGACAAGTTGGCCAAACAAGTCAGAGTCGGAACTCCTTCAAAATGATCATGAACTCACTCAACGACCAGGAACCCAACCTCGCCTGGTTGACTATCATATGAGTTCAATCATTGACTTTTGTTTTCGGTAAAGAGTTCCCATTAACTTGCTGTTAGAAAACTATGATAAGACTGAGATCACGAACTGATAATTAAAATGCCACCAGCAACAGCAAGAATCCATATAAGAAGGATGCTAATAGACTTAGAGTTAAAAGATGTAAACAAACAAAACCAACACTATCAACTACAGCAAAAAGGCTATTAGAGTGACCAGTGTCATGCCAATTTCCTTAAGTTATTTATTTTAATAGTGAGCAAATCATTTCTAGTTGACTTACGAATGCCAATTGCGTTTTATGATGCCAACCACACGTCCCGAATGCCGACTTGAGGGTCCCTCCGATCCAGCAGCTCCTTGGGCATTCCTTGGAGCATCAGCAGCACTGCCAGGAACCAAATGAACACCTTCCTCCTCTTCATCCTCTGAAAATTGATGACAACATGTTCAGATTCATTAAAACATATTCCTTGTAGAAAGAAAAAGACAATGCAGGAAACAAATATGTAATTAAAGAAAAAACAAACATTAGAATCACCATATCATACCATCATCAACTAGACTAAGATCTTTAGCCTCATGCCACTGCTCCTGCGGCAACAGCTCCACTGCCACTACATCACCATCAAAAGCTCGGTTCATGTTACTCCTGCCATAAATAATTATTTCCTCGCCAATACTCTCACTTCCTACATATGCCTCAAATGGGTTGTAACGATTTACTCGAAGTTTCCCTTGATGGTAAATTCCTCGATGCAACCCCTCAGTAATTGAGGACATGGGCTTATGCTGAATGAAAAAACAACAAACATTAGAACCCATGCATGGTCTGAGGTGTATTGATATATTCTTTGCTGAAGAAACCCTAAGAACAAAGAAGTGACCAGATGACGTATCTAACACACCTCACTGTAGATCATTTTCTTTTTTGAAGGTCTCAGGTCCTCAGTTTCTATCATACTGACGTCTTCGGTAGGTGGCAGGACAACCAGGTCAAGCAAAGCTGGTTGACCAAGTGACTTCACGTACGACTGAACTGAAATAAGCAAAGTCAACCACAAGAACATCATAACCAATATCTACAATAAATTAGAGCTATCTTGGTCGGCAATATTAGTTTTAGAGAATCTTCATCTTTCTCACAGTTAAAATGCTGATATAAAATTCATGTCAGAAAGCAGATGGCCACATTCTATGCCAGATGCCCCCATATCACAACAATCCAAAGATCATACGGTGGAAAATGATCAACTTAAACAATATCAGCAAAAATATAAAATAAATTACCCAATATTAAAAAATGCAAAGATAATGCACATCAATAGCACCTGTCTCAGCAGCAATACCCTCCTCAATGGCTTTTCTTTTATTCTCCCTGTCATTAGTAATTAATAGGACGCGCACACTACTCCCCAGATGCCTCTGATACCAACTTGTTGCCACACGTATTGCTATACACCAAAAAGAAATATTGATCACTTACACTACAATATTACCAAGAGATATGACTGAAAAAAGAAAGATCTGTCACCAATGATTATATAGAAAACGTTACTATGTGCTGAATCACATATTCAAAAAGCTCATCCTGCACGGGGAGTCTGATCAAGATCTGACTACTCACGTCATACGTGTATGGGCAGGTCGGCAGGGACAGTCAAACCTGCTTGCCCCCTGCATTAACAGGTGCCATACGATCGAAGTCGTGCAGTATGACAGAGCTCGCTGCATGCCAATGCACGTGCGCTGGGTTCATATAAACACGATCCTAATTACATTTGAGAATACCCTTTTCTTGTAAAAAACATCCTTTGATATTTGCTTCAAATGCATCTTTGCATCTCTAAGTGTTAGGCCAAAACAAGCTCAAGTGAAAGTGTTTGGTCCATGTTGCCAACCTCAAAGTTTTAGAAGGTGCTTCTTCATTTATGATTATGATCATAATTTGCTTGAACTGCAAAGACAGCATCCTAAGCAGAAGCAAATTCATGCCCCAAGCGCACAGATCTACAATCACATTAATACCTATCCTGGATACCATATCACACTCATGTACATAGCAGTCAGAAAAACCAGAAGCTATAAGTATGATATCTTCAAATCTAATTAGATACGTCTTGAAGAATAGGCCTGATCTTAAAAATATGGTGTTTGTGCACACAAGACAAGGCACCCAAAATCATGTTTTATTGTGTAAAATAGGTTTACAACTCAAATAGGGAAAAGCACATATGATGCACGCCTTAGTTGTAACTTGTAAGTGTGAGGCTTCTAACAGTTTAGGAAGTATGTCCACTTTTTCTATTCATCTTTTTTCTCAAATCTCCTTCACACACGGAATTTTTTACCTCCTATAGATAAATGATATATCAGACTTAGTATGAATAAGGTGTTTGGTGCGTCCTTGACAGAACTTGGCATATCCCCTGCCCGTCATAAAACTTGGAGAGGGGGGCGTTCTTTTGTAAGATCTTTCTCTCCAAGTTCAGCTCTCTAATCTTTCTCCTTCTCTCCATCACAGTGACAAGATTGGACAGCCATGACACTTCACTCCGGCAGCTCTGGTGCTGTGGCAGCTTGTATGGATGGCAATGGTGGCATGCTACCCATAGGAAGCCACACTGATATCTATAAAATATACACATTTTATATGCCTTTCTGCCTATTTGTTAGTCGTAATTTTAGTTGAAGTAAGGATAATTAATTGTTAATCATGATTAGATGAGTAATTAGGAGTTTAATGAATAAATGCGCTTAATTGATTAATTTAGATGCGTTAATTAGATTTATTGGATTTATATTTTATAATGTGTCTAAATGATGTTTGATTTTATTTATGCAGGTTTTGAGAGTCCAGATTCAGCGCGTAAAAGTGACGCACGTCAAACCGTTTCTGTGAAAAGATCGAAGATCCAACGATTAAGGAGACGCTGACGGGTTTTGAAGAGCCTATTTAGTTAAAACAGTGACATCACGCACAGAAAAATATCTAAACCGTTGGCGTACATCTAAGGAAGAAGACGGGTTTTGATTTTGAGAAGAAGATCCGTTCAGATTAGATCCGGCGGTGGAGATTAATACGGCGGGTTTTAAATAAGAAAAAAAAAAGAAAAAGGGAGAACCGGCCCGAGCATCAGCTCGGGCCTTTCGTCTGTTTCAGAACAGAAGCTTTCGATGCTCTGTTTTGATGAGCTCGCCGGCGGCGAGCTGGGCCTCGGCGGCAGGTCTCGACGGCGGCTTAGGATGGCGAGGCCGGCAAGGGTTGAGAGACGAGACAGCCACGGCAGAGGATCTGGGCTCGATCGATTTGAAGACGGCGGCGAGGCAAATGAAATCGGCGGCGGTGTCACGGAGAAACAGTTCACAGACAGAGGCGAGGCCACGGGCGATGACCACGGAGGAGATTTTCCGGCGAGGTCGACGGCGCCGGAGAGCAGAACACGGAAAAAAAAAACAGAGCAATGAAAGGAAAGATGCCAATTTGGAAAGGCGTGTGCGACAGAATTGAATCGAAAAAATTGAGTTTTGGCTTTTGATCGGAATGGTAAGTATCCAAAATTTCGTTGGATTGAAGTCTTTGAAGACGTCTGTTTGGGATTAGAAAGGAAGCTTTTCAAATTTTGGGTGTTGTGGCTCTGTTTCGAGAAGAGCTAATTTGGGATTTTTACTAAAAATCTGGACGATATTGGAGGCAATTTGAAGCTGCAACCTGTTGAGTTAGAAAGTTACTGATTTGGGGGAATTCTGGAGATATAAAACAGAGGGACTGACTTGCAGAACGAAAGAGGAGGAAGTCGACAGAAACAGGGCCGCCGAAGGGAAAAACAGAAAAAAAAGACAGAGCTTGACGATCGGACTTTCGCCGGAAAAAGCCAGGCTTTCCGATGGGTCTCGGTCGGAGCAAGAGGCCGGAAGGAGGAGGAGTCGATCGCTGGGAGCAAAAGGACTGATTTTGGGTCGGATTTGGAATTGCTACAGTGCTGGTTCGAAATTGCAACAGTGCGCGTCTCGCCGGAGAAGATGATGAATAGTGCTACAGTGCACGTGAACAGTGCCGGGTGAATAGTGAACAGTGTTCCTGCATATGACCAATTCAATGAACCAGGCTTTTTCTTCTCTTCTTTTCATGTCTAGTTAAATTTCATTGTACTAAGACTAGATGAAGCTCTGCTGAATTGGTTAACTCTCAATACTTATTTGCAATTCTAAAGTTGTGATTTTTATTCCATATGCTTAATATTTTGCTATGATTATTCTGTTGCTCGAGAGAGGGTAGAGTAATTGTTAGTGAAATTAAACCAAGGAATCGTTAATGTTCGAGAGGTCTTAGCGAATTCCAAGGTATTATTTGAATAAAAATTGTATTTTTATGATTGATCTTTGCTCGAGAGAGGGAGATTAATTAAGTTAGATTTAACTGTTTAGTTGCATGTTCGAGAGGGCTGCACATATTACGATTATTCGTGACTTCGAGAGGGGCACGGGTAATTGATCACCTAGAATTGTACGGGTTTAACGGAGAGGATAGCTATTTGGTTTGGGTGGATTCGAAGTTTTAGTATATTTCTCATCATATTAATTTCACATAAATTTCATTGCTTTGTTAAATTAGAACTTTTCATTCTGCTATAACTAGTTTCATAAAAAAATCAAACCTTTCATTAGAATTAAGTTGAATCAGTCCAAGTCCTTTGGGTTCGACCTCGTTACCACTAGACTATACTGAGTCTCGTGCGATTGCGAGTAAAAATAGTAGAAAAATCAATCAATCACACACCATGGCATTGTATGCTTGTATTGCCAGCCTGATTTGCCCACCACGGTTCTTTAGCTGCTTAATTGACAATAATTGTGCCTCATTGCTGAGTCATATTGTCTTATCTATGAGGCCATGGGCCATGGCAGAGAGATTTCGTAGCAATGGATGCTTGATTGTGTGACAATGGTGGCCTCGATTGAGCAGCCATGGCAGCAGAGCATACTACCATTTTTTCATGCTTCAATAGGGCTTGAGTTTTTCTTGCTGCATTTCAGATATTTGCCAAACTGTGCTAAACATGTATCTGTAGTACTGTTTTGGATGGATTATATCTTATGGCTGCTAAACAGATATAACAGTTACAAAAAATGTGGCAGTTCTGCCAAACAGGTCTTTCTCATGCGTGATCAAAACAGATATTTAACTAATTCAAGTGCATCAACATTCATTTCATGAATTCCACAACAAACCCTTTTCCTCCCAAAAAGATCATAAATTTTTGTTCAGCTGATCTTTCAACAAAATCTGTTGCGCATGTATAGGTGTTGCCAAATTGTTCATGTGACAATATGAGCTTGAAAATAGTCGTATGGTAATTTTGTTTCGAAATTATTTGTTTTGAAAAAACCATTCATGTTGTGACTTACCTCTAGCCTAATTATTCCGTTAATCATGCTTATAATATTGATACATGCAATAATCGCTCATCTAATAATTGCTACCATTCTTGATGCTTAGTATTTTTAACTATTTTTCTTATACTTTGATCTTTCAAATATGTGTATAAGTATCACCTATGCATACATACTTTCTTGGCATTGTGTGACCTATCATTTACCTATACCAATGACTTGAGAAACTTGATTACCATAATTCCGGCAGAAGGTACAGCACAAAAAGGAAACATATAAAAACTGAACTTTAACACGATGGCACCACATGATACTAGGAGCCAGAAAAAGCTTCTACCTATCTCATTTTGTTACTGTATACATTCGATATAGTAAATATGTCAAAAAGCTTAGAAAAAATTAAAGGCATACCTCTATCATTCCGATCATTTGGGCTTTCACCAACCATAGCCTTGACATATGTATCCCTAACCACGATTCCAGGAAATAAAAACATAGATTGGTTAAGAAGCAGAGCTAATACAGCTTCAGAAAAGAAATGAATAAATAGAAACAAAAGTAAAAATTCAATCCAATTCACAAAGGATGTCCCTTTTCATATTACATAAATGAGCCCCGGTTATCCCCTCCGCCCAACAAATATTAAGTAACAAAAATTTCCAACAAAATAACAATGAAAACGTAAGTACAGGAAGCTGAAGCATGAATGACAAACATAAGAACAGAGATAAGTACCCATACTCCCTCCGTCGGAGTTTATTATAACAACATTTGTTCTCTGATCATTGAAGTAGCTCAACTTAAACATCGTAAAAGAGTAAGCTTTATTATTAGTTTAAGAAGAAGGAACTCACTTGTGGTGCTCATTAGAGAAGACAAAGAACCTCCGGCGCGCGTTGGCGCAGAGCAATCGCAGCCGGTTGTAAACAGAAATATTCTTGTTTTTCACCTCCTCCAGCACCACCGCCAGGACCACCACATCCTCAATCGCCGGATTCTCTAGCAAATCAATCTAAACCAAAAACCAATAAACCTCCAAAAATCCGAATCAAAACCAGAAAAAAACAAAAAAAAAAAACAGCAGAACCGACCTGGTTGAGCACGACGTTGGTGTCGACGACGAGGAATTGGGAGGCGGCGGGGCTGAGGCAGGCCGAGGAGGATTTGCAGACGTTGCATGCGGCGGCGCCGCAGTAGATGTCGTCCCTCAGGTAGTGCTCCCGAACCACCTGCAAATTTTGGCCAGAACAACAACATCGCCGTCGGAGAAGAACGCCGGAAGCGGGAAAAGCGGTGAGAAATCAGGGAGAAGAAAGAAGGGGGTTTACCTTGAGGATTTTGCCCTGCTTGGTTTTGCGGACGAAGGACTTGTTCTGCAACATCTCCACTCAACCGGATTTCCGTACGCCGGAGACGACGCAGGAGCGACGGAGCGGGAGAGGGTTTTTGAGGTGAAGGGAAAGGAGGAGGAGGAGGAGAATGGTGTGTGTGGGGCCTGCTTGGGTTAGTGATTAGCCGTTGGATTAGCTTATATTGTATCGAAGGATTATACGATGATATCATCCTTTTTTTATTTATGTACATAGATGTGTACTTCACTCCCTCTTGAAATTAATGGGCTGTTTGGACGGACAGTGGTTTCACACTCAAATCTCAATTCACCGTCACTCAAAAGGGATCTAACCAGGAGTTGGTTTGGCTAGTTACTTAGGAACATCATGTAATATGTCACGGCCTGAAATGAGGTAAATTGCTGAAGTTGGTCGAGAACATCTCTTGAACTTCCTTCTTCCACATTTCACTATTAAACACAACCCCTTAAATCTTTTAAAAGCTCATATCTTCTTCCTTTTTTTTGCTAATAATAATTACCTTGATTTGCAAACCATCATCTTCCCTTCGTCTAATAAAACTTGGCTACCTTTAAAATTTACAGATCTAGAATTTAATGACCGGATATGCCCTATAGGCTAAGAGATCCTCGTGAACGTGTATTTATAGGGGTAAGTGGAGGCTAGAAATGCTATTGACCGTACGAGCCAATACATTTAACTCATTTTCAAGTGTTGCCATGATTTTTTTGGACGAAGGGAATAGTAATCAGCCCAAGCACGAATACTCCAAAACAAAAGCGATACTTGTATCGTATCCATGTCATACCTGTGGCCCCATACGGTTGCATGCATGTCATACCATTATATCAGACACCACCTATATCTGAATTTTTTAAATTTACTCTATCACTCTCCTCTATCGTACCATACCCGTGTCTCGTATCCCAAATCCACAGTCCGTCTATTTTCAAACAACGAATGCACACCGTTTTTGTATAGGGGTGTGGGGTGGCTAAACGGTCGGGTGGTGAACTCCTCATCCATATGTTTCCTTAACTTCTTACTTCCAAAGTAGTAGAGTAAAGGAGGTTGCTGGGGAGGTGCTCCTGGACTAGGGATGCCACCGGGGCGGGTTTGGGTCGGTTCTTGGCAAACCCGGCCCCGGAACCGTTGTAATTCTTCAAACCCGGAACCACCCGAGACCCACTACGGGTCCAATTTTTGGACCCAGAACCGCCCCGGTACCAAACCCGGAACCGCCCCGCCCCGCCCCGATACCAAATCAAATTTTTTTAATCTATTTTTATTCTTTTTCAAACTTGTATATTAAACTTTGATTATTTTGACTATTTTCAAGCTACAAAAGGGCACTAAAAGAAAAAAAAATGAAAAGAAGAGAGACCTAACTTGAGTTGAGTACTTATATATCGGGTCGGGTCGGGTTTTAATATAATACCCAAACCCGCCCCGACCCGGTGCATCGGTTCCTCTTTCAAACCCGGAACCGGAACCGGTACTGTATAACGTTTCCCAGAACCGGCCCCAATAAGGCCGGGTCCGGTCGGGTCGGGTAAAAACCCGGCCCCGGTGGCATCCCTATCCTGGACTATACTCCCTGTAAATTTCTCCCTCTAGAGTGTACAAGATTGTTGGGACCCACTCTCAACCATTGGTCCATTGAGCATGTGGCTCGCTGATAGCCTAACCTCACGAGGGCCGAGCCCTGGCTCCACCTGTTGGCCCCACTCTCCCACCCAATAGGATTAGGGTGGGACTACAAATTCGTATCTTGGCTATGCAACCCAAGACCACTGAAATTGGCCCTCTCTTTTCTTTTTCTTTTTTTGGTAAAAAGGCCCTCTCCTTCGTTTCACCAAGGTCCAACCGTCCAAGACTACACAATCATCCACGCAAAAAAAGAGGCAAAAAATAATAATAATAACAGTGCCCCTCTCCTCTCCCCATGCTTCCGACCACAGGCCATCTCCTTATCTCGTTGTGTGCCTATTTGTCCACCACACACTTACTTTCACTTGAACATCAGCCACTATTTTTCTCCTCACAAACCTCACCATTAAAACATCAGAGCCAGTGAAACATCTTCTTATATATACAAAACTTGCTTCATTTGTTACAGCTGAAGCAGCCATGGCCACTCATGCAGCTCTTGCTCCCTCCAGGATACCAGCCAGCACCAGGTTCCCTTCCAAGAGCTCTCACTCCCATGCAACCTCATGCTTCTCCAAGGTCTTTCTCATCCTTATAACCAAGACTACAAGTGAACTTTACTAGCATTGCTGCTCCGGCGATTCTCTTAAACAATTTTGTAATTTGAAGTCCTTGACTGTTTGATTCTTCTTGCAGAAATTGGATGTGGGTGAATTCTCAGGGCTGAGGTCGAGCTCATGTGTGACCTTTACCAAAAACACCAGAGAAGCATCCCTTTTTGACGTTGTGGCTGCACAACTTGCTCCCAAGGTCATTTATATACTTACACGTGGAAATTTAAAACTGTACACTAGAATAATTATCTAAATTTTTACCAAACACAAGTAGACTTTTGCATCATTAGAATTGTATAGTCTGATCTATATATTATATAAAGGAGATCTATTGTAGGTAATATGACTAAATGTCCCAGTCAATGGAAATTAGCATCTTCAATTTTTTATCTTTTATGGAGTCCAATTTATGATAGTAGTTTCAATTTTACATCTTTGACCAATTTTACAGGTTGCAGAATCCACCCCTGTCAAAGGAGAGACTCTGGCCAAGTTGAAGGTTGCAATCAATGGCTTCGGACGCATTGGCCGGAACTTTCTCCGGTGCTGGCACGGCAGGAAAGACTCACCACTCGACGTTATTGTTGTCAACGACAGTGGTGGTGTGAAAAATGTAAGGCATTACTTCTTCCATCTTCTATTTTTTGGTCATAATCACAAGTGTTTACATTACTAATAATCAATCAATATGTGCTAAAGATGTTTGTAACCTTTAGCTGAATTGAGCTACATGAACTCCATGGCAGGCATCACACCTCCTCAAATACGATTCAATGCTCGGAACATTCAAGGCCGACGTGAAGATTGTCGACAATGAGACAATCAGTGTTGATGGTAAGCACATCAAGGTTGTGTCAAGCCGTGACCCTTTGAAGCTTCCATGGGCAGAGCTTGGCATTGATATTGTAATTGAGGTATATGCTGTTCCAAATAGCAACAATTTCTTTACATTGGTTAGTTTAGCAGAAAATCAGCTCAAATACTATAGTATGAATCGAAATTTTTAGCCTAAATCCTGTGGAAACATGTAATTGATAGGGTACTGGAGTCTTTGTTGACGGACCTGGTGCAGGGAAGCACATCCAGGCGGGCGCAAAGAAGGTCATCATCACTGCTCCGGCCAAAGGCGCAGACATTCCCACATACGTCGTGGGAGTGAATGAAGGGGACTATTCCCATGAAGTGGCCAACATTATCAGGTAATCTTTTGTAGTTTTACTATGCTACATGTTGTTGAATTCATTACCTCATGTACATCCATGCATAAATTTGAATTCCAAGTTGATTGCTTGTGTGTGTAGCAATGCTTCTTGCACAACAAACTGTCTTGCACCCTTTGTCAAAGTGATGGATGAGGAGCTTGGTAAGCAAAAAGTCCAATATAGATGACATTAATGACCTACAGATTTTTATTAGACACTCCCCTACACGTAAACTAATCTAATAACACGTTAGTTAAACATTGTTTCCCAATAGCTCAAGCTGTTAGGAACAGGTTATCAATATAGGAAAAAGTTAACAGGTGCACCATGAGCCATTGGATCGAGATCCAATATATGCTCAAATTCAAGGGGCTGGCGGGTAATTCAAACCTGCCTGCCCCTTTATTCGTGCATACCATCGGATCGAGATTCGACTATGTGAGATGTGTCTAGCGCATGCCCTGTCAGTTGCGCTTGGTTCATACCAATGGAAATCTAATCAATGTGCACACAACTCACGTCATATATCAACAGACTCCATTAACCAAATTTCCTTGACTGCAGGAATTGTGAAGGGAACCATGACAACCACTCACTCTTACACTGGTGATCAGGTAATGCAACATAGAACTATCTAGCCCATGATCATGAGAACAAAAAATGGGATGCCAAGTCTTGATCATTATACGGACATAGGCCATCTTTGAAAGAATTTGAGCAAAATCAGGCTCAACCTTATACTTGTTTCTTGTAATGATCCAGAGGCTTTTGGATGCATCTCACCGTGACCTGAGGCGAGCAAGGGCTGCAGCACTAAACATTGTGCCAACCAGCACTGGAGCAGCCAAGGCAGTGTCCCTTGTGCTGCCCAAGCTGAAGGGCAAGCTCAATGGCATTGCCCTCAGGGTGCCCACCCCCAATGTCTCAGTTGTCGACCTTGTAGTGAACATCGAAAAGAAGGGACTCACAGCCGAGGATGTCAATGCAGCATTCAGAAAGGCAGCTTCCGGCCCCCTGAAAGGTATTCTCGACGTGTGTGACGTGCCACTCGTCTCCGTCGACTTCCGGTGCTCTGACGTCTCCTCTACGATTGACTCATCCTTGACAATGGTCATGGGCGATGACATGGTGAAGGTCGTTGCATGGTACGACAATGAGTGGGGATACAGGTGAGAATGCTAGTTTTGATTATCTTCATTTTCTGCCATGCTGCTCAAATCAGGAAAATTTTATTTGCATACCCAAATGTTATGTGATTGATCATGGGTGGTTTTTGTAGCCAACGAGTGGTGGATTTGGCTCACCTGGTTGCAAGCAAGTGGCCGAGCATGGCGGTGCAGGGCAGCGGAGATCCATTGGAAGACTTCTGCCAGACAAACCCGGAGACGGTGGAGTGCAAAGTTTATGAAGCTTAAATTGCTACTTTTTTTTACTTTACCGGTCAATTTTATTGGAAGGATATGAGATTACATGTCATGTTGAACATGCGCATTGTGCAAAGGTTAGCATGAGACATCATTTTTTAACGTCACCTTCGGTAAATAATTAAATAAGAGCTTTGTAGCACTGATTTGGAAGGGGACAGGATTGTCTCGATTAGTTCAATAAAGTTTACTAGCATATGTAAATTCTTTAATTTTAGAACTATTATCAACCTATGGCAATTACTTCCACACCTTCCAAATTCAAAGATAAACATGAAAAAATTATGAGGGCAACCTATGTTGAGGGTCACAACGGCGCGCCCGTTCTTCACGGAATGCTGTCCTTGTTTTTCCCGCCGAACCTGATAACTGTACACCAAATCTGTACACACAATTGATACACCCGTGTTCCTGTTGGACAGTGAAAGTAAGCCTCACATGGTCCAATTTTTACTGTCCATCAGAAACAAAGTTGTATGAGTTTTGTGTACAGTTTGGTGAAGCATTCGCATTTTCCTTTTCTGTTCCTCTCATATGGTGGGTCCCATCCAACTTCAAGTCTCCTTCAGGCTGCATTAAGCAGACCCGTTTTTTCTTTGGAAAAGCAGGTAAATTGGATACCCAAAATACTAGCCAAAGAGAGCACAATAACAATTTCGAAGATTTTCTCAAACTACATGTGTGATTTTATGAAGGACCTGAATGAACAAAGAACATGGCTGCACCGAAGCCATTTTCGTTCCCTCCCCAAAAGTAATTTCTTTATGGTGCCATAAAAAAAGTTACATTTCAGGACAAACATGAGAATCGTTTATTTTTAAAAAAAAACGGAAGACAAAAATCTGCAAGCAAGGGTGCCATAATACTCCATTCTTACTACTTATAAAATCCTGCTGTCGGTAATATAACGCATTAACAGAAACTCTGTGCTGCACCAACAAGGATATACCAGGGGAAAAATCAATTTCTGGCCATTTGTAACACCAAAGGTTGTTACTTTATAAGATTCCTGCATCAATCACCAGTAGTATGAAAAGAAGCAAATTATACACATCAATAATAAAAAGCAAGCATTACAGAGGAGCATTCAAGTAAAGGAAAAACAGAAAAAAAAAATGCATTATCCAACCTGAGACCTTTATATATTCTCTTCTTTAGGTGGTGCCCACTGCTTACACAGGCGGGACCTTGTCCAAGGATCCAACGCTGCTCTAGGTGGTGGCTGAGGGGTTGGTGGTTTAGATTCCCTTAGCTCATTCTCTCGATCAACAAACCTGGAATAAAGCAAATATAGAACCTGTGAAATGTGAAGAGTAAAGTAATTATCATAATAAGGAAGAAGCCTCACACCAACGGTTACAAGCATCATAAACCATGTCTCTCCATCATAATGAAAGATCCTTATTATAACTAACAAATGAGACTCAATGTCGCTCTCCCCTTCCTCTCTCAATTGCAAGGTTTGTTCCACTAACTAATAACCTTGATGTATACAATGTGGATTTCTTTTTTATAAGTGAAAATCTGTATAATTGATTATATAAAAATAGTAAATTCACATGCTTTTCTTCCGTGACCAAATGAACAACCATGCAATATGGGACCAGTGACCAAATGTCACTAGATGCTGAGGATACAATTAGCAGGAACCATTTGTTCCTGTAGTTCCACAAAACCATTATTTCTGAAAAACTAGAGGTCGAGTGGTAAGCAGGAACCTTAGCAAGCAGGGAATATGTGTAGGTTCAAGACTGATATATTTTGGTCCAAAAATTCTCTTCACCTCTTGGCATTGCAAAGAAGAAGAATCATTCTTACTTCCCCCAGATTACAGGTGTCAGCCAGCCAGTTCACCAAGCTCTCCCAAGGATCCATCGCGATATTCAAGCTTCAAGAAAAATATGCAGTCTGTTTTAATTAGACTAATAACTGGGCTACCTCTTTTGTAAATGACCCTGTATTCCTCCTCCAGCCTTGCAACTCCCACTGTATTCCTCATCAAGTCCAGCCCCACCTCTATCTCACTCACCTCCGGCAAAATTACCCTCACCAAATTCTCGTCTCCTTCTTCACCTTGTCCTCTACCCCCTTGTCAACTCCATGCACACATCCTGCTCCACCAGTGCCCTAGCCGATTATGGACAATCATCCAGATCAAGTCTCAAGCATTGATTTTCACCCAAAACCCAACTTCACCCCTTGCTTAACTTGGTTTCACTCCAGGCAGCTCAAACCCAGCCTGTTGCCATCCTACTTACCCTCCGGTCACGTATCTTCTATACTTTTCTCCTCTGTCACACTCTTTGAAACCAAAAACAGCCTCAGCAAGCATGCTAATGTCTAGTTTTGAAACTCTTGCAACCTTAATTTCTGATATGATTATCATCAGAATTATAAGTCATCAGTTCGTATGATTTAAGGAAAAGAACAAACTTTTTTCAATAAAGGGGGTGCATAACTGAAAAGTAAAATTCGTTATAAAAAAAAAACAGAAAAGTAAAATGGGAAACCAGAAGCCCGAGTAGTCATTACAGCATATAAAAGAAGATGTTATTAACAAAATATTATTTATTTAACCTCATGATGTTCACAGCAAATGCTGGAAAACCCTAAATGTTAAAAGACAATGATGCACTGAAGAAATCTTGAGTACTTCAATAGGCTCACACTGATGTCAAAATAGAAAAGCCTATATTGATGCCTCTTAAATAGATAAAGATGAAACCTAAACTGAAAAGGTTCTGTCGATTGCTAAATGGCCCAAAAATAGAAAGTGGTCACTTTAAGCTGACGCACTCAGCTAGTAAGCCTGTTTCAGACCCAACCAAACTAGCAATGAACTAAGAAAAAGCCACTTTTTAAGTGGCCTTTCAGCAGTGCCCATTTAAGACTTTTAAACGCCCCACCCCGAAGGCCATGACTATAAACCATGGTCCATTTCCCAAAAACCCATTCGTTACCTGCCTCAATAGGTAATAAATTTCTTCTGAAATTTCAGTTTTTTATACATCAGATGCTTTAAGAACTTTCTTGCAGATCTTAACCATATTAACATTTTCCTGATACGTTGATAATTTAATGCCTCCATCTAGAATGAGATTTATTGCCAGCTTCTAATTACCATATAACTAAAAAAGTTGTGCAATGAAATTGGGTATCTTCACATCAACATTATCCCTTCTGTGTCACGGCAGGCATCATACATGAGATTTTTCCACTATGCTCTCATATGAATTTTCTATCATCATTTTAATAGTGGCAAGAACAAATCATAATGGAGATTCCACGATGCAAGTCTAGATGGTCGTAACATGGTGTACATGAGGATGACAACAATAGTAATTTTAAGTCCAATTTTTCAGCATATTAACGGCAAACTAATTTTTTGATATCAGCATACCAATTTTTTTTAACATGTACTTCTCTAGATTGGCTACATTCAGTATTCTCATTTAGAGGCATACTAAGCAATAAATTGGACAAAGAACCACCATAACTATGCTCAACAATCAAATTTTTTAAGTCATTCTCTCTCCAATAGGAGTTTGATGTAGCCCATCTAGATGTAACAAACTTCAAAGTGTAATATTTGATCTTCAAGCCAATGGATAATACATTTTCTTTCAGTCCTGATGTTTCTTAACCCCTTTCTCTCTGTTTCCAATCATGACGTATTGCTTGTCTATAGTAACAACTCTAATTTTGTCAAACTTCCAGCAATTACTGCCCCAAATATATCATCTCACAACTCGTGAAAAAACTATTAATAGATCAATTGTCTCCAAATAAGGGCCACAATTTATGCAGGGGATATATCTGTCATAAGAAAATTCTTTTTAAGTCCTAGTGTGATAAAGAAACGACAGTGAAGTTCATACAAATTTTACTTCAACGAAAGATACTTTATGAAGTTAAATTTGCAATATCCATAGAGGAAGGCTGACACTTACTCTATGTATGCCATTGGTGCAGCATCACCCACTCGAATGCGAGTTCGAAGTACTCTTGTGTACCCACCTTCTCGATCTCTAAAAGAAAAAAACCACTATTATAGCCCATTACTCGAATTAGGAATCAAAGTCAAAGGTGAAAGGGACAGAATTTACTTGTATCGATATGCCAACTCAGTGAAAAGCTTATGAAGAACATCATCTCCACGAACAAAAGCTGCAGCATTTCTAGCAGCAGATAGAGTACCCTTCAAAACCAAAATCCAGCATATTTTGTGATATAACGGGGTAAAGAACACAAGAAACTAAAAATTAACTACACTTTTGCAGATCTCTTCAGATCCTAGAAATTACACAGAATGTAGCCATCTCTTATTTGGTCGACAAAGTTCTCTTAGCGTACAAGAGAATCCATCTTGGGAACTCAATATACCTTTTTTAATTACGAACCCCAACAAAAAAAACATACACCCTCAGATCCATAATAATAACTCCATTTGAAAAAATAGTGATTTTTATAGGGGATACATAGCTACTATTATGCATAATTTCAATCCTGTAATCTGTTTTAAGGACCCGACTATTTATATTGAGCCACATGGAACTATTAATATGGGACAAATTTTTCGTCCTAAACGGAGCTATTAATAAGGGACAGAGGGAGTATAAATGTATACTTAATAGTAGACTAAACTCACCCAAAAAATTTTATGTCTGATTAGAAGAAAGATAACTAACATGATTTTTGTACCAAAAGAGAGTTATACCTGCTTCCCAAGTTGCACCATATTATCCGCTAGCCGCCGAACTTCTTTCGCCTGATGATAAACAAAATGTCAGCTTTACTCCATTTCAAATTTCACAAAGCGTAGTCCTAGACATACAATCATTAAAGTTCTATTTTCTCTTCCACCTGTAACACTTGCCTTAAACCCTTGAAAAACCTTTAAGCAACAAATCTCAATGAAAAAAACAGAATTAACAAGAATTAGTGACAAAAATAATAACCTTTGCCACAGTCGTTTCGATCCGCTCGTGCTTGACTAACTGTGAAACCATAGTCCTGCACAGATAACAAAAACAAACAGAAAGAAATATCAAAATACAAGATTTTCAACAAGAAAACCTTCAAAAAGGGTGTTAGAAATGAAACTAAAAATAGGGAAAGAAAAGGACCTGAACATGGACATTCGATGGGCGGCGTTGCGGCCGAGCTTCCGAAACTTGGTCATTACTTCAGCGTGTGATTTCCCACAACAAATCTACGAAGAGGAGAAATTGAAATGTGAAGTATTTCCTGCTCCAAAGGGGAGTGAGTGCAGCTGCTTAGGCCTTAGGGGAGTGCTGCGGCGGAGGGCAGCGAATACGGAAGAAGAGGGGCCGGCGGAGGGTGGCGTCCGGTGGCCGAAGACAACGCGGAGAAGGGCGGTGACAGTGCCCTTGCTAGGAGGACTGTGGAGGGCCAGGGCTTTGGCCTGACGGACGGAAAGCTCATGTCCGTGTCCGTAACTTCCACAGACAAAAAAGATTGTCCGCCATATCCATCGCCGGACAGAGACATGGACGGATTAACGGACAACGAACGTCCATCCGTACTTCGAGCGTCACGCAGGTGTCTCTGGCGGGCAGCGGCCTCCAGTGGTGCTACTGTAGAATTGGTCAACGAATGAATCGGTTCGTTAAAACTTCTACGTCATTTTCATTTTCCATGCAGCTCTCTATATGTCTCTATATTAGTTTACCATTCACTAACATATGGAAATGTATATGATGGGAAGTGATGTAGGGATATAGTGCCCTTCGGTAAATCACAAGCAAAAGAAAAGTGAATTGATTCGTACCAATATATTGAATTGGACTATTCTAAATCCGAGTAGATTATATGATAAAAATAATTGTTGAGAAAACTATATATTTTCCCTCTTTTGAGATAGTAAAAAAATACAATCAAACACAAGTCCATCACAAGCATTTAGTATATATATAACACAACCAAAATATAAACCCACAACCCTTTACAACTCTCGTCACAACATAAAAATCACTCAACATCACTCAACATGCACACTCCATTCTAAACCACTACAGAATATATGTCAATATTAGAAAAAAAAAAAACTAGAGTGTGCGCAAGCCAAGAGTAAGAAAAAAGGCATGTTGTTTGATTTTTTAAATGAAACAACGTCATGGACACCGTTTCGTGGGGCAGTTTTGTTGTCCTATGCACAAAAGGGTAGTCTCGCTATTTTGGAAAGTTAAGAGCACGTCAAAGCGCGTGCGGGACCAAATTGGATAACAAATTCCAGTCCTTTTGTACCAAATTGGATACTATGTTTCTTACTTTGTAGTATTTTGGTTAAAGTTTACCTAGCAATTTCTCTATGAAATTGACCCTATTTTGCAATTCAGTACTTACAAGATGTCCTAATTACTTATTAATTTTGATAATTAATTTTTGAACTTTGATTATGTGGTTACATGTGGCAGACACGTCTGATCCGTGGGTAGATTTAACCTCAATGTCATTTTTTTGGGGGTACAAACTACAAACCTCAATGCCACTTAGTATCTGGAAAATATTTGCCAAAAAGAAAAGTTTGAGTAAAACAAGCACTTAAATAAATGTGCATCGCATCAGCATCCATCCTACTAGAGAATGAATGAGATCAACTGACTCATTCAAGTCATGTGCCAAAACAAGATCACCCATTAACGGTTAAGGTCTAATCCTTTTTTTTTGTACAAACCTTTTTTAAAATATTAAGGGTGCATTTGGAAGCTGAAAAAAACCATCTTTCAGTCATGAAAAAAAGCTATCAGGCATGAAAAATGTTTGGTTAATAAAAATGCTGAAAGTGGTCAATGACGATGATAGGTGAAAATTTTCACCTTTCACCCCAAAGACCCACAGAATCAGGCTGACGAATTGGTCGTCGCACCACTTTAACGAAAAAAAAATAGCTCTCTCTCCACCCCAACGCTGCCCTGATAACCCGAAAGAGCCCGTGCCCCCCCGTTGCCGCCGATGTTTGCCTACACTCCTATGCCTCCGTCGCTACACCGTTGAGTCGAGGGAGTCCCCCCTTGCGTCATATCTTCCTCATTTTTAGCCCGTTTTTTTTATATTTTTTTTCATAATTATAGAAAGAGCACTAAAATGAAGAAGAATAAAAAAAGGACCAAAACGGATCATAAATGAGTAAAAAACACATCATTGAAGTTTGTCCCATTAAAAAGTTATTGTATAATCAATTACACGGTCACCTGTGCTATCGAGTAATCAATTACACGAAAGCTGAGTTATCGTGTGTTGGATTACATGATAGGCTATCATGCGTTGGATTACACGATAGCTCGGCTATCGTGGAATTGATTACATGATTCCCCCAATTAAAATAGGACAAACTTCAACAGTTCATATCTCCCTCATTTTTAATCCGTTTTCGACAATTTTTTTTATTCTTCCTTATTTTTATGCTCTTTATTATCATCATGATATACTAATGACCTTGATATCCTATAACCCCCCCCCCCCCCCCCCCCCCCCCAACAAAATCCACAATAAATAGTCTACGGTGGTTCAACATATTTATGTATAATATGATCATTATAAAAAATAGCACTAAAAATGAAGAAGAATGAACAAAATTGGTCAAAACGGATAAAAATGAGGAAGAAATGTATCGTTGAAGTTTGACCCATTAAAACACTATCGTGTAATCGATTACATGATAGCCCATCTTATCGTGTAATCGATTACACGACAACCACTTGCAAGAATATTCATTTCCAAACACAAATCAGTGTGATTTATATTCAGTCCGCTTGTAAGAATATTCATTTCCAAACACAAATCAGTGTGATTGATGTTCAGTTCCCAAACAAATTTCGCCTTTCATAAATCAATGTGAAATTTTTTACAATGATGCCTGCTAATATGCCATTCTATTTCCGCTTCCAAACACACCCTAAAGGCAAAAAGGTGTAACCAACATTTGGACTTCAACGATCTCTCTATAAATTTTCAAATTGGGCCATTAATTATGGATCATGAAGCTAAGGACACTATCGTGAATGAAGGAATGGATGACAGTAGCCGAGAAGGAAATGGATCCGTCCCCAAACAGAGACACATAAATCAGGATGGCCTCATTAGTCATTATCTCCCACCTTCGGATCATGTCATCTCCCGCAAGAGACACAACCATTGTGTCACCTTGTGAGTCCCCGCTGATGGGCCTTCATTCACTGCTAGGCTACAAGTGAAGTGCCGCTTAAAATCTGACTGCACTTAATTTTCCTTACATTGTTATACTCAACAGTTACAAAGATCTTGCCCTCATAATTTTCTTGTCACTTCCATGGACAATAGGTATTTGGAAGCATATCCAGAAAAAAGTTATAGACAATTCACTACTATTTTTTTTGTAGGGACTAATCTTTTTCTTTCTTGGGTCCAACAATTCATTACAGATCTTAGACAATACTTGCTTTTTTGCTTGTACAGCTAAATAACTTGCATTAGCCAGAGAAAATTTGAGTGATCTCCTTGTTTAAGCTCATCGGCGGTACCGGTGCCGTTTGAAGTTGAAATATACATGCAAAATCCCCCGCTCAAATGTACACTTGAACCCCTTTTTATGTGAATACTCCCACTCCTTGTTCACGATTCGAAAAGACTGCAGAAAACATATCAATAGAAAATTTATCACCAGATTCAATGCCTCAACATAATAATGGCTACATCCATAACAGCTTAAGAGGGACTGAGAGCAGAACTTACTATGTCTTCATAAGGTGGCCCTGCGTGGAACCTAATCAGGCAGGTTTCACTGTTGTTGCCATCTTTCTCAATAGTATAAACCGGTGCCTTTATTTTGTCAACAAGATCCGGGTAGAATATGTTGAATTTGTAGCCTTGTACAATCTTGGGAGGAGGATTGTCGTGGTCGTAATGGGTTTGGTTGTATTTATTCCACTCGTAACCAGTGTGGACTCGGTTAAAGTACTTTGGTTTTCTTGGCCGATATTTGTCATGCCACCAGTACACCTGAGAACAAACGTAGTGAGTTTAGCCAGCAGTATTCAAATTCAAGCAAGTAGGAAATGCCAGCTAAAAACTTACATGAGTGTCCAGATTAACTTCAGCACCAGACCCAAAGACCGCATCTCCTTCTACCATTGCTCCCATTGCCTTCATGGCCTTCATCTCCAAGCTATCTTCCGCAGGTTTTGCAACAACTGCTTCTTGGGCTTGCTTCCGCTGCTTTTCTGCCATAGCTGCACGCTTCCTCTCCTGAAAGTAGCATGGGCGCATTAAGCTAACAAATTCGTCTCCCTCAAAATGGATCAAATTTAACAAATGAAAATATATCTACACATGATTCTCCTCTTATTGTCAGCAACAAACAAACAAATATAAATGCCTAACAAAACAAAAATTCCTTAAGTCCGTAAATGACCACCCTCATTTAAACACTTATACAACTTTAATTTTGTAAAGAAACAATATCTCCAAAAACAAAGGTGCCAGGCTGTTATAGGAGCCTTCACTTCTCTTCCGAGAGACAATATTGACAAGCCAGAATGCCAGAGAAGTGGCTAAGAAAACTAGACCAGCTTTTCCATGATTTACCATTCATTTCTTAGTAAAATTTATTCACAGTTCTTACAACATTTTCCAACAGGACTCCTTCCAGGCGAGGTGTGGGAGTTGTACCAATTCTTTTTTTTTTGAAAAAAACAAAAAGACTCCTTACAACTGAATATGGTAAACGCTCACAAAGCCTATGAGCTAACTTCATCTTATACTCACTTCGTCCCACTTTAATAGTCAAATTTGGCTTTTCAAATGAACTAAGATAAGCTTTTTTGAGGTTTTTCCTATAAAATAAACCACTCACTTTGTTGTACGTTTAGTAGCAAACCCGAAAAAGTTCCATTTTTTAAAAAATGTGTAAATGAACAATGTATTTTCACAATTTTGTAAAAAAATTTTTGGCCAACAGCAGAGCAGTAACTATGTAAATGCATATCAATTTAAAAAGTCCGACTACACAAATAATGTTATAAGCAATATACTAAGATGATTTACCAGTACAATTCTGTCCACTTCGGGGTCAATTGCTTCATTATCTTCTTCTGCACCCTGTGGCTCAGGCGAGAAAGAACCAAGCTCTTCTTCTGGCTCATATCTCGCATCATCTGCTTGTTCAAGAGACTCAGGTCCATAATCTACAAACGAAAAATGTTTAAGATAAAACAGATATATGATATTCCAGGTCAAAAGGATAGCAGTAAATGGGCAGGATAATGTACCTTCTGCAGTGGGCACCCTATCTTCATCACTATCAAACTTCGGTTCATTATCTGCTTCATCATTTTGCTCTGCCTCTAGAGGCTGCTCCAATCTTTTTAAGTGCGTATGCAGCAAGGCGGCATGAATTTCCCTCAAGCATGCCTGAAAATTTAATAGGTTAAATATACGAATCGAGCAAACCTGGAGAATACTGGAAAAGTAGAACCAAGAAAAGACGTCACAGACACCTCTCACCTATCAAGCAAGAAACTAAAACGTCCCAAGTAGAAGAAGAAATACATTTTGCCCGCTGATATTCAAGGTTTCTGTTCTTTTTTTATAAAAATCCAACTAAAATTTCTTCGTTTCAACACTATGACATAGGAAGGGGAAAGGAATATGCTCCCTCTATCCTAATTTAATAGCTACATAATTTTTTTTATTGAGTGGTGGGACCCGCAGTCATATAAAACAAACATTAGACTACAACGGTACTTGGTGGGGCTCTTTCAAGTACCCAGCGTTTAAATTGAGCCCCATGGAGCATCTAATTTGTGAAAGATTTTTCCTGATGAATCATGTAAATTTAAATGGAGAGAGTATCTAACTATTATAAATGGCCCAACAGGTTTGCAGATTTATATCAACTCTCAAAGACGCCTAATGTTAGAGTTCAGATTTTTACCTCAGTACATTAGCCCATTATAAAGAGTGTGTAAGTACTTGATGCTACATATATTGTAGTTTTTCTAATCATTTAAGTGAAGAGTGTTTTTCAGTCATTCATCAGTATATTCTTTTCATCTGATGCAATTTATTCTAGTAACTCTAGTTCAAACCGAGATTATTACTCATTGACAGCTTTTATGGATTTATGTGAAATGTTTACAAGATACTTTCACTGACTACTAGTTGACAGCAGAGTTGCAAATATTTCTCTCCTTAGGTGCATGTGTAGGCATATAAAATAGCTTCTCATCAACTACTAACTAACCAGGAAAAGGAACAAAATAAGAACATCAAGAACATTTAACCAGAGGAAAAACGAAGAAGGGAACTACCTGCCTACATCGAGAACCAATCTTAAATCCAGTGTAATATACATTACAAAAATTGAATTATATTACCTTTGCCTTGAATATGTGGAGGCGCTTCAGAAGAGCTTCCCAGTATTCAACCACCTTCGCCTCGCCAGATCTCATCTGAGACTCAATTTGGCTCTGTAACACTTCCAATTCACTATGGGTTTTCCCTTGCAATAAATTCTTCACATCCTCTTCAATGCTTGAATGTAAACCCCTCTCCTCCGCAAGTACTTCAGGCGGAGGTTCTTCCCCGCGAACCCTTGCCCGATCAAGTGCATCTCTTTTTCGTGCCTCCACTAGCTCCCAGTCACAAACCACCATCAAAGCCTGTATCCGAAAATGGGATCATTGTACTGCCAAACATCAAATACAGATGACAGAAAAAAAAATCTGTCTGGATTAGACAACATTTTTCTCACATCACAAATGCTATATTAAGACAGAGTTATATTGACCAAAATAAACCAACATAAGTACCACGAAAATGATATGGTGATTATCGAAAGACAAGCCTGCTGCAAGAAGACTGCATCCATTGTGTCCCCTAGACTACAAACTTATGTTTCGGTTTGTCTTAAAAATCCATAAAAAAAAGATTACAACATTACCAGGGTTCCCTTTCACAGGAAGTTACTCATCCTCCCCCTTATGATGCCACATCGAAACCAACACCATAACATATATAATCGAAACATATACACCCTCGTTCCCATTGATAGTGTCCTATTTGGTTTTTAAAAATTTATAAATTTTTAGTTCTATTTTAAAAAATTAAATATTGCACTATATGGGACAGAGAAAGTATATCATTCCAGGTATAGTAAACATAGAATTTCATTTTCCCTCCCAACTGCCTCACACAAAAACTTTTATCAATATTCAAAATTTACGAGATCATGAAGATTAAAAGTGCAGGGTATTGGTAAAAACCTCCCAGTACTTGACATGTGTTTGTGTTGCTCTGTCAAGACCCAAATACATATTGATGTCATTACGAAGTTCTTCCATTTCTTTCACTGTCAAACCCTGTTGCCACCAACCCATATAATGAATTCAAGTCGGTCAAACAATGTAAGTTCAAAAATAGTCATTTCAGAAACGTAATAATATAACAATATACACCTGATCAATTCATCTGCATCAAGAGAAAATAAGGTAAAAGAGAAAAAAAGGATAGAGAGGGTTGAGGAAGAAAAAGAGTCTGACAACAAACAAGTGATTGAGATATTCGAAAAGCAAACAAGAATTTTTATTGCAATCAATATGAGTACCAGAAGCCAAATGCAAGTACAATGGATACATTAAGAAAACTTACAAAAATAGCAAGGGACATTTAACTTAGAGAAGGCTTAAGAATTATATGAAGTACTTATGTGCAATAGCAACCATAAAAAACATTCATACAATATGTACAAATATAAACACTTGCACAACAATGTGTAAATAAGAGTGCATCCACTAAAATGAAACCAAGAAAACAGTTTTAAAGACAACAATATCTACCTTGAATACCATGTAAGGTTCATCAAGTTCGATATCAAAATCTTCAGAAACATTAAGGTTCTTGGAAAGAACGTCAATGGGTTTCATACGCCCTTCACGCAGTCTGATATCTGACCTAAACTTGCTTTGATCAAAATGGAACTGCAAGAAAAGATAATGCATAATTATATTAGTAGTGCTGAACAAATGAAATGACTTACAAGTTCAGTTTAAGCATCACAATCTCTATTAGCAGAGAACCTATTCAGAAATATACATATCCTTTACGCAAATTATTTATACCTCCTCTTCTTTCTTCTCCCAGTCCTGAAATTCAGCTCTGGCACGTTCCCGTGCCAACATAGCCTGTGGAATAATAAACAGATTATGCATTTACTCCTTCAAAAGTACAAAAAAATTGCAGATGAAGGATCAACAACTCAAACACATTTGTTTTTGCTGCACCCAAAACTTAAATGACTAAAACTATGCGATCAAACATGTGTTTGCTTTCTAGCTGTGGTTGTTTAAAGCAAAGGGTTGAAAAGGATTATATGATATCCACTCACCATTTCCTCCTCATGGCGTGCCTTCTCAAGTGCTCGGTCCTCCCTTCGTTTTTTCACCTTCTCAATCTCTGCCTACGGATGAATAATAAGTAAATTGCAAAAGCTGTCATAAAATTAGATGAAATAGCACATCATACTAGCTCAGTATGCAGCTCTAAATACTGTTCATCATTAAAAGGAAAAAAATAAAAAAAAATACCTAACTTATACCCATAGCCCGCACAAGTCTATTGAAAACACATTAGAGAAAATAGACTTAAATGTCAAGAAAATATCGGAAAATCCTAAACTTATCATACATCATGCATCAAAGTGAAAATGGCAAACGGACGGATGAATGCTCTCATTTGTCACGATATAGCATAAGAAGAAAAATGGAAAGCTGATAAATACAATCAGCCACATACCATCCTTTCTTTTTGCCTTCGCTTCTCGGCCTTGACTGATGGCATGATCTCTGGAGTGATGCACTTTGATGTCGCAATATCACGCTCAATCCTCTTCCGCCATACAAACCTGCCAAAACATACATTTCTGGCTTCAACCTCGCATTACGTGACAGAATTAAAAAGTACGCATAGTCATGATGGAGATGATTGCATAAAGTAACCAAGATAGCAGTCAGGACCCAATCATCATCCATTACCCCAACAAGTTCATTTTCTCATAATCCTGTTATGTTCCTGTTCCCTATGTCCAAAACACTACAACCTCTTACCTACCCTCCAATCCTAAATTCACATCTTAGCATTCTAAATTAGACAAACTCAAAACAATCACTAGCTCACATCATCTCAAAAGAGGAAAAGCTGACAAAGAAAAGGAGCAGCAGGAAGTTGAAAAGGCTTACATCTCACTCAAATTGGAGTCACCAAAAGGGTTTGAGTCGTTCGAATAACCCGAAACCTTCTGCGCCCTGAGCTTCTTCGCTACTTTCTCCGCCTGAATAAGCAATAAAAACATAAGAAACTCAAGAATTAGAATCGTAAAATGATACAAAATGAGCAAACACAAGATTCAAAAGCAAATCCCTACCTTCTTAATTGCCTTCCTAGCCAAGTACTCGGTGATCTCCTCCTCAGTAACCGACCGCTTTTTCTTCCGGCGCCGGTCATCTTCATCGCTTCCGGATTCGTCGCTTCGGTCGGAATCCCGGCTCCGGCAACTCTTTCGGCGGCTGCTGGTGCTACTCCGCTTGCGGCGAGAGCTCCGGAGAGGGGAGGAGTCGCCGGACTCGGATTCCGAATCGCCAGTCCCTTCGGTCTCGGAAGACTCGTCGGAGCGCCGGCGCGTTCGAAGGCTGCGGCTCCTGCTCGAGCTCCCCATCGACGAGCCTATCAAGAGAGGCCGATCTCGCGCCCGCTAAATTCGCAGTTTCAGATACGCATGCGGACTGCCAAGCGGACCATTAATTGGGCTCCCGTTAAACCATAAAATTGCCTGTACACGGTCCTCGAAATCCCAGAATGGGCCCTGCATGCTTTGGTAGTGGGTTAGAGGAAAACTGGCCCAGTTGATTCATGACTGCTTTTTCTTGAAAAGGGTGGGTCTAGAATTTACACACTTACCACAGGCCCAGTGTGAGAAGATGGGCTTGCGGAATTTCGTCAAAAATGTTTTCCTGGCCAAGCACCGTGACCCAATGAGGGGAGCAATAGTATATCAGTTGTAAAGCCCAAATGGAATAAATAAAATTCATTTTTAATTCAGACATGAAACGTAGGACATAAGAAATACTCCCTCCGGTCTAGGTACGGTTTTTTCCAAATGAACTTAATTTTTAGTGTATTTGAAAAAAAACTGTATCAATTAAAAGTGCCTGAAGGGAGGGAGGAGGGAGGAGGGAGCAAGAAGGTATCATATGTATCTTGTGCTAGCCCTAGTATATGGGCGTACACCACAAGGACCGGCTCAATCGCCTTCTTCAATGACGTGTGCATGGCTGCATGCATCCGCCTCTTCGAATTCTGGCGCTTCGTTATTCGCACTCTTCAGATTCAACGCCCAAATACATTCTCCACCTGAAAATCCTTCAAAGCTCTCTCTCTCTCTCTCTGAAAAGCTTTCCATCCCCTGAGGATCCTGTATGTCTCATGCATAGCATACTGACGTAGATATATAAGGAGGTTTTTTTAACTTGAGTGCTTGGTGGAATCATCCAAAACAGAAAGGTGTCAAAACGGGAATAAGATGATGTTTTGATTGTGCGGGATTTGCTTCGCCTACTTGTCTTGCTTAGTTCCTTCTTGTTTCTCTTGATCTTTTATGTTTTTCTTATGTTCTTTTGCAACAAAGAGTAGCCATCGTACTTGCTCTCCCTCACCTTGGTCGTAACCCCATCAAATAGAACTCTCAAATTCGGGTCTGCTGCCTCTTCTCTGTAGCTCTTTTATCAGCTTGGTCGTAACCCATCAAAAGTAGTAAGGCCTATATATATAAAATTGCAGCTAGTTCAAAAGTGCAACTAGCTCCACTCGTTCTTTTCAGGTGATACAAGCTTACTCCTTTTGATTCGGGTGTAGGTCCATCGTAAGACGTTTCATCTTCTTGAGTTGTTAAGGAGGAAGATGGGAACGTACCTTTTTTCTTCTTCTAACCAAATGCATAGTTGGTAACAATATCGCGGTTGAGCTGATCATCAGTGTAAGACCAAATGGATAAGCAATGGGCCAAGAAGAACACTACAACAAAAATAGCTTTTATCGACGGCAACATCTGTCGCTAAAAGCCCTAAAACTGTCGCTACAAGTTTATATCAACGGATTTTTTCCGCCGCCAGCCCGGTCGTTATAAGTGGCGCCGATAATGACATTTCGACGGAAAAATAGCAATTTGGCACTAATATCTTTACGTTTTACCGACGGATTTGTTTCTGTCGCAATTTTATTTTAGCGACGGATTTCTGTCGTCGGTATAAATGTTTAGTGATGGTTTTGAAGACGACTAGACTCCTATTGCGACGGTTTTAAATCATTTGTGACAGATTTTATCTGTCGGTACAGATTTCGAAAAAATAAAAAAAAAACAGCAGCTGCTACCATGCTTAATATGGATAACGACAGATTATTGAGATTTGTCGACGGTTTTGTTCCTCCCATAAAAGCTATTTTATTATATGTAGAAAAAAAAACAATAATAAATAGTTTTGTATTGATAAACAATAAACTTTATAATGTTGCCAGGAAAAAAATTACAAATTTGGTTGAAATCTCTTAGATGTCCTGCTTTTTGTATTTGTGCTGCTTTTGCAACTTGTGCTAAAGATGCTGGAGCAGAGGATGCTTTACTGGAACAAAGAAGGTTAGTGGATCTGAAAACGCCATCACAAATTCTTCAATGTGCTTCACCGCAACTCTTCTTGCATTGTCTAAATTAACACAAAATACTCTCAGAGGGCCATGCAATCTGATTACTTCAACACTGATGATACACAAAAATAAAACAGAAGCTTGAAGGAACTATCTAAACAACCTCTGTTGATACCAAAATACTAAAATTGTGCAGGATTTGTGCCTATCAGGATGCTAAGGAAAAATATTATAAATGACAAATCATTGCAAGTAAATGATATTTAATGTAACACATTAAAATGGATAGGAGCAAACTCAAGAAATGAGAACATTCACTAAAAACATCTGTAAATTGTTGTGTATGCAAGCTATAAGTGGCATCCACACCAAATTTTTCAAGAAAAAACAATGATGAAAATGGACTGACCAACAACTTCTCTTGTTGGCTCATCTCTAATGCTTGTGTTTCAAGCTGTCTCAACACCCCTGCTGAGTTTGACATCCTTCTCCTTAAGTTCTTTTATAACATAATCTTTTTCATAGCTTGCCAACTCTGCATCTCGTAACTGACATCTGCACAAGGCATAGAAACAGAGTGCATTCTGAGGTAATTTTGTAGAATAAACATCTACAATTTATGCTAACTATCTAAGGCTGTCATTATATCTTTTACATAGCAAAAAGTTGTATTATGTGAATACATTAATATTATCAAACTAATAAGCATCCACTTTATAAGACAATGTCGAAGATTTTAACTTTTATACCTCGATGATGCCACCAAATTTCACTTGAAATACAAATAAACCATTAATTCCAGCTGGCTAGTTTCCTTCAGGTGTTGGAGCTGGTGTCACATCCTCTGCATCTACCTTGGATGAAGTCAAGGTAAACACTGAACCAAAGTCCATGATTCTGGAATCAGATGAGCCAGATGAAGGTTCAGGGGCAGGCCCATCTGCTATGCCAACCTTTCTCGAGTATTCCATAGATACACTCACCTAAATAAATGCATCTGATCATTAGATACATCTTTCCAGTCAACTTGAATACATCTACATGCACATCATGATCGCATACCTGTCTACCTATAAGGTGGGTCCGAAGGAACTCCCTAGCTTCACGGGCATAGGGAGCAGGTTTTTCATCCCTCCGGGGGTTACCAATCTTCGGAGACCTAATGCTTGAAAGATTAACTCGGCGTTCAGCTGCTGGACTTCCATTAGGAGCAGCATCATCAGCCACAATAATGCAGTCTCCACTGACAACTTCAACCACCTGGATAGAAATTTCGTGAAGCAACAAGAATATGAGAATTACAGAAATTAGGAGAGATGAATGATAAGCACACATAAATAAAACAGAGAACACATTTTTATCAGTCAGATATCATTGTTTGACTTGAATGGAAACGGCAACCTTTCCACTGAAGTTCTGATCATGGATGGCCTTTGAGTTTGTCTCAGGAGGAACATAATTTGTCCAATTTCTCAATCTATCTTTCTTTGCTTGAAGCTCAGCATTCTTTAACCTTCTTTTAGCATCTTCCTCCATAATGTTCACACTCCACTCTACATACTTGGCAAAAAAATCTCAAGGAAACATTCAAAGACAATGGCCTAATAGGACTCACTGCTGTCACATTATGCATTTAACATTGGTACATCCAGGACAGCTCACTCACATCTCTACTCAACACACAAATTTCTGTAAAATGTTTCGCTTGTCGGCCAAAAGCATCTGGCTGAACTACTGTGGATTGAACTAATGGGATGTCAGGCTCCACTACTGCCTCTACAGCAGCTCTTCCCCCCATGGACGGAGACTGAATTTTGTGACAACCAGTAAAATTTAATGTCAAATACAAATAATCGTATGTTTTAGACACCACAAATTAGATGTGCACTCACCTGAATTCCTGCAACAAAGACTTGAACAAATTGGAAATATGGCAGCAAGTGCAGCTGAATTGTACTGCCATCACGAACTTGTTCAACAATTCCTTGCATAGGCCTGCCTTTATTTGCCTCCAAGAGGCCCATTGCATTCATTATAATTGTAGGAGAAAACAAAAGCACAAATCAAAATTACCTCCAATGAAATTAAATGTAACATCTCAAGTTCTCAACATATAATTTTGGGAATCCAATAAAATCAAAGCAGTACATGAACAATAAGGTATTCGTCTGGAACAATCTCAAGTTCCACTGAACAATTTTCTCACCTATATGCCAATTCCAGAGAGTGCAAATGAGTTTTTGATGATGCAAGTAATGAGCTCATATTTTCTGCAAAAGCATACTTAAGAGAGACAAATAATCGAAGTAATCACCTCAACAACACATTGCCCAAAAAAAACCAACAGCACCACCATTTGCAAGATAGAGATCGGAATATAATCTTAAAACTCACAGTTTTTACCTCACTGTATATATGCTGTATATTTAATCTAGACACCAATTATTGGAATGCGATTTATGTCTGATAGAATTTCTTTGTGCAATCACAGCTTGAGGTATATATCATATCTAAATTTCCAACATCTAGATGCTTGATAAATTATACTATTTCCATTCCACACCATTTGTCTTCAACTATTCAACAAAGGAACAGAATCATAAAAGTTATGCTTTGGAGAGGAAAACAACATAGCAGGGAAAGATCAGCTGACGCGGACCAATGAGTGCATTTTGCTTCTCCGCTTGTATTAACTAGCAGACATAAAATGAACATGACAGCTTGAAAAGCTTGACACTTATAAACATGTTAGCCTCCATATGACTTTTTCATAGCTTGTAACAAATATGTGTTGAACTAAAATAATATGGAATTGGTGGCTATTCAGGCAACATTAACAATCAAAACAATAAGGTCAAAGTAGTTATACACAATTTTGCATAAAAAACTTTGGATACTTCACAGGGTAACAATATGTTAGCCTGAATGCTTCTTGACCAATTTACATGAGTTTTAGACTCAAAATAGGCAAAGTATTTACTCACTCCGTACCATATTAGGTGTCCTATTTGCTTTCACAAATGAACATTTAGTTTCATTTTTGAAAAACCAAATAATCCCTACATTCATTGAAAGGAAGTCACACTATTAGCAGATTGTAAATTCGTGTTTAATTTGATTAGAAATCAAGAGTCAAGACTGGTGATATACAGTAATCACGATCTACATTGAACTAAACCAGCAACTCCAAAAGTTGAAGGGAGCCAGGATTATTAATAATTTCAATAACAAACAAATGTACATGTGGTAGACCACTAATTAAATATGGGGAAAAGAAATGAATCAAATGATAATCCATGGTTAAGTGTAAATTGAGCTTTATGTGAATCTAGGCTACCCGTACCCGTGGGGCAGTGTGCTGCGCATGTGCAATCAAAGCACTCTCCAGGTCCTTCAGTTTACCCTTCTCTCCATGGACTCTGCACCTGGATCCTCATGATCATATGTAAATGGCTGTTGCCAATCCAAAATCCGCCACCTTGGGCTCAAAATTCTCGCCCAGAAGTATGTTACTGACTTTGATATCTCTGTGAATGATAGCAGGCTGAGCGCCATAATGCAAGTAAGCCAAGCGTTTTGCTGTCCCGATGGCAATCCTCTGCTGGATCGGCCAACTGAGCTTCTTCTCCATTGACCCAAATAAGTGATCATACAAAATCCCATTCTGCACCAAATCAGTAACAATGATCCTCTTGTGCCCCTCGTAAGCTGCAGTGGCAACACAATAGCCCCTCAAACCCACCAAATTGGCATGCTTTACAGTGGCAATCATCTCCACTTAATGGGTGAAACGAGACAAGGAGTCACAAAAAAGGCAAGACAAAGAAGAAGCTTTACCTATCAACGACCTCTATGGCAGAGGTTGAGCAGAGGGCCCGGGCCATGTAAAAACAGGCCCCGACAAATCAGGCGAGGGAGGCGAAGAGGACGGCAAAGCCCACCACCAGGAGGAAGCTCTCGCAGATGGTGCTGCTCCTTGCCATCCACAGCCCACCGCCGAGATAAAAAAGAAATTGGGGGTGGGGAGCATACCTGAGGAGGAGCGTCGTCGTCGTCGGAGCTGCCGGAGACGATAGAGTACGCCGGAGAAGGGGACCACGACGGAGAAGGGATGGCGGAGAAGGGCCGGTGCTAGGGCACGGGGAGGGAGAAGGGATGGGCGGTGGGGGGAGGGTTTATGGGGTAACGGACACAGGCATTTTTTTCGATAGAATTTGAACTGCAGAAAAAAACTGTCGAAATAAACATCTTTATACCTACAGATAATTTTCCGCCGTAAATATCCGTCGTAATAAATTTTAATACCGACGGATACATATCTGCCAAACAAAATCCGCCGCTAATGAAGTTTCTTTTACGACAGATTTAGTTCTGTCGCCAATGATAGATATTATCAACAGATTCTTTTCTGTCGAAAAAAAATCCGTCGTTAAAAACCAATTTTGTTGTAGTGGAAGAATGACAAAGACCTCATCGTCTATGTCTTCTCGTGGGATCTCAAAGATGTCCTCAACAAGAAGTTATACAAAGACCAGGTATGCCAGTATGCATTTATGCATACATTTCATGCATTTCCCTACGTGATCTAGCACAACGAACTTTATAGTCTCTTCCAAAAGTTGGAGGCGCCAAATTACGGACAGGTGGTGATGGGTATATTGCTTTGCATGTTTAAATCTATTGCAGGTAAAATAGATTCCATAAGCCTTCACTTCTCTTGATTAGTACGCCGATTCTTTCATTGTACCTCTGCTTGAAGATACATGAGCTGAACTACGCTCAAATGTGGAGCTTCTATCTCAAGCTCCAGTTTGCAAGATACTGTCAGTCAAGAGTAAACAAAATGAGAAATTGCACCTTTATTCTCTCGCCATCAAGCAACTGAAAGTCGACCCTGATAGTGTTCCAAGCAACAACAGTTACACGCCTAAGAATTGGGATGTCTTTGCCCTTTCAATCGTGAGACCCAAATCAATAAGCGATCTAATTAGGAGCCACAGGCGCTATAGACTGGCGCTCATCACTAGTGGCCTGTCTGTGGAGAACTTAGCAAGGCATCTCGCCAGTTTATGCGTCAGATTCTCTCATAATCAGCCGCTTTCTGCGATAGCGTGTTTAGTTGCGCTACTTTACATGAATTCTCCCATGTAGTGAAGTCAACTTTCCGCCCAGATTCAGGCAAAAATCGGCTTCACATAGAATCTCCTCGCAAGGAGATTTCCGCGATGAAGCATGGGCGGCTGAAAAACACATAAAATCTTTCTACTTGTTGCCCCTCACTCCTGGTGTACTATCTGAGGGAGAGAAGAATGGCGACGACGGCGGAGAAGAAGAGAGACGACGGACGACGACAGCGGAGAAGAAAGGAGACGACGAGCGATGACGGTAGAGAAGAAGGGAAACGGCGGGTGACGACGGTAGAGAAGTCTAGCGACAGCCAAAGCCAAGAACATATGGGATAAGCTATGTGTTGTTATTTTTTGTTGGAAGTATTGAAATAGAAATAGAGAGGGAAACAATCACATTTTTCTGTTATGAAGTGCTTCAATGTGAATGGTTTTTCTGTTGTTCCCGTTTTTTATCAGCATCTCCCTCATTAGGGTCATTAGGATTTCATGATGAGCAGAAAAGTACATAATCCAGTCCTATCGTATAATCCAACACACGATATTGGATTATCGATTACACGATAGCACACTGTATCGTGTAATTGCCCATTAAAATGGGAAAAATTGCTCATATCTTGTTCATTTCTGATTCGTTTTCGTCAAAAAAAATTTCATTCTTCCTCATTTTCAGTGCTCTTTTTTATAATGATGATATCATAAAGATATTGAGCCACTATGGACTATTTATCGTGGATTTTATGGTAATATTTTTGATAGAATATCAATGTCATTAGGATATCATGATGAGTAGAAAAAATATAAAAATAAACAAAAACAAAAAAAAAACTGATAAAAAATGAGCGAGATATGAACCATTGAAGTTTATCCCATTTTAATAGGCGATTACACGATACAGTGTACTATCGTGTAATCGATTACAGGATAACCGGGGCTATCATGTAATCTATTACACGATAGGACCGGTCGATTACATGATAGCACACTGGATCGTGTAATCACTCATTAAAATGGAACAAACTTCAATGGTTCATATCTCGCTCATTTTTTATCTGTTTTTGCCTATTTTTTCGAATTAAATTGTCAAATTTTTCGATTTTAGCCAAAAACTCTATTTCTACCCCACATTTTACTTAGGTTTACCCCAACCTTTTTCTATAAAAGAAAAGTGTTGTGCCATTTCCTAAATTGGGAATGGGCTTGGCCAGGAGATTTGGAGCTTATTCCCCATTAGGCTTGAAGAGGAAAGGATTAGAGGTAATTAGCTTAATCTCTTCTTATTCTTTCGGTTTTTCTTAAAACCTCTCTTAATCTTGACTTCCTTCATTGTTTCAATCCATTTTGAAAGCATAAAAATCACTTTTTTATATCTCTTCTCCAAGCCCTAATTTTCAAAATCTTTTTTTATGCTTCAAAAGCTTTAGATCTAAGTTTTCTTTAGATCTTCAAAGCTAAATCGAGATTAGTTGTATATTAACACAAAATCATGTTTTTGGAAAGTGTTGGAGAAGGTTGAAGGTTTATTCTCAACAAGGAAGGTAATGGGTTCTTCAATCTCAGCTTTGGGAAAAAATGATTTATTTTTCATGATTTTTATTTGAATGGGATATTGTTGTTAGTGCTCTAATGGTGGGTTTAATAAATATTAATCTTTCGCTTTGATTTCTTAGGGTTTTATCTTAGAATAGTATGAGTTGATATTTTGGAAAGTTTAATGGCTTTTTGTTAGTGTTTGAGACGATGGATGAAGGTTTTAAGTCGAGTAAATAGTGTCTCGATTTTCGGTTTTTCGAAAGGAAGAAGGAGACAGACTATCGATCGTCATACTGGCCGATCGATCGTCTTCTTGGGAAAAATTTGGAAATTATGCAAATTTTAATGTTTTCACTCCATTAAATAATTTTAATAACTATGAAAAGTGTTATGTTGAAAATTAGGTTATTGGAAGTGTGGAATTTATGATGAAAGTTTATGGATTAAGATAAGTGTTGTCTATGGTATTGTAATATATGATGGTAATGATGCATGTTGATATTAAATTACTTTGTGATGGAATTCTTGTGATCAAAGCATGTTTCCAGCAAAGATGTTATATGGTAGACGATGAGATGTGTTCTTTTATATCGAGTATGGTTTATTGGGAATTGATGTGATTAAGCTATGGCTTAATGTATAGAAAAGAATCATGCTTGTGTGTGTGAGTCTTCGACTTCACATGGTTGGAATTAAGTTTTATGGTGGAATTTGCTTTGATTTCAGTTGGGAATCGTGGTTTTAAATGCGCTTAAGCATGCGTATATTGTTCTATGAGTTTATGTCAAAGCATTGATCATGTGATTAGAATGTTCATGAATAGATATGAAATTGTAGTTGATTTATACTTTGACTATGATGCATGAGGGGATGGATTGGGAGCATGTTCCATGTGTTGGAACCCACGTAAGTCTTGCTCACGGATGTATCATGATATCATGCATTATGTATTGGACTTCATGGACGAAGTTTTATCGTTGTTTAACCGGGTTTAATCAATTGTATGCAATGTTTAAGATTGCGTGCCAGATTAATCGATCGGTGGATTAATCGAATCTTGGTTGGTCCGAAAGAACATGTTTTCATTTCGTTCCTATGTGGAACATGTATACTCCCCGGGTTGAGTCAAGCTACATTGAGATATATGGGGGGCGAGTTGTGTACTTGCCTTGTAGATGAGATTACTGAGATTGTCATATGGACTTGAGCATCCAGTGTGGTACGCTTCGTGCACCAGCTACCACGTGTTCTAGGGTTCCCTGTGTGGGAATTCAGGCTCTCCCCCACCACAGGAGATAACCCTGGGCTAACACACCTGCTCTAGGTTCTTTGTGTAAGAATCAGACATCCTTGGCCAGGATCGTCCAGGGCTAGCAGCTTTAGGGGCCGACAACCCCAACCTCCTATGTGGAAATCGGACCATGATACTCCTTCGTGGCCTTGACTGTGTCCCGCCTTTGTGGCAACACTTGTGTTTACTCTTTGATAGAAGCATTCACCATTTGTGATGATACATGCGTATTGTGATTATTATATATGATTGTACCATATGTTGGATACATTTGTTGTGCAGGATTATGTGTTATGAATGCATGACTAGAAAGTATGAGATTGAGATATTATTATGCAGGATTATGTGTTATGAATGCATGACTGGAAAGTATGTGATTGAGATATTATTGTGCAGGATTATGTGTTATGAATGCATGACCAGAAAGGATGAGATTGAGATATTATTATGCAGGATTATGTGTTATGAATGCATGACTGGAAAGTATGTGATTGAGATATTATTATGCAGGATTATGTGTTATGAATGCACGACCAGAAAGTATGAGATTGAGATATTATTATGCATGATTATGTGTTATGAATGCATGACCAGAAAATGGTGTAATCATGTTGATCATGGATCTATATTGCTATGTTGTGATGTCATATGATTTCTAATTATTGTCGATCGTATTAAAACCATTATTGAGTTTTGGACTCACCCCTCTTTCCTTGTTTTGTTTTGGGGCTACGTGGTGTAACACGCAGATGGACAGGATCCTCTGTATGATGAACGATCGGAGAGAGCATGAGATTAGGCATGGAAACCTTTGGACATTACTTTGTTTATCTGTTTGTTTCGCCATGTTTATGTATGAACATTGTGTATGTTGAGAGTTATGATTAGACCTGTTTTAGATTTTTGTATTTCGAGCCTTGTGTGTTGGCTCAGGAATTTAGTATGTGGGTTTAAGACTTGTGGACTGAATTATGAGTTAAACTCCACCTTTATCTACTTATTTACTTTTGCTCAAAGTAGTTGCATAACACTGTTAGATAGACTGCCCATTTGTGGGGCATAAGTCTTCCGCTATATCCCTTTAAACGTCGCCCCCGTGCGCCGGTTCGGCTCTTGGACCGGGTTCGGTTCGGATCGGGCGGTGCCCGGGGCGTGACAAATACAATTCTTGCTCTTCTATTTATCTACTTCTATTTTGAATGGTCTCTAAAGAGTTTGCTTCAAGTTCAGTTAAGCATGAGAGCTTGAGTTCGCTTTCTATATCTATTTAAAGAATTTTTTCATAAGTTAGTAGAAGTCTCTGTCATTAAACCTATGGTTTCTGGTGTTATATGTGAACTACAGCCTAAGCTGTTGGATGAACATCAAACTACCATCTATAAAAGTGCTATTGATAAAAACTATCACTTGAAAATGAAGGCTTTAAGGTTCATCAGAGAGTACGTAGATCCACGAGGAAGTAGGGAGGGCAACGGCAGCTCCCAACGGCGATATGGGAGGAGGGCTAGGGCTTGGGGGGAGGGTTTCAAAAGGTTATAAGAGGAGGATCATTCTCAACCGTCCGATCACATGGATAATTGAGATCTTTAGTATGAGGGGTAGTTTTGTAACTTAGCATTCTAGAATTTACTTTCTACTTATGTTGCCAAACAGACTAATTACCATAAAGCTGATTTTTTCCTTATGTCCAACCAAACACACATCACTTCACAACAAAAATCCAAGAAGTAAAATACCCCAGATTCTGCTTCTTCTACTCCAAGAAGTTGCAACGAAAATGTAGATACAATGCACCATGGTAAGTGTTCACACAGAACGCCTTGATGAGATAGCTCATTGTTTAGAAATGGAACTATTTTCCTGTGAACATTTTAGATTAGTCACAAGAATTGAAGCGGACACCAATGGTTGTTCTCAGATCATAGCTCAACGACAATATTGAATCATCATTGTCGTCAGAGTCACCAAAATATGTATTCTTCTTATATATTTTCTCAAATGAGCCATTTCTGCCTGGTCATGTATCTCTTATTCAAGTGTCATCAACCTTCGTTTCATTTTCAGGCTTTGACAAACGAATATGTAATCTCGTCTCATTAAGCATTAAAAACTCCTGTGCTTATAAAAGCCTTAGCTATTGTAATATTTCATGGTCAACTCAGGTGATAATTTGAACTGCTAAAAGTACATATTTTGAACTTTTTTTTCTGGCAATAGTGCAGAATTGAACTGGCACAATTTCTAATCAGAAGATGCATAGAAGGGGCAAAATGTTTGACATTTAGCAATATATTAGCAAATACTGATAGAGTTGAATGGGACCTCTGGTGGAACCAAAAGGCAGAAATTTGATTTATTACCTGGAGATGAGTGCAGGAAATTAATTAAGATCCATGAAATTCGTAGCAATCAACTCCACCTGAGGCCTAGTCAGAATACGGTACACATATTTGAACATCTCAATAAACTACTGAACCAAGAGTTAGATTGTTGACAACGTATTTGAGGTAATTTATGACAAAACCAAGTTTGCTCTGAAACTGCTGAAAGCTGAAATACAAACATTGAGTCACTCAAATTTAAATGAATAGCAAATTAAAACTACAAGATGTGACTCCGAAGTTCTGGAAACTACAACTTCGTAACTAAAAGTTGGCCTCCATGGAGCATAGAATGCCGTATCGGATATCGGTAAAATATCGGTCGGCCAAAGAGACGAAATATCGGAGAAATATTGGAGATATTGTGTAAAAAAATATCGGTCGTCAAAAACTAGTTTTTACCGTATATTTTTACAATCTAACTTCTAAAATGAGTTATACTAATTTAAACAAAGAATAAATTTCAAAATATGCATAAAAAGACATATTAGGATAGAAAACAAACATGAAATTTTTTTAAAAAAAATTCAAAATTTGTTTTTAAAAAATATTTTTTTATTCAAAAAATACTGATATATCGGCAATATTTGAAATTTTTTTAAAAATCGATACTAGTTGGTATCGATGTATCGGTTTGGGCCCGATACCGGTTGTCAATAAGATCAGAGTTATAACCATATATATGAGATCGATTCTCACGTAAGGAGCATGAGGCCAAACTCACCCTTATGGCTATCAGATCAAGATCTAACGGCTACAAAATGAATTGGCCTCATATACACTACGAGAGCAATCTTTTGGATCGTTGGATTCCGATCCGAGGGTAAGTATCAAAACAGTGGGTAGGTGAGTGTATCAAATCAGTGAGTAAGCGAATTCCTTGTAGCCATTAGATCAAGATCCAACGGCTACAATTGAACTGGCCTTATATAAACTATATGAGAGCGATCTTATTTAAACTTTTTCAATGGGAAAAAGAAAAAAATTTAATGAACAAGAAAAATTTTAAATGAGATCGCTCTCGTATAGCTTATATGAGGCCAGTTCATATTATAGCCGTTGGATCTTGATATGACGGCTACAAGGGTAGGTGATGGTTCAGATTCACTTACTCACTGATTTGATACCTCATACCTACTTTCAGATTAGAATCTAACCACTCAAAAAATTGGCTTCATGTTCCTATGATGTTCAATAAACATTAATACTACATTAACTAGTATCTGGCCATGAGATCTCTACCGTTTATCGCAGACTAATCAACTCCTTGAACATCCTCAGCATGGAAAATCATCTCGCCAATATATCGGTGATATATCGGTTTCGGGCCCAAACTGATACATCGATACCAACTAGTATCGGTTTTTTAAAATTTTTCAAATATTGCCGATATATTGGTTAATAAAAAAATATTTTTAAAAAAAAAATTTTAAACTTTTTTTTTGAAAAAAAAAATTTCATGTTTATTTCTATCCTACTATGCCTTTTTATGTATATTTTGAAATTTATTCTTTGTTTAAATTAGTATAACTCATTTTAGAAGTTAGATTGTGAAAATATACGGTAAAAACTAGTTTTTGATCACCGATATTTTTTTACACAATATCTCCGCTCTTTGGTCGACTGATATTTTACCGACATCCGATGGACCGATACGGCATTCCATGATCCTCATGACCCGAGGCCACAGTTCCCCTGCGAAGCCCATCAAGCCCACTACCAACTCATCCAACGTCCCCAAGGCCCACCTCCTCTCCTCTTCCCTTTCCCGCCCGGCCCAATCCTCCAAAAACCCCACAAAACCCACCAAACCCCCGCCGCCCTCTCCCCCGCCCCAAAATGTCGCCGGAAATTGCCGTCAAGAACCGATGGCTCGGCTTCCTCATCTGGCAATCCCTCCTCTCCGCCACCGTCTTCCTCCTCTCCCAAACCCTAATCTCCCTCCTCCGCCTCCTCCCCTGCCCCTCCCTCCTCATCCTCCTCCTCTCCCTCCCCTCCTTCCTCCTTTCCCTCCTCCTCTTCTCCCTCTCCCTCTTCCTCCTCTCCTCCCCCTACCCCCACCCCGCTGCCTCCCCTTCTGAACTCGCCTTCGCTCTCCTCCGCTTCCTCTTCGCCGCCGACCGCCTCGCTTCCGACCCCGCCTTCCTTCGCCGCGCCGCGACTTCCCTGGGGTTCCTGGCCTGCGTGCTGCTCTGTGGGATTTCTGGGTTTTTGTCGGTGATCTCTGTTTGCGGGCGAAGCGGCGAGTGGGGGGATGGGTGGAGGAAGATGGTGGGCTTGGGGCTCAGAGGGGCGGTGCTTGGGTTGGTTTATGGAGGGTATTTTGTTTATAAGAAACGGTGGGTGTTGATGTTCCCCATCATCCAGGTCAGTTCAAAATTTGATTTTGGTTTTCCTTTTAAGGCTTAGAATGGAAAAAGTTGATTGCTTTCATAGTATTTTGTGGAAACAATGCTACATGAACTTCTTATTGGCCGTCTATACGAGTTTGTAAGGTCTGGACATAGGGACAGATTCAACTAGACAGTGTGAACTTCTGAAGATGTGATGAACAGCAAGATGTTGTTGGAAAATGTAGTAATAATTGTGTTGGCATTGCTTATCTAGGAAAAATAGTACTCCCTTTGTCCGGAAGTAGTAGTAACATTTGATTTTCCAAAATGAACTGAAAACTAAATGTTGCTACTAATTCTAGACGGAAGGAGTATGTGGCATTAGTTATGAATGCAAGGTATGGCTTGTGTTATGTGGTACATTTGACTTCTGAGATTTGTTGTGTGAAGGGATCTTAGCCTCTTGCTCAGCTTGACTCATTAAAAAGCAGACCAAGATGTGATGTCGGCGGGAATGGAATAGAAACTTGTTTAGTTTAAGCTTTTTAGAATATTAGAGGTTCGGGTATGCGTTTCAATGGGCCTTTCGTGGTATGAGTAATCTGAACAGAGTACATGGCTTAAGATTTCAACTTGTGCAAGTTTGTGGAAGCTTTCAATTACTATATCTATAAAAGAGTTTAATTTGTGGTGCCTAAAGGACAAAATTGCTCTTCTATTATGTTTACTTTTGTAACTAAGAATAAGTTACAATAGTCTAACGAGATTACTTGACAAGGATGTGTCTGTATTATTTTATCTCGGAAAAGCTTTTAATAAGCCCATGTGATCTTTCTAATTCTGCAGATGATAAGTAGGACGCTTTGTTTATCACATTAACATCTGAATGCACTTACTAAGGTGTGCACATAGTATTGGGGTCACATATTAAATACTTGTATCTTAAAACAATTACTGACATTGAAGTAATTACTTTGTGGATGGAAAGTGAATGTGCTGTCTCAAAATGCCAACTAAGAGCAATGATTATTTGTTTGTACTTATGTTGAGTTGATTATCCCTTTTCTTCATATTGGTAGGTTTGCTTCTTCTTCCTCATGTATTTTTTTTAAGTTTATTTCCATATCTGCACCGCTAATTTTATGTCACAGATATAACTTAGCATAAATTATTTGACCATACGTTGTCCACAACTAAATGAATTTCTCCTTTGTTCTGCAGCGTCCCATTTTCTTCAGCTTCAAAATGGGGCTCCCTTCATCCATGAAACAAGCATTGAAGCTATCGAGCATTGGTTTCATATGTACAGCTATATTTCTGCTACTCATTCCAGATAAATTTAAGAGCACGGGCAATATGGGGAGGCTTCTTATTGACCAGATCACCTTCTACCTTGGGATCTCTGTTGTCACCTTTTGCTGGGAACTAAGTAATCATATACTCCAGGTTGGTTACATCTTTAGTTTCTTTAGTGCTGATAAGAACTTTTTCTTTTGTTCATTACAAATTGAATGTCCAGTTTGTTTTGAGCAAGTTATCTTTTGTGGCTGTTTTCCTTTTGCAACTTTGTTTCTAAGCATTCTGCTTACAGGTTTATTGATCAAATACATACTTCGTTGTTTTATAAATAAATAAAGTCAAATGCAATGTTTTAAAAAGGTCAATTATACCTAGCCATGTTAACATTCACTAATAATTTTGTTTGGTGGAAATTTGATCCAGGTTAACCTTTAGTTTCTTTAGTTCTGATAAGAACCTTTTCTTTTGTTCATTACAAATTGAATGTCCAGTGTGTTTTGTGCAAGTTTTCTTTTGTGGCTGTTTCACTTTTGCAACTTTGTTTCTAAGCATTCTGCTTACAGGTTTATTGATCGATACATACTTAGTTGTTTTGAGGGAAAAAATATGTCAAAAGTGATCTTTTAAAAAGTTCAGTTATACCTAGCCATGTTAACATTCCCGAATATTGTTAGGTGGAAATTTGATCATTACACCATGATTATGCATTAGGTGGCCACTGTTTTTTGGTGTAAATAATTGGTAGGAAAATAATCTTCCGATGACAAAACTCATTTGCTGAATTCCAAAGGCTTCGTATTTTCTGAAACTTTACAGGAATTACTTAGGATTATATTCTCATTTTTTTAGTATGAATTGGATATCATTTAGTGTTTTATACTATAAAGAGGTAATACCCAGGTGTAAAACTGACCTGATGAGCAATGCTTTCATAAACATTGAGGAAAAGAATATAATGCAACCGAATAATTTTTTACCCTGAGCTGAGTCAGTTCTAATGCTGTGAATGTGCCTTCTTATAGGTGTTACACACAAGAAGATGCTGTTTTGCACCACCAAAGGGATCTGCTGCGGCAGAAAGAAATCCTAGTGAACCCCTTCTTGCAGCTCTGGAGCAGAGCACTCCAAGATCTCTCCATCAATATCTAGCTTATCTTGATTTGTGCATGGTTTGTGAAAGTAATGTTGATACCTGGCGCCGGGCTGCATTTTTTGAAGAAACTGGAGAAACTTATGAAAGAGTTGTCACTGTATGCCTAAGACCCTTGGAACAACTCACATCAGCATTAAGTGAAGGATTGGATGGCACTTTCGGAGGCAAACCAGATTCACTGTCCAGGCAGTTGTACTCTCCAACGGATACTCGTGTTGACCCTAAACTCCATGAAGAATTTGATAACTTTCAGGTAACCTAGTAGTATATATGTTTCTCATAGGTAGTGTATGTTTATTCTGTTTCTGCATATACTCTTGAGCAATGAGCAGCAGTAGTGTATATTTTGTATGTGCTGCATAAGAAATGACATGAAATATAATCAGAATCTTGGAACAATGTCACAACTTTCCATAAGTGGACAATAAAGTTAAACGTGACTAGTGCCATAATGGCTGTGTTGAGTGTAAAAAACAGTATTTGCTTATCGTTCCTGGTTTGCTTATATCCATCATCCAGCATTGTACTTTCTCGTTGGCTGGTGAAGGCATTTTTTATATGGAATTGGCCGTTAGGTGCTTCCATTTCTTCTTTCAGTTTGCTGCAAAATCACTAAATAATTTGACTTATCGTTTGAAGCTCAAGAGGGACGCCCTTAGTTATGGAACTTGTTTTCTGTTTGAAAAAGTGTGGCCAACTTAAATTTTAGTCAAGAGTTATTAACTAGCATGTTTATTGCTGATTAAATTTTTTCCTGCTTCGCTTTTGTTCATGAGTCACAATGACTTGTTTTGACGAGATAAGGCTGTTAATAAATTTTTTTTGCAGCTTTATGCCTGGTGTGCAAGAACACTTTCAGCTCTGACTGCTTGCTCGCACAATGAAGATAGGTTTGGAGTTGCCCAACTCACAGGCTGCAATGCATCTGTGGTCTCTGCTCTGCTCTCCTGTCAGATTGCTGTGGAGGCATGCCTTGGAAAGAAGACGAATCCTCGGACCGCATATATGATGGGACTGGCAAATATAAAGTGGGCCACAGTAAGTACAGGAAGCAATGAGCAATCAGGCATTGCTGGTAAAAAGCGAGGTGGGCCCTTGCACAGTAAGGCCTATGCCATGTCTGATGTTCTTAGAACTTCCATTTATGAAATTGTCTCTGTTTTTCACGATGAGATGCAAGCAAGTCTGAAGGCGTCAAGTTTGGTAAAGGATTGGATTATTCAAAGCAAGCCTTTGTACGGGAGTAGGGAGGCCTTTGTGGAGAAACTTTCTCAGTTTTTAGACTTCCGTGCTTGCTGAATTAAAAGAGTATATTTTCCCAATGAATTGATTCTTATGGATCATTGAAAAATCAATTCACCAAAGAGAAAATATATGGACTGTTGCGGTTTGAGGTTCCTTTAAGTGATTTACTACGAGCTGTTGGCTTCATAAGCAAGGCAGAGATCATTATACCACTGAGGCATGCCTATTGTAGATTATTTGCTGAGGGAATTTTTAATTATTTTTTAAGTTGTCTGAAATTTCTGTTGTAAGTGCCTCTTTCTTTCTGAAATTTTTTGGAACACTTGTTTCTTCCAGTTAAAATATAATGAAGATCATCTAGAAATGTAGCGAAACTCCAGATTATGTAGATTGTTGGATGCCTTGTAGTACTAGCGGATCCAGGACTAGACAGTGATGCTGCTGACCTGAGAGTTGAAGGCTTCTTGTTCAGGTTTGGGATTGGAAAATCAGAGAATGAATAGAAGCGCAGTGCCAAGGCCAATCCACAGTATTTTTCTTTGTTGTTTTTTTGGCTAAATTAATTTCATTTAAGTCGCAAGATACAAATGCTAGAATTTTAAGAGTCAAAATGTATTTCCAGTAATATAGTCTGAATTCGTTGTTTCCAGAATAGACGTGTCCCAACCTTAACAAAGATCCTAAAACATCTAGACATTAGAATAGACGCAGAGGGTTAATAGCGGTTCTTGAAAGTTATAACAAGAAGATGCCCAAGATTTTTTCTGTTCTTAAAATTTGCGTGTAATTCACTTATGGCTATGTTAGCGATGTTTGCCAATTGGAGGTCCGCTTAACCATTCCATTGTCATGTAGTAAGTTTTGCCCTCTAATGTCATTTCCTTGAATTTCTCAACTAAATCATTCAAAACTGAAATTCTACTTCTCTCCCCCTAGCAAAGCCGAGTAGTGATATACATGGGTAAGCAACAACAGTAGGTTAAAGTATATAAAACAAAAAAAAAAACAGCAGGTTAACGAATACGTGGGATGGAAAGTATAACTAAAATAAAACTCTCTCTCTTCGTCAACAACCCGAGAACCCATGAAGAGGCCAGTTCCTACTGAATTGTCATTTGTTTTCGAGAAAACAAGACATTTTAGCATTCACTAGCACGTTGTCGACGATAGTTAGGCAATTGGGATACAATCGATTTTCATAATCAACTGAAAAAAAAAATTATCCTTAAAACAAATCAGAAGAAGGTTCAAGTTTATTCAATAGTATCTAAAATTTGTACGACTTGCATTTTACCAAAGAAACACTTCTTTAAACGCAGCATTTTTTGCTGCACTCGGGCCCAAGGCTTGTCAAGACCTTGTTTATTAAAAACCCTCATTTTCGCCAAGGCATTCCTCTTGATGGGGCAACATATATTGGGCCATGTGAAAATACCGGCTCCTGCAAATACAAGCAAATATTTCTTCAGTTGCGCACATCGTTTGGCTCGCAAAAAAATAAAATCAATGCAAACGGTGTTCTCAACGAGGATATTTTACCACATAGAGAACATTGCTACTGGGGTAACTTATGCAGTAGATTGGTAATACTCAGAGTGAGTAATCTGCATCATTGATAGTTACATATAGCAATTAAAATATGTGAACTCTTCACCGCCACACCATGACACCAATATTGAACTTATCTCAGCATATTATTCACACTTAAAAATGATGCGACTAATATTTAATTGTGAATACACATGAAGAGTGTTGCCACAAGAGTAGGCCAGTGTTTTGATCAGCCGTATTGACCAAAAAACAAAAGATCAGCCGTTAAGATGATCTCAAATTATGATGGATGCCCCTAAGCCCCAAGGCTATGTTGTTTTACAATATATTAAAAAAAAGGTTATGTTGATCTACATGTTCGAATTACCCAAATTTAATGATGCTCCATTTCAGGCACAAATTTATAAGAAATTTGTTATGGAAGAATTTATCCAAAAAAGAAGAATTTTGGTTCTTGTTTCATCAAGCAAGTTCACAATATCTTGAATGCCTTTTCTGCAAGAATTTTGACTGGATGAAACTCTTCACTCCCATGCTTTGCTCTTTAGCTAGTTGCCTTGTGGTCCTCCTCATTGGGCAGGGTTGTACTCGTTGCTCTGTCTATGTTCTCGTCCTTGATTGGGCTGAGAAGTTTTACATTTATAATGTATTCGTTGCTCTCTGTCTACGTACTCTTCCTTGGCTAAGCTTAATGAAGTTTTTAATTTATAAAGAAAAAAGGCTTGTGATCATACGCTTGCAAAAACATTATGGACCAATCAAGCCTTAAAAACTCAGAAGGCAGTAATGAATTTCTTGATTTTGGCTTGTGATCTCTCCATTTCTTCAGGTCCATCCAAGTCTCCAATGTTGTCATGATATTCCTTCACATAACAAAAAGTGATATTTCAGTGCTTGTACCAAAAGAAATTTAAAAGATGTCAAGTCATGTTATTTAATAAAATAATTCCCAGATATATAACAAACACATCTATATATATCAACTGAGAATCTCTATAAGCATTGGAATACCATAAGATTTGAGTAGAGGAATTAATTAATAGGGAACAACTAATTTAACAACCATTTTGTAAAGATGATCCTCTTAAGAAACTTCAGACACCATGAGTTGAATGCATGTCATTCCTCACTGGTGCAATGCTCTTACAATGCTCAAGTTCTCAACAATTGATCTCTTACTATATTATCGTAAAGAAATGTAAAAAAAAAAAGCAATCTGGTCACTACAAATATACCTGTAGTATGTCCTTGACATCATCCTTCGTTAATCGCTGCTGCTTCAACAACATTTCAATTCTTGCTCTCATTTTAGGATGCCTGCCAATAAAACTTTCAATCAATACCATATAAACTGAATTGAGTATTACAGAACTCTAACCCATAACATAGAGCATACTCAGTAGCCCAGAGATGGCCAAGCATGACGGCAATTAACTGGCAATTCAAAAAAATGAGCTTCAATTAGTACAAAATGTTATACAAACAATTCCAAACAGCACAATAAGATGTCTAAAGTTTGTAACCTGAAGAGTGTAAAGTCCAGATTCCAGTTTTCGGTTGTACTTCTCCTCTTCGTCCATCTGTATAGAAGTCCAGTTTTTTTTTAAATAATAATTAGACCAGTTGATAGATATGAATGTGTCCGTCGATCCAAAATACATGCAAAAGCCATACAATAACTTTGGGATCTTAAAAGATCACCTCCAAGTCATCCAATTCTAGTTTATCTAGTCGTTCTGTCTCTGCTTTCACTCTATCAGAATATCTGTAGAAGACAAGAATTAATTAAACTTCAACCTTAGAGCAAGTGGAAACACATCTGCATCTATAGGCCTATATATCAAAACGTACCTCACATAAAGTTCCATAAGTCTGTCAATCTTCTCACATTCATTCTCCATAAATTTGCTAAGCAATCTTTCCCTTCTTGAACCTCTAGAAATTCCACCTATATAAAAAAATGCAAAGCATCAAGAAAGAATGCATAATATCACTAGAAACACCCACCATAAACAAAAAGTATATTTTATTTTTATTTTTATTTTTATTTTTTAAAAAGATGACAACTGGCCTTTTTAACATTAAATGGAGGGGAACAAAAAACAGAGAACCCTTTAAATGTTACTGCATAACTGAGTTAGATATGACAAGTTTTACTATCCATATTTTCACTTTCCTTCTTACCAAATAATGAGGCAATGAGTGAGATAATACGCTCTTCTAGCTCCTCCTCAAAACTCTCCTTCTTCTTTTTCTTGTTAATGGGTATCTGCATGTTAGTCACAAAGAAAAAGTGCACATCTAGTAAGAAAATGCCTAACTACCGACCAATGCATCTAACAAGGATAATTACACAAATCAGCAACGATAGAAAACATGAAGAATACCAATAAGGAAAGACTACTAGTTGAACTAATTCACATGAGACAAGCAATGAAGATTAAACATAAAACACCTTCCCAAAGAATTAAGTGTCCTCATTTCTTTTGGTTTTCTAATGAGGACAGGTAATTTTGGACGGAGGGAGTAGCAATTAGCCATCAAACACCATCATATACAATAAAATGTCTTTTCTTACACCTACCAACCTAATAAAATTTCATGTATTTTGAATTTTTCATATCTTTTAGTTCCTTCCATTCATGGCAATATGTGCAGTCAATCATAGACATATAGACAAATATGGCTTCAGATAAACCATTTCTATCATGTTTGCATATTGGAGCCAATACTTTCAAATCAGTACACCGATTTACATTGTGTTTAAAGATAATATGAAAAAAAATAGCTATGAAAAAAAACTCATCCAGCTATTCAATTTTGACGTTAACAACATCGCAAATAAATTATCAACAATAGTCAAGATTAAAAACACTTTGTAAATTAGAGTTTATTCAGAGATTCATAACAGTAACCATCGATGCAAAGCTTAGTGAAGTTGAGCCATCATCTTTTACATCCACTCAAAAATTTTAAAACACCCAAGTACGGGAAAGAAAAAAATATCCTCATCTTGCCACAGGTATATGAAAAAACACATAAACCATTCCAAGGAGTAATTGACAACTCAATACTCCGCTACACTCATTATAGTAATAGACAGGAAGGAAAGTGAAGAATAGCACAATCATGAATGAGTAGTGACGAACTTGCCTTACCCATGAATGCTGAGAAGGCTGTCTTCAGGCCCAATACATCCACGAACCGCTCACAAGCAGGAGGGTACTTTGTAATTGCAAATTCCAGTACCCTAATAGCGGAACCATAAGCCAGCTTCTTCTGCTTCATAATGATAATCATCAGTTCAACTCCCTCCGCTTTCAGGAACCTCTCCTTATTTTCCATCGGCATCAGCAAGCAGCACAAGCAGTCAAATAGGTTTTCTACCATTTCTTCCTCATCTGAGGTCTTTGGGTCACGTGATTTGTACATAGCAACCGATTGCAGGACAATATCGACACCATTCATCTGGCCTAGCCGCTTTTGGTTGGCAGGGCGGTTCTGGAGCAGGATGGCCAGTATTTCAGATGCATATTGCTTGTTGCTGTCAAACTCTCGGGCTTTAATCTTGCCAAGAAGCCATTTTAGAAGCTTAGTACGCTCACAAACAAACTCTCCAACAGCAGGGTTGATCTCAATCATGTTCTCAATAGTGGAAAGTGTATTGTAAATGGCAGCTGACTCATCTGGGTCTGAGTCTGAAAGACGATGGAGATTAATGACAAGCGATTCAAGGGCATTATTCTCAACAAGGGCATTAACCAGAACCTGTGCTGGTTCAGGGTTGTCTTCAAGGTCCTCATCCGTCAGATCCTGAACAAGAAAATTTTAGTGAAAACTAACCCTGAGAGATTAATATTTTAAGCAGTGTATTATTTTTCGAAAAAACATAGAAATTTTTGGTAAAAAGAATCATTTTTCTTTTTTAATTGAGTCATTTTGACTTGGCGAGTTGCAGTTCTTAACTAAGAAAAGAAATGTTTTAGAAAACACTTCTTTTCTTTCATTTAGAAATTATCATAGGTATCAATTGACTATTAATCACATGCTACAATTGTATGGTAAGAACTCGAAATATTGACTGACATTACATCATCATCATCATCATCTTACGCCATATCCCAGCTATCTGGGGTCGGCACTCTTATCGGAATCAAAATGGTGCAAAATCCATACAAAGAAACATAGTGGCAAGTTTTTATGCCGGATGCCCTTCCTGACGCAACCCTCTGGCTGACATCACAATGAAGAAAAATCAAATAAAACCATAGTACAATTTTATTGTTATGTATTCCAATATCATTCTCATTAAAAGACATATGCAGCCATGGAAGATCATTTCCTGTTTAATTAGCAATTCTCATAAAAAGCTGAAATTTGACAGCAAATAAGCCATCACTTCCGAAAAGCTACAATAAAGTTCATGGACAAACTAAAATTCTGATAATTAAAAACCATAATTCCGTAAAAGGCGACATTTTGGGGAGATGAGAGAAATACTCACTTGGAGGAGTGAAACAACGTCAATGGCAATGTCGACGTTGTCGTGGTTCAGGAGGCCGAGAATGGAGGGGACGGCATTGAGCCCGACCAGGTCCGGATAGAGCTCCGGCCCGCCGGCAAGGATTTTGAGCTTCTGCAGCTCCTCGTGCAGGTCGAGCTCCGAATCGGCGAACTTGTCGGGCTGGTCCGGGTACTTAAGCCGCGCCTCAAGGTTCGCATTCAACCGCCGCTCGAGGGAGAGCACCAACTTCTTCAGGGTTTTCAGGTCCAGCGCCTCCACCGCCTGCTGCGACTTCTCCACCGCCTCCAGGAGGGACAGGTCGACCTCAGGTACAGCGCCGTTGGCGGCGGCGGAAGGCTGGAGATCGTCGTCGTCGAATGTTTCGGCGCCGGAGCGGCGTTGGCGCTTCGCCGGGAGGAGGCCGTCCATTCGTAGCCGGAGGAGGTGACGTTGGAAAACCCTAAATCGCGCGGAGGAATCGGCGAGTGGGGTTTTTCCCTCGACTCTGCTCGGACTGTGGGCTGCGCTTAAGCGAAATGCTACGCCCGCTCGCCCCAGGCTCGCTATCATAGTACGCCAGAGAGTCCCACGAGGACATGCACCCATGTGACATGAGCCGTCGATCTTGAAAATTGATGTGGAAGTAATCTTACGTGGCATGCCTTGTGCTAGAATAATAACCCATCTTATCCGGGTATTGTGCACAAGTATCGGAAGAAATTATTGGGTGTCTCTGACACATTACTAGGAAGAATTATTGACACAACCAGCCTATGAAGTATAAATACAAATATAAATATAAATACAGTAATACGATACGGATATGGGACATGGCATTTTTTCTAAAAAAATAAGATACAATATAGATACGAAGTGGATGAGCATGAAGCTGACTATGGCAGGGTTGAGAGAGGAGGAGATCCAGGAGCAATGATGACGGCAGTGGCACGACGGAGGCGCTTTGAAGGTGGCGACGGATCTGTAGAGCGAATGGTGGTTAGACAAGAATTAAGGCTTACGGCACAACACATGCTTGAGCTTTTGTTCCCGTGTCTTAGTGTATCATGCCCGTATCTGACACATATCCATCCATGTTGGAAATGTGTTCAATTTATTTTTAATTACAAAAATGCACATGATACACAGACAGCCATGTCATTGTCATATCCCTGTTCGATACATATTGGATACGGATACGACAACCAATTTACCGTGTCTGTGCTTCCTTGGAATCAACACACTTTTTCAAGGCTGAAGTGTGTTGTCGATCTGGGATATCAATGACTCCCTGCCACCCTAGTATACACTTGACGTGATCAAGCCGTTGTACCCAATAATTTCTCCATTACTCCATAGAGATCAATGTAGCACACGAGTAAAGCATGTGTGACAGCTCCCGGGCATAAAAGTGGCGTGGCTAGGCCATTGTACCTGACAATTTCTCTTATACTCCCTCCGTCTGGAATTATTACAATGGACTAATATTTAGTCCATTTTGAAAAACCTTATAGTAATAATAATTTCGGACAAGAGGGAGTATGCGAGTCTTGTTTACATGGCAGCCGTGTGAATGCACATACATGGGTTTGGGGACCCCAATAGATTTTGGTCTATTATAAATATCCCTCTTAGTAATAGTTAGGGTTTGGGTAAGTAATGAATAAAAAACCTAGTACTTGACCTCATTGGCCCATTCCCAACCCCAAACCCCTATATGTAGGTAAATCAATGTAATGTGTTTGGAGTATGGACTAACTGTACTCCTTTGTTGACAAATATGAGATATTTTTCTATATTACCTGGCCAATGAGCCCGAAATGCCATATTACCTGGTTTTCCAGGCTCATGCCATATAACCTAGTTTCAGAACCTAATCTTCTCATTTTACCCTCCTGAAACCCTAAACTATAAGACTTCATGTTTTACCTGCCCTGAGCTTATTTTACATTTCACACAAGCTTCCTCCACATTGATCATACGGCAAAAAGTTTATTTTCGAAGGCAGATATACTAAAATATTATTATAGAAAATTTTATTACATAAATTCTATTGAGATGATGAATTTACAAAGAAGGAGCATGATGTAAACGCAGCGGAAGACTAATAAGATGTTGATCGGTAAAGGAACTTGAACGGAATCCAGCAAAAAAAATACACGCACAAACTGTCGTCTACTACTTGAATAGAGGTAACACTCACAAATAAGTAGGCCTGAAACTCAATTCATAGAACTAGAGCCAAGGAGGGGTTGGATAGTGTAGGACAACCTCACACTCACAACATAGAGTAATCTCATAAAACACAATTAAAAGCTATTATTCCATTACCTAGAAGCCTTTATATAGGCTCAAATTCATATACAGAGTCAAACAATAATTAATAAAGGTTAAAACAGCTTTCTAACAACTTCCTATGGTGGTTGGAAAGTGACAATGGGCCTTAATTATGAGTCTTGGGGTTTGAATAGTCATCTAGTGCCTGGACCAACTCATTATGGGTTTCTTGCTTCTTTTAGTGGGCCTCCACCTCCATCCCATATATAACTTTCATATAAAATTAGCAAACAACTTGAGCCCATATAATTTCCAAAACAATCTTCCAAAATATTGCAAATAATAGCACAAGTCAGTGTATGTATCACATCAGAGCATGTGGTGAAGCCGCTATTATTCCGCTTTATTTTTCTTCTTTTAAAATTATTCATCCCCACTAGATGGTGTTTGAATATCATTAAGTTATCATCATGAGAAGAAATTGGAGAAAAAATAAAGAAGAACGCAAAAAAATTTAGCGACAACGGATAAGAAATTATAGAGATATGACTTGTTGAATTTTGCCCTCAAATACTATCCTTAAGGATACTTCAATGAATTATATCTCCCTCATTTCGTATCCGTTTTCGCTCATTCTTTTCAAGTTCTTATTTATTTTCCCTCATTTTTCTTCTCAGGATGACAACCCCTAAGTATGTTGAAACACAATATACTATTTATTGTTGATTTTTTATATTCCATTAGATATTATCTCAAGATCCTAATGGTATCATTATAAAAAAAATGCTGAAAAATAAAGAAGAATGTAGTAAAAATAATAGGCAAAACAGATAAAAAATTAGAGAGATATGATTCGTTGAAGTATACCTTAATATACTTAGGCTATGATGAGAAGAAAAAAAAAGAAAAAATAAAAAAGAACAAAAAAAAAAAGGTAAAAACGGATCAAAAATGAGGGAGATACGATTAGTTGAAGTATTTCATGCGAGAGCAAGATAGCACGGCTCTAGAAAAACATAAAAATTCAACCAACCATTCTGCATCCTCAATAGTCATCGTCATTGGTTTCTCTACAATCACCAAACCATTGACAACTACAAAACGAACTCGTTTTTCTTCATTTATAACCAGCTCTGAGAATCTTGGCCGTGTCTCTAGAGAAGTTGTTAGTTCCCTTCTCTTGAATGTATATGGTCCTGAAAAAGAGAAACATTAGATGCAAGTTAAGCGCAGGGATCAATCCAAAGAAAATGAAGAATGTGTAAGAGTGACATTCCACGAATAGCCGAATACCTTTTCTAGGAAACCTTTTTGCTAGCCTTCTATACAGACCACCGGCTGTCTTCAGAGCAACTCCAATGGTCTTAACACAAATCCCTTCCGAAAACGCAAGTCACATATTCACATCGTTCATTAAACTCTCGTATAAATTGGTCTATAACTATCTGAAGAAATCTGGCCCGTTTCAATTGGTGATACATCTGGTTCAAAGTAAAAAATGGTCCTTGAATTCCTCAAAGAATAGGAAATAAAGTTCTTCAAGAAGTTAAAAGAAATAAAAATCAATGAGGAATTACCATCAATTGAGAGCACATCATAAAGGGACCTTGAGGATCCGGCATCTTTAAGACTTGCACGATCTTCATCCATTCCAGCAACATGAATTTGTAATGAAGTTCTATACGAATTGCGTAGACATCCCTTAAATATAAACATATCTTCCATTAACACCACTAAGAGGTGAAACTCCAGAGCATTGTACCCATCAACGACATATCCAGTCTTAGAGCGCGAATATTTTGCTGAAGAAAAAAACACAACTGCATGAATAAATAGCTAAAAGAACAGGTTTACTGGGATTGAGCTTTGCGTTGTTGCTCTCGGCATTTCTAGGTAAAAATGTTACATTAATGGCATTTTATTTTGTCAGCCGTTAGAACCTAGTTTTATTGCCCATTATGTCATTCTGGATTAGCTCATTCTAGTTTGATGTGTCCCATATGTTACGTTCCATGAGTCATTTCTATTTTCAGAAGATATTTTTATGCTAAAACTCTAGTTACACCACCTGCTGCAACTTAAAGAAATTGAAGAAATGAAAAACCAAAGAGGACTATCTCTGAAGTAAAACATTATGGGCATTACTCAGTTGGTGTTGCCAAGTATGCATATGAAAATATTAACTCTATACCATTCCAGTCTAGCCTATCCTTAGCTTATAAACGTTGAATCAACAATCCTTCTGCAGAAATCATTTCCAATTCTTAACAATAAAACTCCTGGTGCCTAGCATGATCGTGAGCAACATTTAGGAAAGTAGAATTCTCATGTGGCAGGCGTAAGAATCAAATAGTGGCTGATGTGAGGAAAGCTGGGAGCCAGCCGTCCTCTCTATGCAAAATACATCAAATGGCCAGGTTCATCCAAACTAACTAACAACATGAGTCAAAGATCGTCATCTTCTTGTTGTAACCATTTTCTCTCCTTGTTGTAACTATCACCTAGTCAAACCATTTCACCTAGTCAAATGGCCAGGTTCATCCAAACTAACTAACAACTTGAAGAATCCTGGCTCGCGAACAGTGATTCGATTGATGATGAAGAAAGAGAATTCTTGGTTCAGTTCTCCACCTTAACGACAGAAAAAAGGATTGATCAAATTCTATTGAGTCTGACTCATAGTGATCATTTATCAAAGAATGACTCTGGTTATCAAATGATTGACCAACCGGGATCAATTTACTTACGATACTTAATTGACATTCATAAAAAGTATCTAATGAATTATGAGTTCAATAGATCCTGTTTAGCAGATCGTCATCTCCTTGTTGTAACCATTTTCTCTCCTTATTTTATCCCCATGATTCCTACAAACTATATAATGTATAAATAGCATGTAAATCAATATAAATGATATCGACTTAATTTCTCACATGGTATCATCTTCATCCTCTTTCCTGTGCATCTCTGTTCTTTGCCTTTTCTTTCTCTCCCTCGCACCATGTCTTCGGCTGCAATATCTGCCACCGCCTCTCCCTTGCTGGACTCTGCCAGGACTATCACCATCACTGCTCTACCCTCTGTTAAGAATCTCTAAGGAGGTTTCTGTGAAACTTGCATCTACCCTCTGTGGAAGATACAAGTCTTGCCGGTGCTCCACTGCCATGGTCTCATCGGGCTTGTTTACGGCGAAATGGCTCGACCCACGGGTGATGACGATGATGCTGCTGTCCGTGCCCCATATGGTTCTTGCGTGGTTGGCCACCTCCGTTTCCGAAGACGTGCTGCCTCAAGTTGCGCACTGCGAGTCTGCTCATACTTTCTGGCGACGATGGAGGTCCTCTACGGCAAAATGACTAGTTCCCGCATCCAAGGTATCAAAGGCAAGCTCCATAGTCTCCCAAAGGGCTCCCTTTCTATCGCTGAATACATCAACAAGGCTCACTCTCTGACCCATACCCTTGCATGGTTGGAAAGCCCGTCGATAACGACGATTTCATAATCCTTGTGCTAAAGGGATTTGGTCCTGAATATGACCCTGCTTGCGCTACAATTCATGTTGCTCATGAATTTCCGGCGGTCGATGAGGTTGCTGCTCCTCTTATGGACTTCGAAATGCGTCTCAGGGGTAGCAGACTTCCTCTTCCTCCCTGGCTTTGCTGACCTCCAAAAACTCTCCTTCTCCTCGACCCACAGCCCATCGTGGAGGGTCTGGTGAGGGGGGCGTTCGGGCAGTGCTCGCCCATCTTCTCAGCCATGTAGACTGACCGTCCATGCTACCTCAACGCCAGCTGGCCCTGGCCGTGATGGGTCCCGCTGTGGGCATCCTCGTGCTTCCTCGGTCAACGGCGACTATGCTGCCGTATATTGCTACCGCTGCGGCCATCCAAATCATAAGGCCGATGCTTGTTAGGCTGTCCCCATCGATCCCATTCAATCCTTCTCTACCCTTCACTTGGTCGACCAACATGACAACGAGTGGTACCCCGACACCGGCAGCACGAACCACATGACCTCTGATTCTGCACAAGTTGATGGTATGACTCCTTACTCTGGCCCAAACAAAGTTTTTGTGGGCAATGGTGAAGCACTACCTATTTCTCATACTGGTTACGTTACTTTATTACCTGCCTCTCCTAAATTGGAAAAAATTCTCTTGGTTCCTGGACTTACTAAGAATCTTAGTGTCTCACAATTAACTCGGGATAATAATTGTTGTTTCATTTTTTATGAATGGGGGATTTACTGTGAAAGATGTGCAGAGCGGGCAGATACTTTTGGTCGGGCCTAGGACGGGTGGTCTCTAATGTGTTGGTGCTACTACTACTGATGACAAGCACGATGTTAGCCTTCTATACAATAAAGTTGGTATTGAGGTGTGGCATGCCCGTTTGGGCCACCCCTCTACTATAATAATGCGGACTCTGGCTTCATCTCTTCGCCTATCTATGTCTATGAATAATACTGCTTGTAACAGTTGTAAGCTTGAAAAAGTATCAAAATTACCATTTGAAAAAAGTGTATCTTATTCACGTACTTGTTTTAGTCACCTGCACACTAATGTATGGGGCCCCTCTCCCGTCCAATCCCTTGATGGTTTTCGGTACTACTTATTAATCATGGACGAATTCTCCTTTTTTTACATGGTTTTTCCCAATGAAGCGGAAATCCGACGTTTCATTGATGCAACGGTAAAAGTACGTGAAAGTTTGATGCAACGGTAAAAGTACATGAAAGTTTGAAGCGGAAATCCCTCTACCTGTCTTTTTTTACTTCTTACATTACCTTAAGTGTTAGTTTGATGCAACGGTAAAAGTTATTCAATCGGATGGTGGGGGGGGGGGAGTATATCAGCCATACTCTTCATAATTTTCTTCAAAAACACGACAACATTCATCTCCTCTCCTGCCCCAGAACACCGGAACAAAATGGCATGGCCGAGAGGAAGCATCGTCATGTTGTCAAAACCGGGCTCACCCTCATGGCCCAATGCCCATCTCCTTAAAGAATTTTGGTAGAATTGCTTCTACACTGCGGTGTATCTCATTAACCGTCTTCCATCAAAGACACTTGCTAAAAAATTACCATATGAGATTTTGTTTCGGTCTAAGCCTACTGATGCAGGACAACCAACTTAAGATCCGACAAAATTTAAACAAGTAAAGAAAACTCTAAATTTTAGCAATCCTACTCAGGCAAGATAAAGAATTTAATATAAGTGGCTACGAATAATTCAGATTTGATTTCAAAGGGTTGAAGGGCAGCAACAGTTGAGAAATTGTTTTAGGCTAGGACTAAAAGTATTGACGTCGAATCAATGTTTACCATGCACTTGCATGTCAGATCAAATATGATATTTTAGATAAACAGATAAAACCACAAAGATGAGAAGAAGACAACTTACTTGTCCGCCCGAGGTGAACCCGGAACCCAAACTCGAACCGAGGTGGACTGGCCCGTCCAAAAACCCAACCCGAACCAAGTAGTCTGACCCGTCCAAGGTAAACCCGAACCGGATCTAACCGGTGGTTCAAAATGAATATTGAAGCTGGGTTTGAATAACTCTGAACCGGCCTTTGGGATGGAGGGTCAAAGCGAGACAGATGCTCGGGCAGGAGGGGCGACCGAAGGTTGATCAGACTGACGGAACAGCGGCCGAAAGAGGAGATCTGAGAGGCAGGCGATCGGCTCGACTGGCAGCGACAATGACGGCACGGTGGAAGCAGCCTGAGATCTCCTCGGCGGAAAGGTAGGCGTCAGGACGACGGCGATGACGAGCTTTTAGACGAAAGGCAGCAGCTTTGGGACTGATACCGGCAAAACCTCTCCGGAGTACACCACCGGGGTAGTGGCGATGGTTATGGAAGGTCGATCAACAACAACAACGGGAGTACGGCGGCGGCGATTCGGTACTGTTCATTAAAACAGATGGCGGTGGCGACAGGAGTACAGACAAAAGGCAGAAGCTTTGAACGGACAATGGCGGTGACGGCCTGAGATCTGCTCGGCAGTAAGAAAAGCGTATGGGCGGCGACGAGTTTCAGGACAAAAGGCGACAGCTTTCGACGGCGATATTGCTCCGGGAACACATTGGGGTCGTGGAGGCGATTATGGCGACGGCGGTTCCTCTGGTTGAAGATGGCAAAGATCTTGTTGGTGGAACTAGTGCCGGCCTGATGATCGATCAGAGGAAAAGGAAACAGCGACAACGACGAGCGCGCAAAGGTGGAGTTTTGGAATCGGCACCAAAACCCACCACTGGATTTGGCACCAGCGGCTCCGGCTTCGGCACCGGCGTCGGATTCGGCACCGACGGGACTCTCTATCACAGAGGTATCAAACGAGGTTTTTTTTTCATAAACTGAAGTGCTTTATTTCATAGAGGAGTAGCCATTAAATAGGCATTACAAAAGTCTTAAATCAAGCAACAAATTAAGCTTGCCCAAATTAGAAACGGGAATCAAGCTTTTCTAATCAAGGAAAAATTCCAAATTTAATTCAAATGCTGAAAATAGAAATCACTAAATATGTAAACAGAAAAATAAGCAATCTAATGGGCACGGGTCCTATTCCGGCGAGTGTAAACCCGTATAGGCCCCGTGTCCGCACCACCTACTTATGATCATCTTCGGACATTCGAGTGTGCTTGTTATCCCTATCTCCAACTGTTTGGGAGGGGCAAGCTCGATTACAAGACCGTCCAGTGTATTTTCTTGGGATATATATAGTGGGCGTCAGAAGGGTTTATAAATGCCTCAACCCTCTCACGGGTCGCTTATATATTTCACGCCATGTTTCTTTTGTTGAACAACTGTTTCCTTATCCCACAAAGGGCGCTCCAGGATGATCACCTGCCCCTCGGTTCAAGGTGCAGTAATTTCCCCTCAAGCTACTACAAGACGTATCGCCAGACTCTGGTGTTGCTCCCATCGGACCTCCTCATTGGCCCACTACCACTCCCGATAGTCCAGTTATGCTTCCTCCTTCTACGGGGTTTGAGACTGGCCTCTTGCCACGTCCCTCCTCTGACGTTGCGGGCCCTGCGCCCGCGCCAACCCCAGCACCGATGAAGGTCTTTTGTCGCCGTCCCAAAGGTGTCACCGGCCGCGTCACCCTCTGATCCAGCCTCGTCTTCCTCCCTAGTGCTGCTGCCTTCCATATATAATAATTGGTAGATGCAAGTTTCATATAAACCTCCTGACAGAAATTCTTAATAGAGGGAAGAACAGCGGTGGTGATAGGGCCGGTAGAGTCTAGCAAGGGAGAGGCAGTGGTGGATGTTGCAGCCGAAGACATGGTGCAAGGGAGAGAAAGAAAGAAAAGGCGAAGAATAGAGATGCATAGGAAAGATGATCAAGCCGATACCATATGAGAAATTGAGTCGATATCATTTCTATTGATTTACATGCTATTTATACATTATACAGTTTGCAGGATTCATAGGATTTAGTTCCCTTTTAACTAAGAAGAGAAAATGGTTACAATAAGAAGATGACGATCTTTGACTCATGATGTTAGTTAATTTAGATGAACCTGGCCATTTGATGTATCTTGCATAGAGAGAAGGACGGCTGGCTCGTAGCTTTCCTCACAAACTAACCCTCTTCAGCTGACTTCGAGGCATTGAAGAATGGTAGAACTCCTCAAAATGGGAGATTTTCAATACTCTAATATGTACTCCATATGAAAGCCAAAATGTACATTATTCTTAAGGTGATCGTGAAATTTTTTTCTGCTTTTTTTTAAAAGTCATAACCACATTTATCACAATAAGATGCCCAAAAATCTAAATCAAAAGAAAACACCTTCCTGCAGAAGCTGAACTTGCTGAGATGACAAACTATAATCATTAGTAGCTTCAATTAGCATTCGACCAATCAAAACACTGATAAACCCAAATACCCAATCACACCAAAATGAAAAAAGAAAATGCTATACCACGGAATTCGACTCATCGTCATTGTCCAAGCTATCCTCCGTGATCGCCTCCCGGTGGACATCACTGACCCCTTCGATCTCCCCCGGCCTCGAATTTGCCGCATTCAGAACATGGAACGAGCTTTCGATTAACGAATTCCACACTAAGTGGATACCCTGCACCCCATTCAAAATTCAGCTCCCTTACAGCAAAAGAACCAATCTTTCCGCCGCCACCCCCTTCCGAATCGAGATCCTGGAGAAGCAAAGAGAGAAGGAAGAAAAAGCTCAACTCCATTGAATCGTGTAATGGATATTGGGGGAAAAGGAGAAGAGCTTCCCGACATGGAATTTGAATCGGGAAGCCAACGGCCATTTCTCAGACAAGGAATAGGGGCTATGTCGGTTTCGAAGGCTGGGGACCGTACCTGAGCTTCAGAGCCTGCGGAGCCTGAGTCCAAGCCTCTACCTCCGGCCTCCGGACCTGCCCCCTCTGGGTTAGGTTTTTAAGTTTGTAAAATGCTTATTAGGTCATTAGTCAGCTTGTACATTGCAGAATTAAGTTATTTTGGTACAAGTGCATAATTATTATTTTTCATATTAGATACAATTGCGTAATTATTATTTTTTTCAAGATAACAATTGCACAATTAATTTGATACTTGGTGGCGATGTGCATAGTACAGGTAATGATATTACTATTCCACTTTTTCACTCCATTCTTCTCCTTTTTTTTTTATGTTATTAACCACATTATTTTAATAGGGTGCACAAAAATAAAAATCAAAAGAAAACTCCTTCCTGCAAAAGTTGAACTTGCCGAGATGACAAACTATAATCATCAGGAGCTTCAATAAGCAATAAACCAATCAAACACACTCATAAACCCATTTACCCAACTACAAGAAAATGAAAAAAGAAAATGCTATGCCACAAGATTCATTGTCCAAGCTATCCACGAGTCACCCCTTGAACCCACTCATCACCACATGGGTCCATATTGTAGTTTGGTGCCGCATAAGCAGAGTATGAAAATAGAGTAGAGAAGTGGAGTAGTAATATCATTACCCAAATACTCCCTCTGTCATAAGCAAGGAATTCCATATCGACGATATATCGATATCAGGCCCCACCCGATAAAACGAGATGGGTAAATATCATTTTTTCCATTTTTTTCAAATATCGCCAATATATCGGTCGCCATTTAAAAAAATTGTTTTAAAAAAAATGGAATTTTTTTTTAAAAAAAACAACTTTCCTTATTGTTTCCCATCATAATATGCATATTTTGAAATCTATGCTTTGTTTAAATTAGTATAACTCATTTTAGAAGTCAGAATGTGAAGATATACAGTAAAAACTAATTTTCGACCACCGATGTTTTTTTACAAATATCTCCGATATTTTGGCTCTTAGGCCTACCGATATCCGATACAGAATTCCTTGGTCCTAAGAAGTATTAAGTTTATTTCGCACACCAAGTTGTCTATATGTATTACACATTTCTGACATTTAAGTCCATAAGACCTGACTAGAAGGGTGGTCCTAAGAAGTATTAAGTTTATTTCGCACACCAAGTTGTCTATATGTATTACACATTTCTGACATTTAAGTCCATAAGACCTGACTAGAAGGGGCAAGGCGATGGGCCTCTTAAACCAGCGTATTCCATGTTGTCAATGCCCTCGAGCATACAAAGCCCATCCCGCCAATGCCCTCGCGGCATACAAAGCCCACCCCGCCAATCACTTTGGATATGTACAAGGCCCACTCAACATTGCACAAGAATAAATCAGGATATCCTCCCAAGTGAGTGGCCACTGGCCACTTCGAACTCAGGACCTCCGCCACCAGAAAGCAGTAGTCCAGACCGTCCCGCTAACACCGTATTGCTTTAGAACCAGCAGAAAATTAATTAAAAATGTCAAACAATCAGAAAATATAACAAATTGAAGGCTAGCAAGTTAATCGCGGATAAATCAGAATTTTACAATTATCCATTCTAAGGGGCCATTCGGGGCGTGATTAAAAGCAAAACATCTACTGTAGCATCCATGTTTTTTTCCATGAGAGAAAAAAAACATGGATGCTCCAGTAATCCACTGTAGATATTTGCTTCTAATCACGCCCCAAACTACCCCTAAATCTCAAATACATCAGAACTTTACAATTAAGCGTGTTTGGGTGAGCATACTATTAAGATGGATGACTTCCTTAGGAAGATAATTTTAGAGTTAAGCGTGTTTAGGCAACAATATTACTATCATCTACAGGGACGTCCTCATGTTGATGCAGCATTTTTCCACAACCTGAATTTTTCATAAAATGTGAATATTTAAAATTGAAATCTTGCATAATATGAGATATCTTTTTAGGGTATCAGGAGTCTTACTAGTTTGTGTTTTTTTCTTGTGGAAGATGTGGAGGACCTGCAGCAAAATGTGGAGGACCTGCAGCAAAATGCGGAGGAGCCCATTGAAGAGCCAGACAAGATTTACATGGGAAGCTTTTATGGCGATCAGATCAGGAGGGATTCAAGCGAGGAGGAGATGGAAGAAAATGACAAGGACTTGGATGATCTGCTCTATCACCCGCCTGAGGAGAAAGAGATCGACATTTCCAAGCCGATTAGAGACCTGATACATGAAGAGATCACCATTAATGAAGTTTGTGATCCGGCATGTAACGGCATGTGTTTACAATGTGGGATGAATCTGAACGAAGGCAATTTTGATTGTCGTAGAAAAAGAAAGGTTAATGGGAGTGAGGCATACGCTGAAAGTCGAGCTTCATAATTTTGTTCCTGTTTGATGTTATTGTATCATCTTAAGCACCACATCATCTGTACTTCCAATTGTAATGAAACCAAACTTCTTAACATTTATGTTTCTAAATTTGTTTCAAAGGTTTTTTTATATATAGATTTGTTTTGAACTTGAACTTTCACCAGGGTACATATCAAGCTTGGGTGTAGAAAGAAGTTATATGCTTTAACAATCATGCAATACCAGTTAAGAGAGCGGTAGATAATAACTTTAAGTAAAAAATATTGCATTGAAATAATTCATATTATGTGCATAGATATCATATAAATATCCAGCAATTAGTCGTCAACAAACATCAGTACACTCGCACGATGAAAGTCCGAGATCTGGTTACTCTCTCAAAAACTACACTACCTTCAACCCTCAATAGGCTACCGTTATAATCATATTCATCATCATAATCAAGTAATGCCTTTATCCAACTAATAGGCTACTGTTATGAAGAAAAAAAATATAACAGTTGCGCCTACATTGATATGCACCAAAGCCTTGAGAAAAGCAAACTGCAAAAGTCCTCATCCTATCATGATGCCAATCTTCTTTGCAAATTCTTCCCCATTGACATCACCATGATCATCATCATCATCATCAAAGTATTCATTGTCAGGATCCACATTTTGATCCTCAGGGATCTCTTCACCTTCCTGGGTTTGATCGTAGGCATACTCCTCATCTCCTTCATCGTAACCTTCATAGTCCTGATCATCCTCCATTGCTTCAGTAAACACCCCATCTTCCGCAGCAAGCTCATCTCCATTCTGATCAGGCAATTGACCTCCACGAATCACCTTCCCCCGATTGGTGACAACAGTGCCTTCACCCTCTTCCACTACTCTAGCTCGGTCAGCAGCATCTTCATGGTCAGACACCACATACCTGTCTACCTTATGCCTCTGATTGTTTCCTTCCTCGCAGGCATCTTTCCTATTGCCAGAAGCTGCTTCTCTCTTTCTTTTCAAAAGAACATTCAGAGGTTTTGGGCCCTCAAAGGAGAGAGAACTCTCTAATTGTTGCTGGCCCTGAACATCTCCGAGCTTCACAGAAGTTTCATTGTCGTTCACAGTAGATCTAGATTCCTCCCTGTTAGAAACCTTGAAACCTTTCAGCTCTGAAAGGCTTTTGGGGCCTGCAAAGTCCACTGTGGCTGCCTCATCCTTGCTATTGGATGAACTCCAATCATTCCTTCCTTCCCTAGCAGGGTCCTGCCGTCGCCTTGTTCTTTCATGGTAGCATCTTGCTTGGTTGGAGAAGGTCGACTGTTTGGAAGGTAAACTGCCCCACTTTCTTCCTCCATTTTCTCTATCAGGATGAAACTTGCTAGCATAATGTGGCCTAGATTTTTCAGGAAGTTTTAACCTACCCTGCAAGCGACTACTGATGGATCTTTCAAAGGGAAATTTGTCTCGGTCTCTGTGTGAGCGGGATCTGTACCTCTGCACGTCTGTGTGATATTTATCTCTCCAATGATAGTCACCACGGCGATTGGGACTTGCTGCTAACCTCGAATCATTACCACTTCGTTGCTTTGTCAGACGGTGATGCAAATCTTGGCTGCTAAACTTTTCAGGACTGTCAAGTCTCAAACAGTCCCTTCCGTCCCTCATGGATCTATCAGCAAGCCTTTCAGAAGAACCCCGGTTGTTGCGCTCCCAGCCATGCTGTTCATAGCTATTCACATACTGATCATATTCACGATAATTCTCAAACTCCCACTCATGTTTATGAAGATGATCAGAGTCTGATAAGGGATTATAGTCAAATTCATTTAGAGAATTCCGGTGTCGTCCACCTTGGGCTGTATTAATCCCAAACTCATCTTCATTAAGGTAGTAATTGGAATCTTCATCATCACCGTCCACAAGAACGTCAAAACCAGGTGATGATTCTCCCAAAAATTCATCTGCCTCCTCGCCACTCTGAAAGTCATCTTCTAATGGATGAGCTGGGTGGTCGCTTGACCAGATTCCAGCATTTCCATTAGCAAGTGGAGCATCAACTGGCTTGGATTTAGCATAACCATCAGCCACGTAGGCAGGAAGTTCACATTCCTCAGTAGATGTTCCACCATTAGATGCAACTTCGATCTTTGTAGCAAATACTTTGGCAGGAACTTGAAATTCAGCAGAATTTTGTGCGCTTGAGTGGGAAAACCTATGGGGATTCTGACATATTTGGAGAGGTGAAGTAACCTTATACTCCGCCTGCCCAGCAGCAGATGCGGTAACCTTTGATGTCTGATAAGGGTTCACAATCATTGCATTTCCTTGTGGGCCATGCAGAAAAGGGCACATATCACCCTTCAAACAGTGCCCCCACTGAAAATAATAGCAGGGTATAGTTTGCTTCTTTACAACAGGAACAGAAGTCATAGCATTTGCTGCCTTATGCATCTGGACTGAGGCAGACGCTTGGGAAGAAACCGTAGGAACTACAGCAGGCGTCCCAAAGAAGACATCAAGTGGCTGAGAAAAAAAACTATATTAGGATATCTTAAATTAGATAACCATCACCAATATATAAATATATGTGTTTAGTCCAGTTATCCAGTGTGTGCGTGTCCGTGAGTGCAAGTGTGCCGCACACGTGTGTGTGTGTGTGTGTGCAAAGCACCCTGTAAGGAATTGGAAAGCTGTAGCAACTTACCGGATGCCGGAATGCACACTTCGAGCTCAAGCAGCTTCCATTTAACCAATACCAGCAATCCCTGGGATTCATCCTAGCAGCATCACTATGCCGAAACTCGCATTCACTTCCCTGAAAAGAAGAAGTCCTCTTAAGTTAGAGGCATACTCTACCCGTTTCAAAAGTGATAAAAAAACATTGTCAAAATCACATAGCCAATAATAACCCAAACCTCCTCTAAAAGGAAGATAACAAAGGATGACTAATGGAGACTTCACAACACAAACTTATATCCTTTTTTCTTCTCTATCAGTTCCAATCATAAGAAGCCCCATTAACAGGTAATATGCTTTCGAGTCATCCGTAGTCGCAGCCATCCGTCATTAATGTATCATCCTTTCTTGTTGTTCATCACTTAAACAACAATACACACAAAAATTAAAACCTAATAGCTATGTCTTTGAAACACAAATATTCTAAACGCGTTCAAAATTATCCGAATTCGATGCCCAAAAAAGTTTCCACTACACTGCAAACCCCGAGCCAGTCGCCCCATCTTTCAAAACTAATTCATCAATCCCAACCTCCACATACCATCAAAACACAAACTTTTTAAACAAACAAGGAAGTTGCCACGAGAAGAGAAACATCACCTTCTTGCACGTCAAGGGCGAAGCGAGGAAGTAGACGCAGTCGGTGTTCCGCTTCATGGCCTCCTCCTCCAGGCCGCCCGACCCAGCAGCCCCCGCATCCTGACCCTCCGCAGCCGGCGCTTCCATGGTCAAGAACAGCCGGGCTCCAGGCACGGAGAGAGCCGGCGGGACAAATCCGGCACCGGGGATGATTAGGGCCTCGACGAGAAGGACTGCCTCGGATCAGATTAGCAACGAGTAATCCAAGAAAAAAAACAGAATTTTTAGGGTTTTTGGTTGGGACGGGGACTGAAGGGAAAGCGAGGGAGGGATGGGAGAATTCCTGGGTTCTGATTTGGAAGAAAAGGGCCTTTCCTTTCCGTTAAGCCCTTTTTAGTCATTTTTTGCTTGTGGATTATACTTTCGAGTTTAGAACTAGACATGGTTCTCCTAATTAACTTCAAGGCTCCTAATAAGAGTACTTATTAGATTTCTTATAAATGGGAAAAGGTTAATATGTATGCTGGCACACGCTTGTTAGTATGCCCCAGGGCGGTGCAAGTTATCAGATCAAGATCTAACAACGTGCATTAATCTAGGGGGAGCGGCTGATTCAAACCTGTCCGCACCCCAGTGTAGGTCGATGCATGTGAGTTATGCACTTATTAAGTACTCTTTCGAAGTAATTATTGCTGAAGTTCACAGTAAGAATCAAAATAAATAATCTTATAATCATGTAGAAGGCATGTATAAAATCTTGTATAAGTTGAAGATTATTGAAGTAATCAACAATTACTCGTACTGGTTTAGCAAATAACTTTCGATCATCTTTCAATGGGGTTGTCAAAAGGTCAAGTCCATGTAATATTGCGGGGAATGAGATTAAAGCCCATTAATTGAGTTGCAAGATTTTTCTATATTATTTGGCTAAGGAGGCCGGAATACCATATTACCTGGTTTTTTAGGTCTCATGTCATATTACCTGGTTTCGGTACTTGGTATTCCCATTTTATCCTCCTAAACTATAACCCTGAACCCCAATCTCATTTTTTGTTTTCTATGTTATGTGGTTTCATGATTCACACTTTAACGAATCATATCTTATTCATTTTTTTATTTATTTTTGCTTATTTTTTTCTTTATTTTTTTCTTATCTTTTTTCTAGTGACGATATCATAAGGATATTGAGATAATATTTAATAAAATATAATAAAATTTACGATAAATAGCACACAATGTTTTAACATAGTTAGGCAATCATCATGAAAAGAAAGAAGAGAAAAAATAAAAAAAGGCAAAATAATCGATAAAAATGAATGAGAAATGAAAGGAGATATTATATCATTAGAGTATGTCCCAAAAAAATAGCTACACGATAGCATGGCTATCGTATAGTCGATGTACACTCTTATTGTGTCATCTATTACAATGCTATTGTGTACTCGATTACATGATAGCACACTGTATCGTATAATCGCCATTTTTTATGGAACATAATTCAACGAATCATATATCTTTCATTTCTAATCTGTTTTTTCTATTATTTTTTGTTCTTCTTTATTTTTCATTTTCTTTCTTCTAATGATGATATCATAAGGATGTTGAGATAATATCTAATAAAATATAGTAAAAATTAGAATAAATAGCATGCAGTATCTCAACATAGTTAGATTATCATAATGACAAGAAAAAAAAAGAAAAAATAAAGAAGAACGTAAAAGAATAGGTGAAAACGGATAAAAAAATGAAAGAGATTAATCGTTAAAGTATGTCCTAAAAAATTGGCTATCGTGGTGTAAATGTGTAATCGAGTGGATTTGTGTATACGATAGTATTACACACTTCAACGAATCATATCTCCTTCATTTCTGATCCGTTTTTGCCAATTTTTTTGTTATTTTTACTATTCTTTCGCTCCCTCTTTATAATGATGATATCATGAAAATATTGATATAATATCTAATAAAATATAGCAAAATCCATGATAAATGACATGCGATCATCATAAAAGTTAAATCACTTAAAAGTTAAATCTTAGTGGGATGGCAATATATCAAGTTTAGGTTTAACCGGAAGGTACTGACCTTTGAAAACTTAGTATATTGTTGTCCACAAGTTTGCTTCTTTGCTTTTCATCTCCAGAAATGAGTCATTTTCAAAGAGAAGACGAAATGATTTGAGGAGTTTCAGAAAATTCCTCACCTCCAAACGATCACATCCCAAGATCGTTCGAACATTCGCATAGCTTGTGGGAATATTAGGATGCAACTATAAAGTTCTTGAGACTGAACAATCGAAGGCACTCTGCGAACCATAGGACATCCAATTGTCTTTGTCAATAATTTTTGTCAATAATTGTATGATCATTTGCATTTTATAATCTTACATCTAAGTTTTATAGCCTTCAGAATGTGGTGGCAGTGCAAGAGAATCACAAAAAATATCTCTTGATCTCTTCCTACTAAATCTCAGTCAAAACTCCCTCAATATTCAAGTGATTTTGGTGTGTCTCCTTGAGCCAAGTTCTTGGGCAGCAAAAATCTTTCTAAGACTTCAGGTTGAGGTAGTTGTAGTGCAGCTCAAGCTCAATAACAATGATCAGTTATATCGTGGGAGTGGATTGCCAAAGAAGCCTTTGCACAAATAAGTGACATTATTCGTTTCAAAAGCAGCTCATTACTGCACCTCAGGCATGCTCTTCCTCTTAATTCTCCGGTTGAATTCAACAGATTCTAGTGAGATTGGATCTATTTATTTAGGGCAACTTCTACCCATTGTATTAAGCCTATTGTTGTAGATATGAAGTTTTAGACTACTATTAGCTCTAATTTTCCAACACTATGGATTACCTGTGTTGATGATCATCTTCGTTGTCATTCTGATTCTATACTGGATGGACTTGATGTTACAAATTTTACTTACTGCAACTGTCTCAAGGATGAGAAATGTGTACCTTTGCAAAGACGAAAAAACGTTAGAAGAAATTTATGATCGAATCAAGCGAAGCACTTTGTCCTTAAGACAGAATGTGCCCTCCCTACGGTGCTTAGGACTCTTGGGCGTCTGCCTCCCAGGATAAGACAATCAACCACGTACTGTATGAGCACTCCAAACAGCACGCGCAGCGAACCACAGATGTGTTATGCTTTCACAGAAGAGTGGGGAAAGGAAGAAGATGAAGTTCAGTGAAAACCGTACAGAAAACCCGTTTTCTCAAGCTTTATAGAAAACCCGTTGAAAACACACCCTTTCCCATTAAACAGACGCGTCCGTCCGTTAACAGTCATAAGAAACTAAACCAGACCCGTTTTGGTTGAACCAAAATAAATTAGAAAACCAAACCAATTGAATTTGTCCCAAAATAATATTATCTTGTTGACCCAACCCAACCCGACTGGCCGCGCGTGCGAACCAAACCGAATCGAGCCGAGCCGACCGGACGGACGGCGGCGGCGGCAACGCGCGCGTGTGAGTTAGCCCACCTAGGTGCATGGGTCCAATATCTCTCTCCCCCACAAAAGTGGGGTGGCTCTTGGGCCTAACTTCTAAGGCCAAACTTGGACCTTATATACCATCCACAACTCTTCTTTGGTGTAGATGTGGGACTATTCATCCTTTACCCAATTGACTCATTCATATCAATAGTAAGTGGGTTTTAATATGAGTTATAACTCTCTCTTTAACACCCACTTATGGGTTATAACTCCCTCTTTAATACCCACTTCTAACAATCCCCCACATGAATGAGAATTGGCTGGATAATTATGCAAAAACTATGCAGAAAACTTGTGAAAGCAAATATTGAGAAGATCATGCATGGGGGAAAAGTAGCTTTCGGCTTTGAACCTTCCCTTGTGAAGACTATCGGGTTTACTACTGGCTAATCAGTGAACGTGATGTCTTCAACTGTTCAGCCGTTTGTGTAAACCAAGACAATATAAGTCACACAATCACTTCTCAGACACATTGTGGTTCTCATGATTTTGTTCATTTTGGCCTCGAACAAACCTCGTTTTCATGAGTGCTCTAGAAGATTTAGCCTTAAATCCTCATAGAAGTGGCCCCTTCACACTCATATAGGTGATTCTCATTAGGAGCATCCTGCAATACCCCACTCGAACTAAGTCAAGCTATGAGAACCATTAAAAGTAAAGCTTATCCTGATTCATTCAGCAGGCATCACTATCTCATTATAGGAATGGAAACGAGATTTTATCTCCATAGTGATTCCCCTTGAATCCCCCACAATTCGGTTGTCCCTTTTGAACCTAGATCTTGGGATCTCCAGTCAACTAGGTTGGGTTGCCATTATGGTGATTCTTAATGTATAGGCTTCAAGCCCATTCCCCTCGATGAATTGCTCACTTGTTCTTTGGTCAAACCCTTTGTAAGCGGATCCGCAATATTTTCTTTTGACCGAACATACTCAATGGAAATTATTCCACTAGAGAGCAATTATTTTATGGTATTATGCCTCCGACGTATATGTCGAGACTTACCATTATACAAGTTACTTTGTGCTCTTCCTATAGCAGATTGACTATCACAATAGATACATATAGGTGGCACAGGTTTCCCCCACATTGGAATATCTTCTAAAAAATGACGAAGCCACTCAGCCTCTTCGCCTGCTTTATCAAGTGCAATGAATTCTGATTCCATTGTGGATCTTGCAATGCACGTTTGTTTAGAAGATTTCCAAGACACTGCTGCATCTCCAATAGTAAAAACATATCCACTTGTGGATTTGGAGTCTTTTGTATCAGATATCCAATTTGCATCACAGTACCCCTCTAGTACTGCTGGATACCTTGTATAGTGCAGTCCATAGTCCAAGGTATATCTTAGATATCTAAGAACCCTGACTAGAGCCTTCCAGTGGTTTTCCCCTGGATTGCTATTATATCTACTCAGTTTACTTACTGAGTATGCAATGTCTAGTCTCGTACAATTCATGAGGTACATGAGACTTCCAATAATTTGAGAATATTGGAGTTGTGATATGCTCTCACCCTTGTTTTTGCTTAAATGCAATGTCACATCTACATGTGTTCTCGCTGGACGATTATCATTCTCATTAAATTTGTCTAGGATTTTTGTAATGTAATGAGATTGAGATAACACATATCGATCAGATGTTCTAGTGATTTTCATCCCTAGTATAACATCTGCAACACCCATATCCTTCATGTCAAACTGTTTGTTTAACATCCTCTTAGTAGCTTTAATGATATTATCATTGCTACCAATAATAAACATATCATCCACATAGAGGCATACTATAACATAGCCTTCAGGCCTAGATTTGACATAAACACATTTGTCACATTCATTGATTTTGAATCCATTTGACATCATCATTTTGTGAAATTTTTTATGCCATTGCTTAGGTGCTTGTTTAAGCCCATAAAGAGATTTAACAAGTCTGCACACTTTGTTTTCTTGACCCGGTACAACAAACCCTTCAGGTTGTTGCATATATATTTCCTCATTCAAGTCACCATTTAAGAATGCTGTTTTTACATCCATTTGATGTATTTCAAGATTATACAAAGCAGTCATAGCAATTAACATCCTAATGGAAGTTATTCTTGTGACTGGTGAATATGTATCAAAATAATCTTGACCTTCATTTTGCTTGTATCCTTTGATAACAAGTCTTGCTTTATATTTGTCAATTGATCCATCAGCCTTCATCTTCCTCTTGAAGATCCACTTGTATCCGAGAGGTTTACTCCCTAGAGGTAGATCTACCAACTCCCAAGTGTGATTTTGCATAATGGATTTAATTTCACTATTTACAGCCTCCTTCCAATATTGTACTTCAAGAGAGGACATGGCTTCCTTAAAGCTTTGAGGTTCATTTTCTAACAAATAAGTTAGAAAATTTGGACCAAAGGATTTTGATGTTCTAGCACGTTTACTACGTCTAGGTTCATCATCTTCTCCCTCTTGGTCTTCACTATTGTCCGTTGCAATATCCAAAGTTCTTTTAAGAGAACTTTCAATTTGTGTAGAATTCCAAGGAAAAATATGTTCAAAAAATGAAGCATTTCTTGATTCAATCACCGTATTGACATTTATATCAGGAATATCCTATTTATAAACAAGAAATCGATATGCAATCAATGGTCTTTGGTCCAATTTTAATCCTCTTGGGATTAGGGACCGCCACTTTTGCTAGACACCCCCACACTTTTAAGAAGTTGTAGGAAGGGTTTCGACCTTTCCATAACTCATATGGTGTCTGGAAGGTTTTCTTATGAAGTATTTTGTTGAGAATATAATTGGCTGAAAGCAAAGCTTCCCCCCACATGTTCTGAGGTAACCAAGAACTGATTAACATGGCATTCATCATTTCTTTTAAAATTCTATTTTTTCGTTCAGCAACTCCATTTTGCTGAGGTGAATAAGGTGCCGTGGTTTGGTGTATAATACCATGTTGTGAACAGAATTCACCAAAAGGTGATTCGTATTCCCCACCTCTATCACTTCTTAGAACTTTTATTTTCTTGCCAAGGTGATTCTCAATCTCTCGAAAATCTTGTGGACGAAACACAATGATAAACACCGCTTCAAGGTCCGAGATTTGTCACTAGACTTATCCTTGCCTCATCATGGCCTACAACACGTATAGCTTCACTGTGAGTGGATGTTGCTGGCCCAACTTGTCAAGTTCTTTTTCACTTGCTTAGAGCTCTCCGCATAAAGAACTTGTACGATCCCTATTATATAGGTTGAACTCCTTTAAACGAACCACTTTGTTCGTTTCTTCTAGACTGGGCAACCCATGTCTAAACTCAACTGGTCCAAGATCCCCTGAACTGAAATGGTTCTACTTCTGATCCGACCCAAATTCCCCACTAATGACCGAAATGACCATTTTAGAAGGGCTTCTTTTAGTTACAAGTGTAACCCAGCCGGTTTTCTTATTTATCAAACCAGACCAACTAGGGCCTGAACCGACCCATCATCTTCCCCGAATGTTTCTGAAACGAAGAGCTGAGGGATGCGTCCCAGCCTAGCTCAGAGGGGTGCGTCCCAGCCTCTCCAACGAGCACACCCCTTCGCCGCTCCTGTGACCAGTGAGGACGATGACGAGGATAGCGCCAGCGGCGGAGGAGGATAGCTCGCGGTGGATCCACTCCGCTCGTCGAGAATCCCGTTCAGCAGCGGCGACTCGGCCACTTCGTGGAGGGGCATATCATGGAGGCGATCGGCGTAGCGGTTGGGCTGCAACTCCAATGGCCTTGATCCCGTCGGTGGTGGTAGCCCGCCAATGATTCTTCCGGGGGCCCAAGTTGATCTCTTTCTCTTTCTGAGAACAGAGGAGTTGCTGCTCTGTTTCAAAGCCAAAAAAACTCAAAATCATTCATACCAGACATGTTTCCCGTGATTTCACCAATGGCGGCAACGAGACGACCACCATCTCGCATGTGCACTTCGGCATCGGTGGGTCGGCGAAGTCGTGGCCGGAGCGCCGGTGATACTATGAGCTCTGGTGGGAGTAGGGGACGGAGCGTGGGATCGTCTGGTTCGACGAGCCGCCTGGGTCTGATGTGGCTGGGACTGGGTCGGGGCTCGGGCGATGCGGAAGACTCCCGATTGCTCTGCCAGGACTCAAAGGCCCTGCCTTTTGCCTTTTGTTTTCACAGTTCTTGTGCAGTGGAGGTTTTGCCGGAGCCAGGATGGTCCCAGAAGAGAGACGGGAGGCGGGGTTGGCGAGGAGGTATCTCTGGTCACCTCGTTGTCGATGGTGATGGTGCACGGCAAAGGCTGCTTGACTCGGAGTCGCTTTCGGGGAGATGGGTCGGTGGTGGTGGCTCGCCAAGGATTCCTTCAGGGTCCCAAGGCCCTGTCTTTATTCTCGTTTCAGCATCGCGGCCAGACTTTGGTTCCATTCCGGGTGGGCAGCCTTCAAAACCTACTGATGTGCCGCCCAACTCCTCACCTCCGCCAGCGTCGATGTCTCACTCCAGAATGCCGCAGGCCAGGAGGCCGTCTATTCATGGTTCCATTCATCAGCAACTCGAAGGCCGTCTGCAAGACTGCGATCGACCTCGTCATCCGCCGCAACGACCTCGGCCGTTGGGTTGCGGTCTGATGTAGCGTTTTCCGATTTCCTCTTTGGCCTCGATCTCAACGTGCAGCACTTCTTCGAAATTGTTGGAGTCTCACCGTCATCCCTTTGACACAGAGATTGCTTCCGTCGGTTCCTCGTTGTATTCATCACAAACGCAATAAACATTTTGATGTGTGAGAAACCAGACCACAGAAATCACAGTAGCAAAACAAAATACGGAAAAATATTCTGTCTTAAGATTGTTACAAATTTTACTTACTGCAACTGTCTCAAGGATGAGAAATGTGTACCTTTGCAAAGACGAAAAAACGTTAGAAGAAATTTATGATCGAATCAAGCGAAGCACTTTGTCCTTAAGACAGAATGCGCCCACCCTGCGGTACTTAGGACTCTTGGGCGTCTGCCTCCCAGGATAAGACGATCAACCACGTACTGTAGGAGCACTCCAAACAGCACGCGCAGCGAACCACAGATGTGTTATGCTTTCACAGAAGAGTGGAGAAAGGAAGAAGATGAAGTTCAGTGAAAACCGTACAGAAAAAATCCGTTGAAAACACACCCTTTCCCATTAAATGGACGCACACCCTTTCCCATTAAACGGACGCGTCAGTCCGTTAACGGTCATAAGAAACTAAACCCGACCCAACCCAACCCGACCGCGCGTGCGAACCAAACCGAACCGAGCCGGATGGCCGGCGGCGGCGCGCATGTGGGTTAGCCCACCTAGGTGCATGGGTCCAACATCTCTCTCTCCCACAAAAGTGGGGTGGCCCTTGGGCCAAACTTGGACTTTATATATCATCCACAACTCTTCTTTGGTGTAGATGTGGGACTACTCATCATTCACCCAATTCACTCATTCATATCGTTATAACTCTCTCTTTAACACCCACTTATGGGTTATAACTCCCTTTTAATACCCACTTCTAACACTTGATTATCTATCGTTACGATCTAAGCTGTCAGAAACTAACTCCTACTTCCTTCTACAGGACTCTTACTTAACCATACATGAAAGCATATCTCAAAATAAGGGTGTCAATCGAAGGCATTCCTGCGAACGAAAATTCCCCAAAACATATCTCAAGAACTATGTGAATGAAAATTTCCCAAAACGAAATGAAACGAACTGAAAGGCCCCCTCACTGAAATGAACCGAAATCAAAACGTTGTGACTGTGCTTGGAATATGTACTGCACTGTTTTCGTTCTTGCAGGATGATATTCTTCAGATCATATGATAACCCACAAAAAATAGAGGAGTGAAAGGACTATGGAGATTCTAACCAGGAGGATGAACAAGCTGAACAAATTACAAATAACCATGAAATTTTTGGAAGATGAATACGAATTTAAACCTCAATTATTGAAAATAACAAAAGCAGACGAGAATATCTCTTGCGAATGCTAATTAGATAACTTACACGTCTTTTTCCTGTCAGACTCACAGATATGTCAATGGAAGCCACCATACTCGTGCAGCTATTTTATTTGCTTTTTATCCTTCTTTCCTAAGAAGTGCCAAGAGAACATTGGGGATGGGATAGCCATTGGCATAAAAATCGAACCAAAGTCATAGCGATAGAGATTTCCATATGCATCTACTTGAGTTTCTAGCTTCCCATGCCAAGGAGCAACCAAACTCAGAGCGATAGAAATTTCCGTATGCATCTACTTAAGTTTCTACCTTCCCATTTAAGGAGCAAATAAAAGATCACATTTGCCAGATCACAACTTGGCCAAGAAGTAAATTATATGGTTCTGTTGATGAATTTGCAGAACCACTTTCTCCACTTTGTATACACAAGCTAGAGTATGGACCTAATGGCATGTTCAGCCAGAGTTACATAATACAACCAGAAAAGTAAAATATGCTTGAACATGATTGCTTGCCCCTATACAGAAATCTCATAAGCAACAAAAAAAGAGTGAATCCACACAGGTTGATAAGACGGTTTATAAAAGAATAATATTGGGCCTCAAAAACACCAAGAACAACAAGAGCAAGACCACGAAGATGGGATTTTGCCAGTCTTTCGGATGCGTTCAGCTTGCTCCTCCGTTCTTGCAGCTTGCCTATTTCTTTTAGCTTCAGCTGCTGCCATCTTCTCTTCAGCTTTGTGTCTCATTGCTGCTAGCTTGTTCATCAGTTCATCGTGAGCTCTAGCCTCCATCCTCTCAATTTCGACCTAAAAGAGTAAACCTTAATTATCAAATCCTGCAAAATGGTTATAGCTGCTGCTTTGCATAATTGTCTACAACCACAATACTATGATGTGTTCATCGGTTCATGCACCAGAAGCACTGAAGTGTTGATGCATAAGCATGCATAAACATGTACGAATTGCAAATAAGTATGCATAAACTCATTCATCTACCCTTTTTTTGATCTCATAATCATAATCAAGTAGCGTCTTTTCCCAACTATTTGGGGTCGGCGACACGGATCTTACTCCTCCATTCCAACATGTTTTGGGCTATCTCTTTTGTAAGAGATAGTAAAGTCAAATCCTTTCTTATTAACTCCATCCAAGTTCTCTTAGGCCTCTCTCTCCCTCTTTTAACATCGTTTACATGTATCCCTTCTAATCTTCTCACAGAGGCATCTAAAGTTCTTCTTTGCATATACCCATACCAACGCAACTTACATTCCCTCAGCTTCTCCCCTAAAAGAGCTACTCTCAGGCTCTCACGAATATATTCATTTCTAATCTTATCTCTCCTAGTTATCCCACTCATCCACCTTAACATTCTCATTTCGGCTACATTCAACTTATTGATATGACTCCTCTTTAGTGCCCAGCATTTCACTCCGTAGAGTATTGCAGGCCTAATAGCCGTCTTATAGAACTTACCTTTAAGTCTTATTGGAACCTGCCTATCACACAAGACTCCCGAGGCTGCCCTCCACTTTACCCACCCCGCATTAATCCTATGCACCACATCACTATCAATATCCTCTTCTTTATGGATAATGGACCTAAGTAATGGAATTGATCGCATCTTGGCACTTCTTGCCCATCTATTTCAACTAAGGCTCTATCTATAGTTCTACTATCCTTAAAATTAAATTCTATGCAGTCTATCTTAGTCCTACTTATTTTATAACCTTTTGATTCTAGAGCATCCCTCCACAATTTCAGTTTCTCATTTAAACCTACTTTACTTTCATCAATTAAAACTACATCATCTGCAAAAAACATACACTAAGGTACATTATCTTGTAAATGACTAGTAAGCTCATTCATAACTAAAGCGAAAAGATAAGGACTTAAGGCTGACCCTTGATGAAGACCTACCCCTCTTGTGACACCCACACCCTTCTTCAAAACACTCAAAATAAACTCTCTCGGCACTCTATCGTAGACTTTTTTCAAATCTATGAAAGCTATATAGAGGTTTTGCTTTCTATCCTTGTACCTCTCACCCACACCCTGCTTTCGTTGTTGACCTTTCCGGCATGAAACCAAATTGATTTTCTGATACTTTAATTACTTTTCGCAAACGCCCTTCTAATACTCTCTCCCATAATTTTATAATATGTCCCATAACTTTTATACCTCTATAGTTTGTACAACTTTGGATATCCCCTTTATTTTTATACAAGCCAACTAATCGAATTCTCTTCCTCTCTTTTCTTTCTCGAGTTCAATGATTTAAACATAACACTCTTTTCCTCTCTTCTTCACAAACCCATTTATTACACTCCATTAGAAAAAGTTGTTCCCTTTAATATTTCAAGCCATATGGCACTGTAATCATATTTCTAATAAATTGTGAAGTATTAGACTGTACCAATCATTTCCTGAGTTCATGCAAGAAATGTCTAAAATTCTTGAGCATTACCTCCATTTTCCGCATTTCAGCTTCTGCCTTTGCTTTTTGATGATTTTCCCATGCTTGTATTTTAATCTCCTCCCTTTTGTATCTGCATGACTTCCCTATGCATTAGTTTCAAAAAGTAGTAAAGGCAAATGTGAAATCTGTTAATGTGCAGCCCAATTCGGCAGCTAAGAAGCTAAAAGATAAGCCATAAGAACTTATTTAGGACACAGAAGATACAGTTATAATGTCCAAAGTAAAACAACCTGGCCACGTATTTGGCCTTCTCGGCCTCCTCCCATGCTGAGGCGTGGTTTTCAACAGCACTTTTAGCTGGATGAGGCTGGTCAGTGCTGATGGTCTTCAGCGAACTTGAGGCTTCCTTATCTTCCTCTGCCTTGCTTGCCCAGGCGGCTGCAATATTCATTTTGCCAAGCTGTTTCCCAAGTGCCACAATTTCACGCCTGGTTCTCGATTGAAGTTCCTTCTCAGAAGGTTCTGTCTTGTTAGAATTTACTTGGTAACCAACTGTCTCAACAGGAGATGATCCAGCAGGACCTCTTTGTGGGGTCGATGGCCTTGAAGAATTGGGACTCCGAAAGGGTGTGGCAGGTCTCACAGGAGTGCCAGTCCTTGAAGGTTCTTGGCTAGGGATAGGTGTCATTTCCGTGCCCATGTCTCTCATAGATACAGATCTTACTGTCGATGGAGGTGGAATAAAAGTTGTAGCACTATGGATAGTCATGGTTGCATCATGCTGACTAAGACTAACTGTGAAACAAAAAAAAATGTAAAAAATTTTCAGCTATATTGTAGTGATATTTTTTCCATTCAAAATTGGAGAAAAAATGCATCCTACACTTAATCTACAGAGGCCAATAAAAAACACAGTTTTCGGATCCTCTGCACCATGGATAACCTCATGGCTAGCCTTTCAATGTAGTAAACATTTTAACATGATTGATAAACTCGATTCTTTGTTGATTTTATTTTTTTGGACAAGATCTATTGCAATTGCTGCTTCTACACTGAAAGATTTCATCTAACAAAATCCATGGAAGACTGCCAGAATTCAGGGCGGAAAATTTTAGTGAAATGGCTGCTTTCTCCTTGACTTCTTTATCTTTCATGACCAACCTTAATATTGCCGACTTCATATAACAGTGTCTAAGATTTAGTTCTGCTGGGAACTCTTAAGATTTTATTTCCCTGTTTCCCCTATTTACTTCCGTTTCCATTCACTTGGTTACTGTCTAGGATTTAATTTGTTCTTGCTAGAGCTAATTCCAATCATTCGGTTCCATTGATGAGCTAGTTTCATATTTACTTTCTAGGGCTCAGTCTGTTCCATATTGTAACGCACTATATAGCTTCTGGTGAGTAGCTTTCTTGTTCTTTGAGAATACCAAAAAAAAAGAAAAAACATGTCTTTAACATTTAATTCTCGCAAGGATCACTAAGAGGAATATGTTAACTGGATGACATGTATAAAACCTGTATATCATTATGATAATCAATCTCCACAGAGAGAAGAAAAGCACAAGAACAACTTCTTATATATATATATATAGATAGATAGATAGATAGAAAGAGAGAGAGAGAAATAAAACTGCGAACTTTAATTTAGGCAGCTCACATATAACATTTTTGCCTTATCATAGGTGTACATTTTTCATTGCGAAATTAGAATACTAATTGCATACCTGTACAACTTAGACAGTATGGACTTAGAAACAGGCACAAGTTAGGATCACTGAGGAGATGTTTTTGAGAATAATTTGAGAGAAGGCATGTACCAGCTGAATTGGCGATGGCATATGAGTCAGCAACAGGTTCAGGGTCAGATCCCCATGTAACTAGTTTCTGCCCTCCAGCTTCTTTCTTAGCTTGGTTCAAATCAATTCTTTTGGTTTCTGCTTCTTCGAATTTTTGAACAGGGACTTCAACCACAACCTTGGAACTAACCTGTCGATTTCCATAGCCAAGAAAGCCTTTTCGAGGCCCAACCACTTGCTGTACTTGAGAATGTCCACTTTTGGGTCGGTTATAGGTGGGACTGGCAATCCACTTCTGCGCATCATCCCACTTTGATGGTGCTGGTTTTGAGAATGGAGCAAGCGGGACTCTGTGTGCAGCTCTCTCAGCCTTCTGAAATTCGAAAGCTGATGACAGCACACTTGCATTATCTTGACGGCTATCATAGTCTACAACTAAGGAACCATCTTCCTCACATCTAAGTCTTGAATTTGTAACAGCAAATTCTTTCAGCCTATGGTCAGTAGCCATTTGAGAGTTTGTTAATTCAGGTAAGGTTGAACTTGAGCACTCAATGACATGTTTGCAATCTTCTGGAGAACCGATACCTACCCGACATACAAAGAAACCATTAGATGCAATCTACCTCAGTCCAACATACTGAAGTTTTGCCAAGCGTTTTGAGATGAAAGAGAGATAATTTTTTTGCTAAATTTAATAGAATGTCACTCAACAATTGATCCATAAATGCCATTCAGCTCACAAAAGATTGTTACCCTTGCCGTCAACATAACAAAAACAATGGAAACCTTCTCTCCTTCCCTGTACTGTATTTGCTTCCTATTCGGAAGGTTTATGTCATTCTAAAATATCCACAAGAATGCAACTATCTCAGATTTATCAAGAGGGCTACCCTTTTACAAATCAGATAAAGAAAATTCATCTCGTGCCTCGTTTTAGCAATATCTCATTTCAAACCTCTATCAAAGACAACGATTTTATACATCCGCTATAACGACATTAGAATTACAAAGGATACAAAAATCTTAGAAAGAGAAAGCGCAAAAATTGATTATGAACCAAAATTGTACTTGAAAAGTGTAATCATAAACTTTAAAAGACCCTTTAATTTGAAAAATAAGAAGACAAAGAAAATATTGAAAACTTACTTGAAAATGAAATGGACTCTTATATACACTACCATCGAAAAAGGAGTAATATGGATGAGGAAAGTGTGATACTTGCTCAGCAAAAGAAAAAGGTTCTATCATGATAATAAAGAAAAAAAATTTATCTAAACGGTCCCATGTCAAATCAAGAACAATAAACAGCACTCATACAGCCCAGAATAATGATCAGCAAAAGAGGACCTGGAATCTGGATTGTACAAGGTCTGCTTTTCTTTTTTAAAAATTAAAATCCAGTCATTTTCCTTGTTTTCATTGAGAAGAATCTTGTTCTGTTATCTCTCCCTATGCTCAGGTCTTAGCACATTCGAAACCCTTCAAGAGATTTAACTCATATAGTCCCATTTTCCCCACAAACCAGTCTCCAATAGACACTATATCACCAACAAGAATGACAAAAACCACAATAGAAAACTCAAAAGAAAAAGGTGCAAACCTACCAGTGTCTGCAGCATCTGCAGTGGAAGAAAAAACAGATTCAAGCTCCTCTTCTTTCCGTCTCTTCTCCACCCCCAGCAGCATGCTCCTCACCTTTCTAGGCGACATTCCACCTCCCTATCCCCACAAAACAAACAAAACCCACAACCAGAATTCACTTAAACACGCCATAATCACAACAAAACCAAAAAATCCCACTCCCATCCCATGTGCACCTGCTATAACTCTCTTCACTTTCTTCTTTTCAAAGCAAAAAAAAAAATCCCACAAGCCCAAACAAGTGAACCGAGCCGCAAGATCACTACATTATCTCATTTTGAGCAAAACCCAGAAGGTGAAAGCGACGGATCAGAGGTGGTGGGTCCGTCAATGAGTGAGGGGGAAGCACACGTAAACTGATGGAAAAGAGAGTGAAAAGCAAAAGCACCTGGGGAAGAGGCTTTTGGATCCTTTCGTAATCCATGAATGTAATGATGTGGAGATTTCGTCCTCAGGAAGCGAAAGCAAGAGAGCTCTGTGGCTGACGCTGAAGCTACAGCCGCAGTGCTACAGCAGCTGCTACTGAGTGCTTATTAACTTGCACGTTGATGTGACGGGGAAATGCTTCATCGTCTCTGAAATGCTGATGAATGAGGATGGTTGGATGGATCAAAGAGAGGAGATTCTTTTGGCATCGTTTTTGCTGAAAGATGATGTTTTTGTACTGTTGTGTTTGAAGGGAGTTGCAGGTCTCATGGCTGGCTGGGAAGACTGACTAGGGAGTTGGGACATCCATTTTACTTGTTTGCCCACCGAAGGAATGGAATGGGGTGCAACCCTGCAAATGGGTTGAATTTATTTTCCTGAGAGTCCGGGTTGGGTTGTCACAAGAAAAAGAGGAAGATTAGTGTAGTGTAAGTTGTTTCTGTGTGTTTTGTAAATTGTACACTGGGTTTGGGTTGGACGGAGGGAAAGTGGGTTGGGGAATCATTCGCTTTCCTCTATCCAATCGAAGAGAATGGTAATCCTCTTTATCAAGGCCAACCTCAACGAAAATGAAATGTAGCGCCTACAAAATTTTCGTAATGGGCACGTGAGGTGGCTGTTAAAATAAAGCGGGAGAAGAAGTATTTTTACCAATTAAAATTAGTATACAAATACTATTTTTATTCTTTGCAATCTGTCTTATATGAGTTCAATCATTCAACGACTTCAACTTTTACTTGTTCTCTTTTATCATCTATCAACATTCTCTTGACCACTGATAGTAGATGTTTTGCTATATTGTAGTATTCATATTTTTTCTATTTTTAGTTGAAATGCCTCATGTCGTATTTCACGCTGGATAGTGAAAAAATTAGAATATTATAATGGACGTGAAAAATCTACTGTGGATATTTTGGTTTTTTCATATCCCAAACGGCCCCTTAGAATTTTTTTTTTCACACATACATAATTAGAGGTTCGGACCTTAATTTAATTTATTAATATAAAAAAACTCTTGGTTGCGCAAGATGATAATTAGAAACCAAATATGTCCAGCAAAACCCTATGTCCTATTAGAAACAACAACGTTTTTTGTTGGACAAATTTGATGCGGGATTATCATCACTCTAAAGGATTCCGGATTACTAAAGGAACTTTAATTATTTATGTTCAACTTCAACCTTTCTGTTTAGAATTATTATTACCATAAGAATTTTTCTGAATAAACTAAAATTAATTTATTTTGAAAAATATATGGTAATAATAACTTTGGATGGAGGGAGTACTTATTACATTTGGTCAACTTTGGCTTATGATCACATGAAATTTATACTTCAAATAATCATAAAAATGATTCAATGATTTTAACATATTGGTGCAATGATAAATGAAAAATGCTTCTTCTCCAACTTTGGGGTTGTTTGGATAGTGATTCAACCACGTGAAATCACATGAAACATGTTGTTTGGTGAAAGCCTGGTGATTTATAAATTCACATGAAACTAGATGAATTGATTTGCAAAAAATATAAAGATGCTTTCCTTTTCTCCTTTTTTTCTTCTCCTCTAGGGCATGTTCTCTTTGAGCTACCCGCACACCAGCCCTTCTACATCCTCTCTTACTTCTTCTCCATCAAGATCCTCACCGACCTAACCACATGCGAGCCCTTCGCCAACCGATGCAATAAATGGTGGTGGCAATAGAGGCGGATGCTGACCCAGAGCGACGCGAACAATGACAGATTTATCCGACTTTGACTCCTCCTCTCTCACCTGTGCTTCCACCTCTAGCTCATTCCTCGTTGATTTCTAGTAGTCTAGCTTAGCAATCTCAATCAGTCGAAAAGTCAAACGAGAGGAGAAGGCGAGCATGGGTGGTGGACATGAGCATTTCATTTCCTTTCCCCACATTAGCATGCAAGGTTGGCCATGATAAAAAGCAGGAGAATATAGCATTACTCATGATAAAATCTTAAAATATGCTAAATGTAATGAACTTGAAGAGGCTGAAGATATACAAATTTTGTCGCATAAATCCTTAAAGGAAAATAGTAATTTGCACCACTAATCAGTATGCGGCCTGGCACTGTTTTAAACGAGGCCGGATCGGGTTGAAGAAACAAAGAACGGGTTCAAGTTTGAAAAGTGAAGTCCAACCGTTGAATGCGTCTATTTAACAGAAAAAAGGCCAAGAGATGGGAGAGATGTTGGGCATCTTCACGTTCACTTTGACGTGAACACGTGGCAGTCAAACTCGATTCCCAATGTCCCGGGCCCCTACCCCGCCGTTTATTGCCCTAATTTAAATAATTTTTATTTTGAGCGGCGCTCATATGATATAAGTGGCTGCCTTACATTTGATTATCATTATCCTATTAAAACACTTAGTACATGATTAGCCAAAAATTAGGGTTCCAACTTGGCAATGTACTTTGTTTTTGTGGCAATTAGGCAATGTATCCAAAAGAGAACCTCATAAGGTAGTTGTCATAACGGGCTTGCATTGCAGAAGGATAAAACCAGTTTTGGACTTGGGAAGCTGGGCTTTGTGGGCAGTGGGCAGTGGGCTTGGGCTGATATTGCCCACACACATTGGATTCTTGGCGTTGAAAAGAAATTCAGTGTGTCACGGGGTTTTCTGCAAATTGCTTTCGGGCGTGTTTTCGCGTGCAAAGCATTGCTTTTTTCGCCAAAGTAGCATTAAATTTATCTTCCTGGAAGATCAAGGTAAAATAATAGTCCCTCCAATCCAGTTTTAGATGCTACATCTGTATATATCGGTGTTTAAAAAAATAATATATATGCTCTACTTGCCAACCGGTAAAATGATACATTGTAATATCGATTTTGAACTTTTTTTTTTAAATATCACCAATATATATCGGTGTTTAAAAAAAGAGAAATTTATATAATAAGGTATAAAATTTATTTTTTAAAAAAATGACATACTGTAGCAAATATTTGTAAAAGAGGGTATCTGACAAGCCATGCAGGCGCCAGTGTGCGTGGTATTTTTTTTTAAACTGACTCGGTTCAACCGACGCCTTTCGTAGAAATGATAAAGGCATCGGTTCCTGCACTTGAACCGACGCCTTTCGTTATAACTGAAAAACCGACGCTTTCAATTATGTTTTTAGATTTCGCTCGGGCTCGGGCTCAGGCTCAGGCTCGGCCGCACCGAGCCCTAAAGACCATGTTTTCTCTCTGGCGACTCGTCGGCTTTGCCTCCGCCTCCCCGCGCTCGCCTCCGGCCACCGCCTAGGCAGCGACTCCACCACCTTCCTCGCCCCGCCACCGTCCCCGCGCTCGCCCCATCTCCACCTTCCTCGCCCCTCGATTGCCCTGACTTCACGGCCCTGCGCTCGCCCCGACCACCGTCCTTCCTCGGCCAGCTCTGCCTCATCGCCACCGTCACGTCATCGGCACCGTCTCAGCCAGCTCCGCCTCGCCGTCCTCACCCCGGCCATTGCTCGGCTCACCTCCTCGCCCCGGCCACCTCATCGCCCCATCGCGCGTGTATTTATAGGTAATATATATATTTTTAATATATGTTAGAAATACGTATGAATGTAGATGCATCGTATGATATTAAGTATGTTATATTTGTGTAGTTCTTTCTTAAAAGTTTTGTGAGAAGAGATGGCGAGAGAAATGGTTCCATTTGTCTTAATGTATGGTGGCAGAATTGATAAAGGTGAATATGAAGGCGGTGAAAGTGTAGGATTATTTATTAATAAGCCAAGTACTTACGAGGAACTAGAGATGCAAGTGGTAAACAAACTGGGATGGGACCAAAGATTGTGGAAAATTCGTATGAAGTACAAGATGCCTGTTAATGGTGGAAGGACTACCGTAATAACAATTGACGATGACAATTCTATGCAACAAATGTTCTATTTTGTGCATCATGTGCTTAGCTTCGAGCTATGCGTAGAAAAAGAGGCGTGCATGCCTAAGTTTGGAAATATAGTGAAGGCGGAAGTAGGTGTGCTCGCAGAAATAGGTCGAGTGGACACTGTAGAGGAAGGCGTGTGGAAGATAATGAAGAAGATTTGTCTATATCACTAGCGTGCAACGAACCCCAAATTTCGCATAGTTTGAGGTAAGTTTATTTAAAATATGTATTGAATACCATTAAACTTACGGTATCATGAATTATTTATAATGTATAATGTAGGCACACATCTCATGCTCATGAAGCGATGAATATTGGCATGGCACGAGGTGGTGAATGGTTTGGCACACAAACATCATTTGATAACCCTTATTTTTACACTGGTTCAAGTGGTATGCAAGAGGGAAATATGAATGATGATGAAGATGAAGGGGAGAATGAGGAAGAGGATGGAGAAAATGATGAGCAAATGCCAAATTCACCGGTTATTGATGTTGAAGATGTACGAGGAGAGGATAGTGTGCAAGAAATGGTTGATAATGAGGGAGATGAATTGGTGGACATCGCAATTGCTACGGATAACTTGGATGATTTTGAGGAGGAGTTGCCATATGAGGAGGAGCCCCCATGGGTGTGACTAACAGATGATGAAATAGATAGGGCAATTAATCGGGGTTTGCATGAGGAGACATGTCATGAGGAAGCAATATATATAGGCCAAATATTCCCTAATAAAGATGAATTTGTACACGCATTAACAGAGTTTTCAATAGTGCATGATGTTCGATATAAAGTGTTGCGTACAAGTCCGACACAGTACACAGCAAAATGTCAATACCCTGCCTGCCCATGGAGAGTACATGCATCATTGATGAAGGGGATGAATTATTTTAAAGTGAAGACATATGGTGGCTAACACACTTGTAGAAATGCTCAGCTAGACACTGGTCATAGACAATGTATTGCGGCATTTGTTTATCGACATATATTACCCTCTATTAGAGCGGAAGTGGATATCCCACCAGTGGTTATTCAAGAGAGGATTAAGGAGATGTTTCACGTGGATATTTCATACACAAAAGCATGGAGGGCAAGGAATATGGCGATCAAAGCAGTGTATAGTGATTAGGTTGAGTCCTATCGATTGTTGCCAATGTACTTGGAGGCAATAGTTAATGCCAATCCGGGAACCATTTGTAGATTGGTGACGACCCCAATGAAAGATGCTACGTGTCGACGGTTTGAGAAGGCGTTTTGGGCATTTAGGCCATGTATTGAGGGCTTTAAACATTGTCTCCCAGTCATAAGTGTTGATGCTACTTTCCTATCTGGTAAGAATGGAGGAGCCCTTTTGGCGGCGACTGCTAACGACGAGCACAAGGGCTTGTTTCCTCTTGCATTTGGCCTTGTTTCGGGTGAGGATTACCCTAATTGGAGATGGTTCTTACGTATGTTGAAGGAGCATGTTGTCCTTGATAGGATCTGTATCACTATCATATCTGATCGACATAAAGGGTTGCAAAAGGCTGTGCCAGAGGTGTTTCCGCATCCGCATTTTTCTCACCGATATTGTATGCAACACATAAAGGCAAACTATCATAAGAAGTTTAAAAATGATGTATTGACGAGGTTGATAGACGAGTTTAAAAATGCTGCATCTGTGCTTACCATAGACGAGTTTGATGAGAAGATGAAACTTATCAGTGCAGAAAGTCCAGAAGCAAAATGGCTACTCAGTGAGGAAGGTGGATTATCACCTCAATTGTGGTCTTTTGCTCACGATGGTTTTACAAGATTTGGAATGACCACAATAAATATTGCTGAAAGTCTAAACAGTGTGTTAAAAGGGGCTCGATCATTACCCGTGCAAGCCTTAGTGTCAGCCACATTCTACCGGATCGTCAAATTCTTTGTGAAGCGACATTCGGCCGGATTTGTCATGACAAGCCCATACACCCCTACTATTGAGTGGAAGATTAAAGAACAAACGCGCCTTATTGGCAGCATGTTCATTGACCAAATCAATTCTCACATGTATGAAGTGAGTACAATGCGTGGTAGAAAATATGTGGTGGATGACAGGGATCATACATGTTCTTGCAATTATCTTCAGGTGTACAAATATCCATGTCGTCATCTACTTGTTGTCCATTTGAAGCGAAGGCGACCCATCGGCGATTTAGTTGGACATTGGTATACATCTGATGCATATAGATCGGTGTATGCAGTCGAATTCTTTCCTCCTCCTGATCGACGATCTTGGGAGGAAAAGTCACTTATGTATGTGGTGAAGCCCCCAAGAGTGACACGAAAACCCGGTCGTCCACACACTAGGAGAATACGTAATGCGATGGATAGTGCGGGCATGACGACAAATGGTCGATCACACTACCATTGTGGGAAATGTAACCAACTTGGACATAATAGGCGTCACTGCCAAAACACACCTTCAGCGGATTGGTACATGTTCTTACAATGGTCTTTATATTTAAAGTAGGTTGGTTTATACATTCTTTGAAGATACAATTAATTGTTGGTTTCTTTGTAGATATTATGGACCCAGGACCAATTGATCCCTCCGTCCTCACAGAGCAGAGCTCGCACAGATCCGATGGCATATAGAACGGAGAGGTATGTGCATAATCATTATCTCCTTAGTTTTGGATATTGCAGAAATTTAACTATTTTTCTATTTCTATTTACTTTTCATATGTATAGGATCCTGGGTGCATTGAATGCACCGAGCACGGGCAAAATGTGCGTCATTGGGTAGTTGATCCGCGCATGTTGCCGTACATAGAGATGGCAGGTTTTAGCCACTTTACACGGTTACAATATATCAGGATTGATAGGGCTCTCATCACTGCCCTAGTTGAGAGATGGCGGAGGGAGACGCAAACATTTCACTTGTATTTGGAGATGACTATAACATTACAAGATGTTGCTGTACTACTCGGATTGCGAGTTGATGGCATTGTAGTGAGTTGCTCGACTGTGGGCATTGACTGGAATGAAGTATACGAGCACCTTCTTGGACGGGTACCTCCATGTGAATCATTGAAAGGACGAACTAAGGTAAGTCTATTGTGGTTGAGAGAGCAGTTTAGTCGCCTGTCGGAAGATGCCACAGAGATTGATGTCGAGCAACACGCACGAGCATATTTACTCTATTTACTCGGTAGCACTATATTTGCCGATAGTTGCAGTAGCCATGTGCACCCGATGTATTTTATTTTGTTAGAGGATTTATACACCGCGGGACAGTATGCATGGGGCAATGCCACCCTTGCCTACCTGTACAGAGAGTTGGCAAAAGCTTGCCAACCTACCACATTCGGGATTGCCGGGTGCGTCACCCTGATCCAGGTAAACCATCAATAATCTGATTCATGCTGAAATGTTTATTTCAATTATAACATTTGATTCATGCTGGGTGTGTATGTGTTAAACAACTATGGTCGTGGGAGAGATTGCATATTAGTCGTCCAAACATTCAAAACACTCCACTAGATGGTTTATCTCCGTTAGGAGTTGAGTATGTGTTATCTATTTAAATTATTTTGTGATCTTCTATTGACATTTTAACTGATGTATTTTCATCTTCTTTATCTTAGGTGGAATGCTAAAAAAAAACTGTAAATCCTCACAGTGTCCTCTTGATGTATAGATTTGAACTAGACTATCAACAATCCAGCCAGGTATTAGTCATTCTCAAACGCCCTTCTAATACTCTCTCCCATAATTTCATAGTATGCCCATAACTTTTATACCTCTATAGTTTGTACAACTTTGAACATCTCATTTATTTTTATACTAGGGTATGAGGGTACTCCTCCTCCACTCCTCTGGCATCCTCTTAAACTTCCAAATCTTGTGAAATAAATTAGTCAACCAAGTTAAGCCCACACTTCCTAGTGCCTTCCACACTTCAATAGGAATTTCATCGAGCCCTAGAGCTTTGCCTTTCTTCATCTTCTTTAACGCAACACCTACTTCATCTACGGAGAATCTCCTAAAATAAGTTTTCTCTTTAACAAGACTAGACTCAAACTCTATCCCACTACTATAATTCTCATTCAATAAACGCTCAAAATACTCACGCCATCTCTCCCTAATTTCCTCATCTTTGACTAAGACCCTTTGATCTTTACTTTTAATACACCTAACTTGCTCTAAGTCCCTACTCCTCCTATCCCTTAACTTAGCTAACCTATAAATGTCCTTCATATCCTTAAGGATATAACTTATTTTAGAAAATTCTCCATAGATGAAGTAGGAGTTGCGGTAAGGAAGATGAAGAAAGGCAAAACTCTAGGACCCGATGGAATTCCTATTGAAGTATGGAAGGTACTAGGAGGTGTTGACTTAACTTGGTTGACTAATTTATTTAACAAGATTTTGAAGTCTAAGAGGATGCCAGAAGAGCGGAAGAGAAATACCTTCATACCCTTGTATAAAAATAAAGGGGACATCCAAAGTTGTACAAACTATAAAGGTATAAAAATTATGGGACATACTATGAAATTATGAGAGAGAGTAATAAAAAGAGTGACTTGTGTACGAACTATTGGGGAGGAACCGTAGGTCTTCATCAAGAGTCAGCCTTAAGTCCTTATCTTTTCGCTTTAATTATAGATAAGCTTTCTAAATATTTATAAAATAATGTACCTTGATGTATGCTTTTTACATATGATGTAGTTTTAATTGATGAGAATAAAGTAAGTTTGAATGTGAAACTGGAATTATGGAGGGAGGTTCTAGAATCAAAAGGTTTTAAAATAAGTAAGACTAAGATAGAGTGTATGGAATTTAATTTTAAATAATGTAAAACTATAGGTAGAGCCTTAGTTGAAATAGATAGGCAAAAAGTGTCAAGGTGTGATCAAAGAATTCAGTTACTTAGGATAAGGGGATATTGATAGTGATCTGATGCATATAATAAATGCAGGGTGGGTAAAGTGGAAGGCAGCTTCAGGAGTATTGCGTGATAGGTGTGTTCCAAAAAGGCTTAAAGGTAAGTTTTATAGTTAGGCCTGCAATACTCTATGGAGTGGAGTGCTGGGTACCAAGGAGAAGTTAAATAGATAAGTTGAATGCAACCAAAATGAGAATGTTAAGGTGGATGAGTGAGATAACTAGAAGATATAAGATTAAAAATAAATATATTCGTGAGAGTTTAGGGGTAGCTCCTTTAGAGGAGAAGTTGGGGGAATGCATGTTGCGTTGGTATGAGTATATGCAAAGAAGACTAATAGATGCCCCTGTGAAAAGATTATAAGTTAGAGGTAGCCCAAAACAGGCTAGAATGGAGGAGTAAGATCCGTGTCGCCGACCCCAAATAGTTGGAAAAAAGCGCTACTTGATTATGATTATGATTATAATTATGATTATGATTATTGAATACTTAAGGCCCATGCAAAAACTAGAATCCCCTCCACCCAATTCCATGTTTTTAGGCATGAGGGGATATGAATTTTTTTTCCAAATGGGGCCAATTATTTTTGGACGGAGGGAGTCTCTTTTTTCAACAATCTTTTTGCAGACCAAGAAAGGCAACAATTAACACACTCAGTAAACCAATAAAACTGCTATTTGATTGGTTTGATGCTTGGTGATACCCAAAATACACTTGACTATTACACATTTGCAACCTCATATCCTAAACTTCGGGCTATCCCTCCAATGTTAATATATCAACAAAATTGCTAATCAACACATGATAATTAATGGAGCTTATACCCAAACATTTTACATTTAGCCAATTTTTTTTGGGTACAAAGCTAACCATATTTACAAGGCAAACAAATTAGTGCACCCCTTGCCATACACATGATAGTCAAGACACCTTTCCTTGCATAGCCAACTTCACGCGTTTCCAATATTTGCTGAAGGGTACTAGCCGCTTGTAGTCCCTCGACTCCCTCCTCCTTCCAAAACCACATGTATCCAGCACCCGACCAAGGATCAATCGCGTGTTCTGCAGAGCCACTTCCCTATGAGATGGCCCCCCTCTTTCCTGACTTCCTCCCTGTACAATAGGCGCAGCCCCAAACCCTGATCCCGCAGCCACCACTGCATGCTGCAGCGGCCAACTCCTTCCCTCTGCGTGGCCAGCACCTTCTCCTCTGTGCCAGGCACGTTATCCATCAATCCTACCTCGTATGCTGGTGAGTACCAGTCATGCTGCTACAACTCTGCAAGAGGGCTTCCAGCACAACAAGTGCTTCCCAGCATAAGGGTGCTTTCCAAAAGCTGAGAAACCACAGCATACACATGAGGGCTTTGGGCGGCATCCATGGGCGTGTGCTCCAAAAGAGCCTTTAGCATGAGTAGCATCACCCTCTGATACTCTACTGGCCCTTTCTCTAGTGGCCTCAGCAAATGCCCAAGCGCCAATGCTGTGTTTTGGAAACCATTTAGCGCATAGCAACGGAGACACGCTAGCAAACAGGTTATCAAGACCTGTGAGCTCGCATCGTGAGTAAGCCAGGAACACAGCAGCAAGGTCATCAAAAGATTTTGCCCGGCACCATATTGATACGTTGGCTGCAACTGAACAAGGTTTTTGATACTGCTGTTGGAGAGGGGATGCCAAACCCAACACCGAGTCATTACTTCGCTGCAGTCCAAGCCATGATAGTAAACCAGTGATGTGCATTAGCAGATGAGTCTCTGGGTCCCCAAATATTGAGTCACAGGACTGGAGTGTAATTCTAGAGAGAAGTTCAATGGATGAATTGTGGCTCACAGGCGACATGAGACCTTTGAGGACAAGAAGTTGAACTCCTTCAAATACTGGTGCCTTGCCAGGTTTTGGAGCATAATCCCCAACAATTCTGGACTCTATTCGCTGAAATTCGCCTGAATCAGGACCACTTGTGTCTAACTCATCACGTGGTATGTGGAAGATAGAAGTACATTCTCAGTTTGATTCCCCAATGAAAACCGGGCAATTACACGAGCAAAGAGCTCAAGCACTTGGCAGTAAACATGAACAAATTAAGTCTGTATGCATCATGGCCACACAACCCCAAAAGAGCTGAGGGTATAGAATAACTTTCTCAGGCAGATCACCCTGAAAGAAGATAGCATTCACCATGCTCAGTACAAGTGCAGACAAGAGGGCAGCACTTGGGAGCTCAGTTCGTGTGAGTGTGGCATCCACATTTTCCCACATCGTGCTCCCACGCTTTGATTGGACGTACTTGATCAGGCTAACAACTTGTTGCTTGTTCTCACCATCACCACCTTCCACTTCATATAACCCAGATGCCGGCCAGCAAGAGAATATAGGAGATTCACTAAAAGATGCTGACAGTGCTCAAGGACAATATCTTCTGAACTATCCATTGAAACAAACATGACATGGAAAAGCAAAGGCAAGGGCCACGAAAGTCTTCATCGATCTCATAAGCAATTTCCGCAAGTAAGATAAGAGCTATATCAGCACGAGATAAAGAATAGGACCAGCTAAGGCTGAAGAAAGTTCCCCAGCATGGACACCATGGTTTCCTGTAACAACATGAATTCCAACGTCGCCTGAATGTGGTGTGTCAATGAGGTAGTCAGCACTGTCGCTTGACACATGACGACTCTTGAGACTCCCTGTAGAGCAACGGTTGAGAGGCCCAGATACACTCACCATGGCTGGTAATAGGTGCCCTGACCGGCCAGCAGTTGTTACAAGTCTACATATGGGGACATTGGACTAAAAGGGCCAGACGCACTCCGACCTGTTCGCCAGCTCAGGCTTCCACTGGCATTGCTCAGTAGGCCATCAAGAGATCCCTGAACTAGCAATGGTGACATGTGATGGTTGTGAATCTGCCACCACTGCAAGTTGGGGCGGAGTGGGGGCTTGAGAGAACTCCAACACATAATCTCCTGATGCCTCTCTCCTAGCTACATTTGACCGTATAATTTCAACAGGCTCAACACTCTCCTCCACCATCCTCTGTGACAATGCATAGACTAAGTGATCTATGGTGCGTTGAGGACAGATGGGGGCCAGGTACAAGCTCACATGCTTGGCAACAGAAAAATAGGTTGCAGAAGCCCCACTTATTTCAGCAGAAGCATTTGAATCACAATCTTCAATCCCTTTAGTGATCAGAATGTCCAGAACTGGTAAAATATTTTTGGGTTTGCTAGCTATCGTGCTCCACAGCTTCTCGATCTCTTCAGGAAACTGATCCCCATGTCTCCATGTTACATAGTATAAACTTTTCAATAATCTCTCACTCCAGCCTGAGTCCCATAGATCCTGAAATTTTAGATTTTCAATCCATGGGGCCATGCATGTTAAGACCAGATGTTGCCCAATTATGTCTACTGCATCAAGTTGTCGTTGCATGATTTCCTCACAAAGAAACTCACTAAGCGCTGGGTGGTCTTTGGCAAGTGTGCATGAAAGCTTATACTGGAATTTTTAATAAGAATCTTGAAGATTCCCAACCACAGCAGCTCGAGAGCGACCATCACCCTCCAATCCCTCTTCAGACCAATCTCGAGTGGAGAGGGACTCAAGCATTTGGAGGGCATCATCACGAATTTGCCTCGTGGGATCCACCACCTTGTAGAGAATTAATCTCAAGAGTCTGAATTTCACATTTTGGAATCTCTTGGTGCGTGTAGACTTCTGCCAGCACACTGTAGTCATCAGCTATGGAAGCATATGAGGGAACCGGATCTGCTGATGAAGTTTCACAAGCCGTCGATTGTAAGGAATTGATGGCGCACACGGAAAGCGTATGTGCTCAGCTAAAAGACGTGTCTTTGGCCAAGCGCACATTATATCTGTGTGCGCCGTCGATTCCGTATAATTGACGGCCGGTGAAACTTCACTAGCGGCCTCGCTAGCTTCACCAACAGATCCGAACTCGGATCTAAGTAATAGCACTGTCACCCGCTGGCATGAACTACTCGAGAAATTATTGGGTGTCCCCGGAAAGCTCACGGGCGCCAGGAGCCGTCGATCCTGGAGATCAATGGTGCATACGGAGTGCATGTGCACACAGCTATTTGGTGGGGGGTGCGAAACAACGAGAGTGCACTTAAGCTCCGTGTACGCCGTCAATCTCCACATGGTCTGTCGAAAGCACCTAGGATTGGATGATTCCGTAGAACATGGGAATAAATTCCACTTGCTCAGGCGGAAGTACTCCAACATAATAACTTGTCAAACTTATTGCATGATTTCTAGAAGTATGAGACTTTTCATCACCCCAATTTTTCTCATACTCAATAAAACTCAGTTTTTTTTGTAGTTAATGAGTAACACCACACTGTTCTCTTTCATTATTCTCTTTCATGATTTTGATGGTCAAAATCTACCGTCAAATATAACAGTGAATCCATGCCACTATATTTGAATTCAATAGGCGCTGAAATTTATTGTTAATTTGTCAATGAAATGTCACTGTCATACAGTGAGGTGTTACTAAGCATGTTTTTTCTAGATCAACTTCTATGTGATAAAATTTGTGGTGCTGATAAGTCTCACCCTTTCCAAAACTTTAACAGTGAACTAGGAAAAATTATTGAGTACATAAGGCATGCCAAGTAGGTGTTGCATCCCACCGGCTACCAGTGATATCCCCCACACGGGTTTAGTGGGGGTAATTTCTTACATTTTTTATTAAAAAAATTCCGACATTTACATCCTGCATTGATGAATTTCATTGGCGGGGTTACAAAGCCTGTGTGGCATGCCCGACGCACACAATTTATCAAGTGGAACCAAGTCTTTTCTCTATTTTGCCCATTCTTCGATTTTGTGATTTATTTACAAGTGAGGTTATAGTAGTCTTTTGAGATATTCAAAATGGCAAAGTTGTCAATGGCACATCTCTGCCAACATCCACTTGCATCCTCTCCCTGAGGGCAGCCATGGAGCTCCCCTCCCACTCTAACTAGCCCCATGGATACTTAGACAATATGCGTGAAACGATTTAACATCTTTCCCCATTTCCTTTAAATTCATAAATTTATCTCCAATGCATCATCTCATCAACTGCGGGGAATCTTGCCTGGCCCATCTTTTGTTCGATGAAATGCCTGAAAGAGGCGCATTTTCTTGGGCTGATACAATCACTTATCACTTATTGTTTAAAATGCACAAGGCGATCATGTTTTCATCTTGGTGCATCTGGGTGCAGCTCCTATGTAGGATATTCTGGTCGGTTTTTCTCTCGATGCGCTGCAGTGAGTGAAGCACGAAAAGCATATGATGAAATATGTGGAAAGGAGTTTGGCGTCTGAGGACATCTCTGCTTTCTGGATAATCATTACATGGACTCTGTGTAGAAGCATGGGAAGTTGTTAGATACTCCCTCCATCCCACATTAATTGTCTGGATTGGAGGTCCAACACGAACTAAAGATAGTTCATTTTAGATATCTAATGTGGGATAGAGGGAGTACATGGATAAGCCAAGACTTGGGTTTTAGCCAATATGCCTTTTCTCTTGCAGCCAAAACTTGCGCTGAACTGAAAGATTTTAACGCAGGGGAAGAACTTGATTTCCCGGTCGATAAAATGAAATGTTCTTGTAGCAAGTTCACTCTAGGATATGCACACTTAAGCATAGAAAAATCAAGTCTGCACTTAAAGTCTTTGGTTCAAAGGATGAACCAGGTGTTGTTTCATGGACTCACTTATCACGGCCCATGTCCAAGCTGGTGAAGGGGAAGAAACCATGAATTTGTTCAAGCAACAGGTTCTGTTGGGAGTTGCAGCAGATGCTTTTTCCTTGTTGAGCATTCTGGCTGAATGTGCTAACATCTCCGCACTTGAATTAGGAAAGCAACTAGAGAGCCGGGTCATTAAATTGGACTTAGAACTTCAAATTTTTGCTGAAAATTCCCTTGTTGGAATGTACATAAAATGTGGTTGCTTGTCTGAAGCATGAAAAGTGCATCAATCGAGAAAGAATGGGATATTCTTACATGGACATCCATGATTGCTGGGTATACCCAGTTGTCGTGCTGAGGCTAAAAAAATAAGGTAATCACGCGTTTTGCAGTGTTATCTGCTTGTAGTCGATCAGGCATGATAGAATGATATTGAATATTTCAATGCAGCTGAACTACTAAATAGAACCCGGTGAGGAGCATTACATATGCATGGTGAACCTCCTTGCTCGTGTTGGCAACATTAAGGAGACTGAGGAGTTTATGAGAAGGAGCCTACTGCAAGTTCTTAGGGAGGTCTATTGAGTGAATGTAAAGCTTGTGGTAGACTCACAGTGTGCTGAGAAACTTTTCAAGTTAGGACCAAAATTCGCTAATGTATTCTGTTGGCTAAAGTGTATGCTCCTGAGAGGAGGTGACTGGTGAGAGGAGATAGGGAGAATAAGAAGGTCGATGAAGGAGAACGGTCAAAAGGAAGAAAGTAGATATAGCTGTTTTGAGGTGGGAAAAGCTGTTGGTGTGGCTGATAAGCTAAACCAGATTGTTATTGAATGTATAACATTTTTAGATCTTTCAGAAATTGGAATGGGGAAAAGGTGGTTAAATCAGTATAGAGAACATCACAGACTATCATCTGGAAATTTCAATCTAAGAGAATGATAAGGTTACATGATACAACCATAGAAGTTGGTCTTGGTTTTCTATACTGTCGAAGGCCCCTCATAAGTACTTGCAAGCATTTCTTGACATGAAGTAAATATTCTCTCAAGTATAGATCATAATCATAATCATAATCAAATTGCGCATTTTTCCAACTATTTGGGGTCAGTAATACGGATCTTACTCCTTCATGCAAGCTTGTTTTGGGCTACCTCTTTTGTAAGTAAGAGATAGTAAAGTCAAATCCTTTATTATTAACTCAATCTAAGTTCTCTTAGGCCTCCCTCTCCCTTTCTCTCTTTTAGCATCATTATCCCTTCTAATCTTTTCACAGGGGCATCTAAAGGTCTTCTATGCATATGCCCATACCAACACAGCCTACATTTCTTCAGCTTCTCCCCTAAATGAGCTACTCCTAGGTTCTCACGAATATATTCATTTCTAATCCTATTTCTCCTAATTATCCCACTCATCTACCTTAACATTCTCATTTTAGCTACATTCAACTTATCTATATGATTCCTCTTTGGTGCCCAGCACTCCGCTCCATAGAGTATTACAGGCCTAATGGCCGTCCTATAGAACTTGCCTTTAGGACTTTTTGAAACCCGCCTATTACACAATACTCCCGAGGCTGCCGTCTACTTTACCCACCTCGCATTAATCCTATGCACCACATCACTATCAACATCTCCTTTTTTATGGATAATAGATCTTAAGTAACAGAATTGATCACACCTTGACACTTCTTGTCCATCTATTTCTACCTTCCTTAAAATTAAATTCCATGCACAGTGTCTTAGTCCTACTTATTTTAAAACCTTTTGATTCTAGAGCATCCCTCCACAATTCCAGTTTCTTATTTAAATTTACTTTACTCTAATAAATTAAAATTACATCATCCGCAAAAAGAATTCACCAAGGTACATTTTCTTGCAAATGACTAGAGGTTTAACTCTCTAAGTATAGATGATAACCAGAAAAAATAAAAGCTTAAAGAGGTCACAACTGTGAAGACATTGAAAGCACATACAAGATACAAGTCTAATCCACATCCACATAGAGAAAGAGGAAAACGTTGTTCCTCGATCACATGATTTGTCCTGTAAGTTAAACCTTATACATATAGACTCATCTTCAGGAGTCAAAAATACAAAAAATACAAACAAAATTGAAGAGACAAGATATTAGAATGTGCACAAGTTATTTACAATGGCGTTTTCATTTTGCAGACAAAATCTTCCATCCTGCAATTACCTACACAATCAGATGCCAATTATTTAAAATGAAAGAGTCAGCTGCTAATTGCAGTTTAGGCGAACTTTCTTACTTTAGCATTTGATAGCACTTCGGCTGCCAATATCAAGCAAAGATGTAGCATGCCTTTCATCATGTCAGCTCTCGGTCCCCCACATTGTCGAGCCATGCAACTATCTGTTCGACAAAAGGTCTCACCTTCGGTGATTCATTCAAGCAAAGGGAAGCAATCTCAAGCACATGTACTAACTGTTTTTCATTCTCCTTTTTTTGAATAAACGGATCAAACACCTCATTTTCTCTCTTTTCCATCTTCATCTGAAGAGCCCATGATACCATATCCCTACTTCCTTTAGGCCTCAATACATCTACAGGCCTCTTGCCAGTAAGAAGTTCCAAAAGAACCACTCCAAAACTGTACACATCACCTTTAAAAGTTGCAACTGGTGATTGGCTGTATTCAGGGGGGGATGTACCCCAAAGTCCCCACTAAATCAGTGGTCACATGGGTGTCATAAGGTGCTATGAGCCTTGCAAGTCCGAAATCGGCCAAATGAGCTTCAAAATTCTCATCTAATAGGATGTTGCTTGACTTGATATCACGGTGAAGTATGTGGGGTTGGCAAGACTGGTGCAAGTATGCTAGCCCCCTAGCTGCTCCCTGAGCAATCCTTAGTCTAGTATCCCAATCTAGCATGGATCCACCATCAATTTTCTCATGCAACCAATAATCCAAGCTACCTCTTTCCATGTATGAGTAAATCAGCAGGCGATCGTTGCCATTTTGGCAGTACCCTTCAAGAAGAACAAGATTTTTGTGCCGAGCTCCAGAGAGGGTTTCAATCTCTGCTTGAAATTCTCTTTCCATTTGGCCATAATCACCAGATAGTTTTTTTATTGCAACTTTTCTTCCATCAGGTAGAGTAGCTTTGTAGACCAAACCGAAGCCCCCACATCCGATAATATTAGCTTGATCGAAGTTGTTTGTGCATTTCAACAAATTATCAATTGAAAGCTCTTTGTTGTCTTTGTTTTGGAATAGAAGAACCAGCTTAGAGTGTGGCTCTAATTCGAAATGCTTTTCAGTTTTCACTGTGTCTGTTTCAGGATCATCAGCAGTTCGGAGACGCATTCTTGAAACATATAAAAATGCAACTGATGTGAGAAGGATGAATGTTCCCAGTCCAATCCCAACAGTCATTCCTATAATTTTGGATTTGCTTTTTCTTGAGTTCTTGTTCTGCTCGGAGGAGGTTTCAGGCTGGCAAGCTGGTAAATGACCACCACAAAGTCCCAGATTCCCTGCAAAGCTTGTATTTGGGAAAGAAAAAAACTGCCCTCCTGAAGGTATTAACCCAGACAAGCGGTTATCAGAAACATCAAAACTTGATAGGAAGCTCAGTTTTGTCAAAGAGGCAGGTATTGATCCCGTGAGGACGTTGTGCGACATGTTAAGACTTTCTAAGGCTGTCATGCCAGACAACTGATCAGGAATTGAGCCTGAAAAATTATTCTTGCTCACATCAAACATAATGAGCCTCTTCAAATTTCCAAACTGTGGCCAGATAAATCCTGTAAGACTGTTGTGGCATAAGTCCAAAGTTGGTGGAAAGCTCATAAACTGGTTGTACTGCAAGCCTTTTGCACTTTGATTTCTTCGGATGTAGAATGGCACATCAGATGTTGTCTCTTCCCGGGCAATACTATCAGAGGTGAGACTTTCTAACTGAGTCAAACTTTTTGGCAGCTCCCCTGACAATGAATTGTTTGACAGGTCCAAGTAAAATAGATTCTGAAAATTCCCAATCCACTCTGGAATGGTTCCATGCAATCGGTTCCAAGACAAATCCAAAAGATACAAATTACTAAAGCTCTTCAACCAGGGGGGAATTGTACCTGACAACCCACAATTTGGAATGATGAAAACCTTGATGCTCTGGAAACCTACAATTCCATTCATGGGCATCTCCTCATCGTGGAAATTTCCAGTTAGCACCAAAGTGGTGAGGTTCCTACACTGCTGCAGGGTCATCAGAGCTGATGAGATGTTGTGAAGTCCGATATTGGTCAATGATAAGTAAGAAAGGGATTGAAGATTCTTGAAGCTCTCAGGAAATGTTCCAGAAAGGTTGTTTTTGGAGAGGTTTATAGTTCTCAATTCCTTGCATTGAGCAAGATTCTCAAGAGCACGGCCTGTAAATCGGTTCGACCCAAGATCAAGTGTACTGAGCTGAACCATAGCACTGCAATTGAGATTGATCTCACCATCAAGCGAATTGTTTCTCAAATTGAGCCAGCTCAGTGAGGATAAATTTGTGAAAGAGAGAGGTAACTGACCCGAAATGTTATTAGAGTGAGCTGCGAAGTACTCCAAATTCTCTAGCTGAGAGAAACTATTTGGGATTTTTCCAACAAACTTATTAAGTGAAATATCCAAGAGCATGAGGTTAGAGAGATTACCAATTCCTTCACTCAGTGGACCTGATATCAAGTTGTCTTCAAAGGACAGCCTCTGCAATGATGACAACCGAAATAAATCATCTGGCAAGCTGCCCACTAGATTATTTGAATCGAGAGAGAGCTCGGACAGCAAACTGCAATTGCCAAAACCAGCAGGGAAGCTCCCTGAGAAAGAATTGGAGGACAGATGAAGAAGGGCCATTTGAGGAGATGTGCTGCAGATATTAGTGCGGATGTTGCCGAAGAAACGGTTGAAACTGATGGTGTAGGATTGTAAGCCTGTTGAGTTGGTAAGCACTGGGAGATTACCACGGAATGTGTTGTAAGAGATGTTGAAACTTTTCAAAGATGGTAGGCTGTTGTTTGCAGGAATTGAGCCGGAGAGACGATTGTAGCTCAAATCCAGGACCTCCAAGTGCTGCCATTGGAACAATTCAGAAGGGAGATCACCGGATAAGTAGTTCAGTGAGAGATTAAGGACCTTCAGCTGATCCAAACGCAGCAATGATTCTGAAATCCGGCCTCTGAGAGTCATGTTCCCAAGGTCCAGTTCCACGACTCTCCGGCCTAAACCGGCAGCAATGTCACATTTGATGCCGACCCAATTGCAACAATCACGAGAAGCATTGCTCCAGCCCTCAACCCCGGACTCCAGGCCCTCCAAGAAACCATTTAAGGCCTTCAAATCGTTTGAATTGCAGTTTGAACTCTGGCAGTCGGAAATATGGGCTTCGAAGCAAATTATTAGGAAGATGAACAGAGCCAAATATTGCACAAAACCCATGTCAATGAAAATAGTTTAGAATTTCAGAGACACAAAGAAAAACTCAGATGGAATGTTCACTTTCATTGGAAACTCAGACTATTAGAATTGCAGACCAGTTCCAAAGAACTGAAGACATGGCCTCCAATAAAGTCACTGGCAACATCCATGTTAAAGAGAATAAAGCTTAGGATTGGCTTCAAAATAAAAAACCCAGTGTGGGTTTCAGTTTCTGAGAAGAAAAGAAGTGAACCATGTTCATGGTCACCGACAATTTCATACTTTCTGAAGATTAAGGTCTCACTCACACAGAAAACAAAGATCTGTAAGTAACAGAGGCAGAGAAATGAACACAAGCAGACGAGGATCAGGAAGACATGAGCTGAATTCTTGTGAAATGATTGGAGGAATGGAGGGTACAAAGAGAAGTAGAAGAGACAGCTTTTGTCAGGGAAGAAAAGATCAAATAAGACTTCTTGTTCTTGAATTTGATACATTCATTTCTGGAAAAAGGAGATGGCGTAGTGAGATTCTTGTGACTGGTCAACGAATTCGGTGAGAAAGGGCGGGAATTGGATGCCCGGGAGCAGCCAGTTGCCTTCTCAAAAAGTCAAAACGTCCACAATTTCCACGCGTTCTACAAAAGTCTCCACAGTTGTCTTTATTCTTTATGGGAAATGTACAAATAAAAAGATTGACTTAGGGAAGATGACAATAGCCTGATTAGTTTTAACACAACTAAGTTGATGTAAAAATAAGAAAAACTAAGACGACAGGATTTGATGAGTTTTTAAATGTAGCTAGAACAGGTCAACCCCTCCTCAGGGGCCTGTAGAGAAAGTCTGGCTGATTCACAAACCGCTGAACCTAATCTAAGACCAAGATTAAGTTATTAAGATTTATGATTGTACTTAAGTTCTCATTTCTTAACTAACATTACCAAACTCTAGAAAAACCAATTTGTGGCTTTCAGAAAATGGAATTCAAGGTCTAATAATCAATCATAGTCTCCAATTAATCTCCTTCATTAACAATGTTGAAAGTTAACGACAACAAGAGCCTTTGTGCCTGTCACAACTGGTATTGGTCTACGGTATTTGGTAAGGAAAGAAGACTTCAATTTCAGCCTTACCAATGATATTTTACTTGTGAACTATATTTGACTTACAAAATCAAATAATTTCGGTTAGTTAGTTCCCTCGACAGTATGAAAGCTAAAGGCACTTTGGCACCATTTTATATATAGTCAAAAGGATCGTTCAAGAGAATGGCAGTCGGCTTTGACCGTTCTTTAAGCAAAGATGGAAGAGAGCATTGGAATAGAAGGCTCCCCACTATCAAAAGGAAGGCACTATTATTTTTGTTATTCCCTCCGGTCACATTTAATAAATACAGTTTTCTTTAAATGAAGTAAATTTTTAGTTCATTTGTAGAAAACTGTATTTATTAAAAATGACCAGCGAGAGTACTATTTGTGTAGTAATACTGATTCAACTTTCTTTGCGGTGACCCCATCGGCCATCACTCAAACACATACAGAGAGAGAGAGAGAGAGAACTCTCTGATAGTCAATTTGGATGATTTGCCGAAGGTTTTTTTCATATTACCTAGTCAATGAGCCCAGATTGCCATATTACCTAGTTTTTTGGGCTCATCCTATATAACTTAGTTTCGGCACCTGATCTTCCTAAACCCTAACCCTCTTAGGATCTTTCACAACTTGGAGCTTTGATACCATGTAAGATAATCAAGTTTCCCAAAAGCTCGAGCTGTTAGAAAATGGAAATCTTTATTAATTTATTGTATATTCTAACATCCCCCCTCACGTGCAAGCGTCCATAAAGCGTAGCACGTGGAACATAATTGGAATATAAACGCCTCGAGCAAGACTAGAACTTAGGACCTTCCATAGCCTAGAGCTTTGATACCATGTAAGATAACCATGTTTCCTAAAAGCTCGGTTGTTAAGAAATAAAATCTTTATTATTTTATATTCTAATATCCCCCCTCATGTACAAGTGTCCACCAAATGCGACACGTTGAACATAATTGGAATATAAATGCTTCCAGCGAGACTAGAACTCAGGACCTTCCATAACCTGGAGCTCTAATACCGCGTAAGATAACCAAGTGTAAGATATATATCCCAATTATATATTTTATATTCTAACATCCCCCCTCACGTGCAAGCATCCACAAAGTGCAGCACATGGATCACAATTGGTATATAAATGCCTCTAGTGAGACTAGAACCCAGGAACTTCCATAGCCTGGAGCTCTAATACCATATAAGATAACTAAGTTTCCCCAAAGCTCAAGCTTTTAAGAAACTTGGTTATCTTACAAGTTTGACTTCCGCAATCAATTGTAAAACTTGGGCTTATGAATTAACTAGAAATTTTACAGGCCCCATGGGCAATGAGAACCAACAGATGATCCATTCCAACTATATAAAAAGTTGTCGCATTGTGTAAATACCAATCTTTTAAGCTGGCTTAAGTGCACAAAAAGTAAACATTAGCTTTAGCTTAATATATTGTTATGTTTCTATCAGCTTTCCCATATCCAACTCTACACTTCACATTTGACCCCACAAATCCCACTTGGAGGTGTAGTGGGCGTTATGGAAATTGCATTCTCCTAAATAAACATACATCTATTTAAAAGGATAAGAGCATTGACATGCCAATATTGCACTTTATAGATGATCAAAACCAAAAGAAAGAGAAAAGGAAAGATGAATGGGTCACAAGAAACGTTTGGATGTGTGTAATAACATGATGAGTCTGCAATGATGGTCCATTAAGCATAATAAAAACCCACCATTAGGATAAAAAACAGAGTATGTGCAACAGAAAGTAACCCCACTTATGTGAGTGCCATATCACCTGAGGGATTGTTGGGGCACTTGGGCACACAAGGGCACCTAATTAGGGTTTACATTGAGCCGTGTGGAAAGATGTCTCCAAGTTTATGCATTTTGTAAATAGAAAACCTGCAATTTGCTTAGGATAGGATGCTTGAAGATAAGGTAAGCCGATGGTGTCCATAATGCAGTATATGATAATGATATCTTTATTTAGACATCATAGTTCTGCACTATAGTCAAACTGCCTTGAAGGATGATATCTTGGTGAAAAACCTAGCATCAGGTTATAAAAATGTACCCGTGTCTGAATTGGCGTGGCCAACATTTTAGACTTCTTGAAAGCAAGTTGTTATATGAGATAAGTTTACATGAGATCGTTCTCATATAAGGAGCATGAGGCCAATCTTTATTACCGTTAGATTCCGATCGGAAGGTGGATATCAAATCAGTGGGTAGGTGAGTGTGTCACATCAAGGAATAGGTGAGATCATTATGGGTATTTGTAGCCGTCAGATCAAGATCCAACGGCCACGATTCAAAGTGGCCTCATATAAGCAATATGAGAGCGATCTCATATAAACTTTTCCCTTGTTAGATATGAAAAATTATGAAATGTACCCGTGTCTGCATTTTAGACTTCTTGAAAGCCATTGACTTTGCGCTATGAAAGCAAGTTGTTAGACTTCGCATGCAAGGCACATATGAGAAATTGAGCGCCAATTTCAGCTCCAAACTAAATAATGTGTTAAAAAAGTGACAAAGAACCTATGTTAGACAATGTGCTCCGACATCAGTGGTGGCAATTGGGGTCATGGTGGAGGCCACCAAATTCATTTAGTCATTGTGAATTGGAAAATTTAATATGCACGGTGTCGTATATTGAGAAAATACGCCCATGGAGCGCCATTGTATCGCGATCCAATAGCGTGCGTTTAGCAGGGAGCCGGCAGGTGATTAGAAACCTGTTTGCCCCAGCCTGCTGCCCGATCGAAATCAGGTGGCTGAAAAAGTGTCCAGCACAACACGTCCGTGTGCGCCGCACCCCACACATAATTAAACGTGACTTTTTTTCAGGCTTCAGCTGCTCAAGGCAGTGGGCGACTTGTGCACACAGAACCTAGTTTTCTAAGATCCCTATTGTGCCTTGGTCTTCTCCATCCAGCGGAGACTGAAGACAATACAATATATTTCAGGAGAGGGAGGGGAGGGGAGGGGAGGAGGATTAAACGGGATCATGGGACTTGTCACAAGCCTAAGATAGCTTTTTCATTTTTTCAAAAAAGTTAATCAGACCTGTTGTAAAGAAAAAATCCTAAGATACCACTTGTGCGTAATCCTATACTGGAAGTCGTGAAAATTGCTGCCGATGCAATTGCTAATTTTTCCAACGATAACGGTTATCTTTGTGAAAACCGATTGTCAGATTTGTTTTCCTTAGAGCTTCAGATAAAGGAAATGAGCCGAAATTTTCAAACTTTGTCACTAGATTCTTGCCATGTATAATTGCAACGGAGGGAATTGACTTTGTCATAATGAAAATAAAGTATGAAATGGTATGGGTGGCCAATATTTTTTATGGGTTGTTTTGAATTCGGCAACCTTTTTATTCCCTCTGGTATCATTTAATTGAGACAGTCACATAATTTGTCAATTTTAATGAGATATACGGTCCACGTATAGGCTTTCCCCGTAAAGAAGGCAGGGATATAGGTGCAGGAAGCACCGAGAGAGAAAGGCAATAATCTTGGTGTGAACCTCTGAAGCGCCTAGAGTCTTAGCAGAGAAGGCATCTTTGGAGCGAAGAATAGTTAGGCAACAGTATCATCTAAGTTTGGTGCATTGATTTTGCTAATTGTGTCAAGTAAAAGTGACCATATGGAGTAACTCAAAATGAGTTAATTTTATTTGACTGTAAGGCCTGTACAAAAGAACAATCTCGTGTTATTGGTCGAGGGAGCAAAGTCAGTCATGTAATGATGAATCCCAGCCCTGGTTTTTCAAATGCAAATATGCTCCATTGGACGAAGGGAGTTTAAATTAACACCTATTGATATTGTTGTCTATTCCAATCCAGACAAATTAATATGAGACATAAAGACTACATCAAAATAGGTAGGGAGCAAGTTGTTCACAATGTATTGACTTCGACTGGATTTTCTTAAGGAAAATGATATTTCTACATCAGTTTTCCTACAACATTGACATACACAACTACGTGGCTTGCAATGAATGGAGTCAATCCAAATGGAGTCAATGCAAATGATGATATTTTTACATTGGTTTTTCATTCACTGCAACCCTCGTGGCTGTGTAAATTATCCAAAAAAAAGCCTCGTGGCTGTGTACGTCAATGCTATAGGAAAACTGATGTAGGAATCTCACTTTCCTTTTCTTAATCTCTGTCATGTTTAAAGTCATCCTAGCAATGTGCACCATCATTAAGATTATTATTTTTGAACCGACATGAACAGGTGAGAAAGTTCAAGGACGATAGGATGAACAGTAGTAAAAAAAATTCTAAACAATATTTTTGACCAGCCTATGTAGATAGGTAAAGAAAAAATGGTCACTGATGTAACACATGCAAGACATCGATGGAAAATTTGGAGCCTATCCCATATATTAATAATGTAGGTTTAAATTTCTAGTATTCAAGTCAACTGCCAATGAGTTCGTTTATCATTTCAATATTGAATAATGTACATTTCACTTATCTATGGGGTATTCATAGATTATGAGTGGAGTTCCTACTCTTGGAGAATTCTTCAATAACGTCGGAATGCAAATTTTGACTAGTGAGAACCAACTGCGTGTTGATATACGGCGAAGCTAAGGCTCCCCGCACCATCGGTCACCCACTTAATGCATATGATGGGCGGGTCTTGTACGTGCCTGAGGAGCTTGGCGGTGGGATACAGTGCTCTAAGAGGCTGTTTCCATGTCCCTTCTAGTTGGGTCCTAAGGATTAGAAGCCATGGTTATTAAAACAAAAGATTAGTGACAAGCCAAGCTAATTTATTCTCCATGCAAGTCGTGTCCCTTCAGTCCTCATTGTAGAAATCTAGTTTTGACTTGAGAAAGAGTTCTTTTCTGTCTTCATCATGTATTTCTATCAACTTCAGTGAGATTTTATACGACTGAGGAGGAGTACTTTTTTTTCAAACTTTGTGAGTTG